>WHUX01000024.1:0-496772 GCA_015179025.1 Terfezia claveryi | reverse complement strand
GCATACTATACAAACTATACAAGGTTTCTGGATCAAGTGACTGAGAAAATGAGGACAGAGCTAGAATCTGGAAGAATAGTGCCATCTAGCTCACTCAACAGCATCCTTATGTTTACACCAGGCCTAAAAAGGATTTAGATAAGAATGGCAAACAACAGGCCAGGTTCTTATGCACTGTGTACCTAGAAATAAGCTAGTACAAAAGGATAAAACACCCATGCCCAATATTAAAGCAATATTAGACTGGATAGCTGGTAAAGATTTATCTCAGCAGCTGATCTGGCAGATGGCTACTATAATATTAGGCATGCACATGAATCAGTAAAACATAGTACCTTTACAAATCATTTAGGGAAATTTGACTCATTGGTCATGTAGCAAGGTGATTGTAATGCACCTGCAACCATGATGAGGGCTATGAACTGGTTATTAAGAGACTATATTGGAAAGACTGTCATAGTTTATTTAGATGACATTCTGATTGGCACAGATACCCTGGAGGAACATAAGGAAGTGTTAAGAGGGATCTGCAGGATATTGGCTAGGGAAAAGTTTTTCTTCAACAAAAAGAAATGCCAAATTCTTGCCCCAAGGCTAAAAGTACTGGGATTCATTGTTACCAAACAAGGGCTAGAAATGGATCCAGAAAAAATTAACTCAATAACAAATTACCCAATCCCTGACTCAAAAAGAAATTACAAAAGTTTCTAGGAATGGTTAATTACTTGAGAAGGTTTTGTCCAGAATTGGGAGCTATAGCCAAACCACTATCAGAATTGCAAGGGTCAACAAAGAAGCACATATGGACTCCTCTGCATAATGAGTCATTCAAAAAGATTAAGGAGCTGATAATGAGCAATAAAGTGCTCAAACCAATTAATCATGACTCAGGCCTTCCAATCTATTTAATTACTGATGCCAGTAATACAGGGATTTCAGGATGGATTGGCCAAATGGAGAATGGTGTTATCAGGCCAGCAGAATTTCACTCTAGGAAATTAAATGATGGACAAATGAATTACACAACAACTGATAAGGAGTTGTTAGCAATTGTTGACTCACTGAGGTACTTCAGGCCTGAACTACAGGGTCACAAAGTAATCATCCAAACAGATCACAAACCCTTAGTCACATTTATAGATAGTATCCCTGAAAGTCAGATGAAGAGAAGGTGGCAAGAGACTATGAGTCAGTTTGACCTAACCCTAGAATACATTCAGGCAAGGACAACCACATAGCAGATGTACTATCCAGAGGAGTATATAGTCCCCCTAAATCCTCCTCTACTGGACAGTCTTCTCACCACACAACTGCTTTACTACAACATCCAGTAGTAACCAACCACCTCTCTGTTCCTATACAAACTTTCAAGAAAACTCCTCCCCCACTTTCTCCATCACCAACAATGCCTTCCCCCCAACAGCTCAGGATTAGAGGAGCCACTGGGAGACCAATGTCCCCACCAATTCTTGGGAGACAATCTCCCAACACCATCCAAAGGAGAAGGAGGCTCCCTCCTCTCCAAATCACCACTACCAACCTCCCACCAAGACAGGTGCAGGAGGCCGATCCTACCAGGCCTGTCTGGCATGACAGAGAAGGCCTGAATGCAGTCTTTGAGGCTGAAAGGTACAAAGCCACAGTTGAGGATGATCCTGAACCTGATGAATCTAACAAACCACAAAGAAATTTCAGGCTCAAACAGCTCCAGCAGGAGCCAGCAGCAGTACAAACTGCTGCCACCACTACCAGGGCCCAGGCCCAACAGCAACAACAACAGGAGGAAGAGAGAGGAAGGTCAGTTACAAGAAAACCCAAGTTTCAAGTGGTTATTAACAATGAACCTAGTACCTCCTCTCCCTCTACCCTTGCTGCCTCTGAGGCAGAGGACCCACAGGAATGGACCCTTGTGGATGAGTCCTCTGACTCAGATGAACCTGAGGAATGGGAAAGACCCAGGGAACCCATGACTACAGAACAGATGGAACAGTTCTTGAGAAGGGCTGACAGGGGTTCTGTGGTTGTGGGAAACCTTCAGGAGTGGAACCCTACTCTTGAAGGTACCTTGAAAAGAAGGGCAGTCTCACCTAAGTGCAAGGATGAGGCAGACAACAAGAAGGTGCACTTCCAGCCTCCTCCTCTTCCAGGAGCCTCACCTGCATCCTTTGTCAGCACCCTTCCTGACATCTTCCCTGAGGATCCAATCCTCCCATCTTCCTCCAACAAAACTCAAGCCAAAGAGTTTTGTTCCCAATATGGTAAAGTGGGCCATAAAACCTCCAAATGCAACAACACAAATCCTATTATTAATCTTTGTGACAACTGTTGGGCAATTGGACACTTTAAGGAGAACTGCCCTAGGAGGGCTAGATTTCCTCCTCCCAGATGTACCAACTGCATGGAGACCACTCACCTCAGCAACAAATGCCCCCTTGACAACAAACTCTATCCACTGCAACACCCATTACCAGCAGAAACTATCAGGAAGTGCATCATATGCAACCAAGATGGTCACTGGTCTCACCTATGCCCAAACCTTCTAAAAGTCACTACCACAGGAGGAAAAGAGATACCAAGATGCAAGTATTGTCTTGGCTACCATAACCTGAACAAAAACTTTGTCAGCTCCTGTAATACTAGGAAAAACAACCTGAAGGCCCTCAATAAGCCCTTCCACAATAGTGACTACCTGAAAAAGACACTAGGAGTTCAGGATGAAGATGAAAAGAGCATGGAACCTGATTTGGTAATTGCTGAGTGGATAGGAGATCATGAGTTGGAATGGCATTATAGAGAAGAGTTGGAAAAAGATACAGTGTTTGGACCACTGTACTTAAGAGTCAAGAGAGGAGAACAAGTACCTACAGTAAAGGTACAGGATGGGTTTATGTACCTCTTGAAGAATTTTGCTTGGAGGATGGTTATCCTCAAGGGACTACAAGTTAAAGGTAACCCTGCCTCTGAAGCCCTTATCCAACAAGCACATGTCACTACTGGACATGGAGGCCTTGCAAAAACAACAGAAGAGCTTACCAATAAGTACATCTTTCAGGATTTTTATAAGCAGGTTGAACAATTTGTGAGGAGTTGTGAAACCTGTCAAATCACCAAAGGATCCACACAGAAAACCCCTGGATTCCTTACTCCTTTGAATGTACCTATTAGCCCATGGGGTAGTATGGCTATGGATTTCCTTAGTATGGAACCTGTTATGATTTCATGTACTAAATTTACACTTGGTTACAGAACTCCTAAAGATGATAAGCCTCATATGTTGTTATTTCATAAGTTATTAGTCATGACTGACAGGCATTCTGATTTTACATTCTTGTTACCTGTTGCAGACAATGTTGATACATTAGGGGTTATTAATATCTTTGAAAGATTCATTAAGCCTAATGTGGGTTTCCCTTATGAAATTGTTTCTGACCAAGACCCCTTGTTTATGTCTACTGTTGTTCAAGACTGGATGCAGAAAAATGGAATTATGCATAAAGCATCTTCCACATATCACCCCCAGACTGATGGGACAAGTGAAAGGAAGAATAGAACAATTATTCCTATGTTTGCAGCCAAGAAGCTGGAGCAGGGAATGAATTGGGTACAAGCCACACCTTCTGTTCAAACAGAGGTGAATGCAAGAGTTAGTACTACAAGAGGACTTTCCCCCTTTTTTACCAAGCTAGGATACCAGCCTAATTTGTCACCACCTATCCTACCTCACCCAATTCCTACATATTCAAACCCTACAACCAGATTTTACCAGGTTGCTGAAAACCTTACCAAAGCAAAAAGGGACCAAATTCAGCAAGCCAACAAACACAGAAGAGCCTCCCCTGATTACCAAGTCAATGATCAGGTGATGCTATCAACAAAGAACCTCCCAGCAAGGTACCACTCCTCCAAACTATCCCCAAAATAGATAGGCCCCTTCACTATTACTAAATATTCACCATGGAGTCAAAATGCTAAACTTGACTTCACTGACTTCCCTGACCTCAATAATATCAACAATTCCTTTCACACCTCACTTCTCAAGCCCTTCTTCCCTAATCCAATACAACTGTTCCCTTCTAGGACTCTGGAACATCCAGGACCAGTTAAGGAAGATAGGTATGAGGTAGAAAGAGTATTGGAATTCAGGTTACAACCTAGAACAGGGAAGCTGCAATATAAGGTGAAATGGAAGGGATGGCCTCATAAATTTGATGAGTGGGTATATGCTGATGGTATTGATGAGTCATTGAAAAAACAATTCTGGTTGACTGGTAGTAAGCAAGCAACTTACAAAAAGAGAAAGGTTGGTGAGGATAAACTTGGCAAAAATAAGACAAGGAAAGAAACTTTGCAAATGATTGATGATGAGAGAAAGAAAGTCCTTGCTACCCCTGTTTCATCCAATGCAGTCAAGATTGACAAAGGCAAGGGAAAAGAGTTAGACATACCCCAGTTAATGCTTAGACATTTCTTTGCTCAGAAAGTTGTTGACAAGGATTTCAAGGAAGGGTATAACAATGTCAGGTATGATATAGGAGCAGAAGGCAGTAGTTCCTACAAGGATAGGAACAATAGGTATTATGGGTTGAATGTTAACTACTAATGTATATAACCCATCTCCCCTGTTTATTTCTTAGGATGGAGTTTTTATCTAAACAGGGAGGCATGTAAGGAAGTGGCTTACTCATACCCTATGACTAACCCTCTCCCTCACAAATGTATTTCTTATGTATTTTCTTACTCAGCAAGCATCTCAAAATACACAACATTCTGTGTGCTGTCTGCCTTGCTAATATTTCACATGCTTTCACATGCTTTCACATGCTTTCACATGTATAAGTCAAAGTTAAGACTTAACCTATTTTGTACTAGATAGTATTTGGAAGTACTATCTAGAGGATCAGATGATGTTGATCTTTATCACATGTAAGGGTCAGATGATGGTACACTGCCTCAGCACTGCCCCAGCACTGCCCCGGTGGAAACACATATAGTCCCCTAAATTTCTCTTCAGTTAGACAGACAGTTAGAACTAAGAACATAGTTAGAGTACAATCAATATAGAAGTTCCACTGGTTAATTTCTAAGTGCCTTTGGCACTCCTATACTACTTTACCTATTACAGTAATCTTATGCTACTGGTAATAACTTTAATAGTAAGAATAAACAATACACTATTAGTAATCTACTTTGTAGTATACATTACTAGCCTGAGATTATCTGATTAGATAAGATCCTTATCTTATCTAATCTGATCTTCCAGTCCCCCATACAACACTTTACATACAGGTCAGGGCTAAAATCGAGGTTTGAGTTACTGGAATTGGAATAGCAACCAAAGGGCTAATAATAGTATAGTAAACTCATGCTGGATCAAAATCATATTGAGCTACAAGTATATATGAGTCGGTAAGTGCGTGGATTACCAATACAAAACAAGAGCTGAAGGTTCTTGAGACATAAGTAAGAGTTGGTTTATAACATATAATGCCAGTTACTCTAGATAAACCATTAGGAAATAGTGATATAAGGTCAAAGTATAAAAGTAGTATAGAGGAAAATGAAGAGTTTAAAGGAAATAATCTTGATGTAGAAGATACAACTTCTCAGATTTCTAGCTCATTCAACAATTTCAGTATGCAGTCAGTAGGAGGAATTGGCTTATTCTAAGGCAGCCTATTGAGAGAGGAAAGAGGAACTTCAACATCCTGTACCCTATATCATGGAACTAAGTATCCTACCTCTCTATCTATTAACCTAACACTTTTAATAGCAATAAGGCTAAAGAAAAAGTTATGGCCTACTCAGTATAGGAATTACAAAGTATGAGTCTATATACTTAAGAGAGTGTAAACTGAGGTACATTTGGTTAATTATCCTTTATTTATTATTTTTTCCCCTTGTTCTTTGTATCTGAGTTTTGCTTTTTTCTATTAGCTTCCCTTGTATAGGTAAGTTTCTTTTTATATATAGGTTTCCTTGATATATTATTTTTTTAATTGAATTGTGATTATTATGACAAGTGATACTAGAATAGGTTAGTTTTCATAATGAATATATAGTTAATAGTCTTTTTTATTTTTTTTATTTTGGCTATTGATTACTTATAGGATATAAATTGAGTTTGGGGAGAATAGGAATAATTTACGATATAGAACTGTAGGTACTTCTTAGATGGATATAGAAATCTTAAAAGCATTTATATATAAATTATTATTAAGATAAGGTAGATGGAGGGTTTAAAGATTAGTAACAAATATGAGAAATTTAGGTGCTAGGAAAAAAATAACATGGGGACAAGTAAGTAGGATATTAAATATAGAATGTGTAGATATATAATAGTACAAATAGAGCATAAAGAATATGAAAGAAAAATTTGAAAGAATAGTTCTAGAAATCATAACAGCAGAAGTAATCCATAATTAAGAATGGTAATATTGGCTAAAACTATACAAAGGGATAAGAATGGGGATTAGTGGGATCAGTATTATACTGGAAGACAAAATAAGCAATCTGTAATAAGACTGGCAATTCGTAATAAGATGGGCAATCCATAATAAGATAAGAAATCTATGACAAGGAGGAAACAGTATATGTATATATAAATAGGAGAAGAATAGAAAATCCCTGAAGTTAGTAAATGTATAAGTATAAATGAAGTTAGTAAGGGATCTTAGTAAAGAATCTATAGATTACCAATTAATCAATAAAGTGGTCTGAAGCCAGTTGTAGTAGGTAGAGATTGAGGTAAGTTAATAGCTGAATGAGTTGTAAGGGCTAGAAAATTAGACTGACTTACCCTATAGTATACACTAGGTATTAGTATTTGTTCTTTTTTCTTATACTTAAATAAGTCTATTTAAATATCAGTATTAATAAACAAATTACTAAAAACAATATTATTTATTTATATAATTAAATTACTAACAAATAAAAACAAATAACTACCTAAACTTAATATAAAAAAAAACTAAAAAAAAATTTACAAAAAAAAAAAAAAAAATTATACTTTTCTCTATTTTTCTCTATTTTTTGCTATAATATATATAATACTTCATACTTATATAACTTCTATTATATATATTAATTATTACTTGTAATATAGATAATATTTTGATTATATAGTATCATATACAGTATAATGATTGACAATCACATGATAATCACTTTTTTATACCCCTGCATAGATATTACTATCGGTACTAGCCAAACTGATATCATCAACATAATGCCACCAAAAACTTCTAAAAAGATAAAAGAGCTATAACTAGAGCTCAAGTTACATGATTTATAACTAATATAAGCAATAGACTATACTCATAAGCACCTCAAGGAGTCTAAATTTAAAGTAGCTAAGGCATTCAGAGTTAATCCTACTATACTATAATGGAAGTGCTAGGGAGTATAAGTACTATAATCTAAAGCTTAGAAATTACAGCAACTTCTTACTACTAGTGAAGAGGAACTAGTAGTTAACTAGTGTGGAAGGATGTGTGACTTTTACTTCTCTGTTACAATACTAATACTAGTATCAATAGCTATTCGGATTCTGCAAGCTCACAGTCCTAAAGAGAAAATCATTTCTGGCATCTATTAGGCTAGATATTTCCTTTCCTGACACCTTAAGATTGAGCTCAAGTATTATTAATATTTAGAGAAGTCTCGAGCTAAAGTTGCTGCAATATTAGAGGAGTAAGCCAAATGGTATTGCATGCTATAGAGTCTGATGCGGCAGTACAAAATCAAGCCTGAATACCTATGAAACTGCGATAAAAAGGACATTATCATAGGCTTAGCAATTGGTCAATAAAAGGTAATAGTACATGCTAATACCAATAGCTATAGTAAAGTTGTATTAACTAATGGAAATCAAGAGTTTTGCTCCTTACTAGAGAGTATCAGTGCTATAGGTCATGTAATACCACTATTTATTATATGAGTAAATAAAGTTCATTGTTATAGATAGTATATCACTGGTAATATAAGGCCTGCAACCTTTACTCGATTACTTAGTAGCTATATGCATGATAATCTAGGCTTAGATTATATATTTAAGTATTTTAACCTCTATACAATACCCCCGAACCCCTCTATTTGGCATATGCTTATTATGGATAGCCATAGCAGCTATATTGCTTACCCTGTTATTGAATATAGTTTTGATTATGGTATTGTCATATATTATCTTTTACCACATTCAACACACCTAATGTAGCCTCTAGATATAGTATGTTTTGGACCCCTGTTATGAGCCTATTGCACTGCCCTTTAGGACTTCATATATTATAATTCTAGCAAGCCATTTAGTAAGCTGGAGTTCTGGGATTGCTTTTGCATTATATGTAATCAAGTACTTATCAAATCAAATATTATTAGTGGATTTGAAGGCACTGGAATATGACCACTTTGACTGGAGGAGGTGCTTGATCGAGTTGCTGCTGCTAGTACTACTACTAGTTTAGACCCCCCTACTCTCTGAACCCCAGTTAAGGTGGCTAGTAAATAGTCAACCCTCTCAAAATTAACTATGACCTCCCACTCAAGAGCAACTATTAATAAAGGGGTCAATTATCTTGAAAAGAGAGTTATTCAATGCCAGGTTATTGACCCTTCCTCCCAAAAGCTCAAATAGCTTCATAATAGCAAGGTGCTAAAGCCTCAATTAATAAAGTGAATCTAGGGCCCCTGAACTCTCAATTGAGCCTATATTGAGGGTAAAAAAGCACGGATTGTAACTACTAAAGCTCTCGAGGCCAATAAAGCTACAAACTGAGAAGTACAGAGGTTGGCTGAAGAAGAGAAAGCCAAAGTAGTAAAGAAAGTACCTGTAGCATTAAAAAGCATAAGAGGGGGTACTCAGGGTGCTAGGGAGCATGGCTGCAGGAATATAGCTTGATCAAAAGCTACAAAACACTTGAAGTTTGATACCGAGGGGGCTAATTTGTATAGGTTGGAAAATATAATATCATTTATAATACTTTGTAGTGGGTACAGCCTTATATCTACCAAACTATTTAAGCTAATACTAATGGATCTAATAGAAAGAATATATGGGGAACCTATAGCTACTAGTAGAGGTCATGGTAGGCCCTATGGTCAGGGTGATCAGGGTAGTTATAGTAGAGGGGGAGTTATAGAAGGTATTAAGCATTTGATATCTATAGCAGATTCAGGGTAAATTTTGGTATATTGGGAGTATGATATTTGTTTTTTTTGAGTTATTTTAGCCTATATTTATTATTTTTATTGTTAAAATATTACAAGAGTTAGTGGATATATTAAGTAATTACTGCATTAGAGGTAGGGGATAATATCAATTGTTATATAGTTGTCAATCATTATACCATATATGATACTATATATTCTCTTCTATATATATAATATATATTAGTTATCACTTACAATTATAAATAATACTTAGATTAGTTTTTAATAATTTACTAGAAAGAAACTATAGTAAATAAAAATTTTAGTAAAATTTTCTTTTAGGTATTTTTTTAAGGTTTTGAATTTTACTTGAGATATTTTATATAATAGTTTATTAAAAGAAATCTTGTATTCTAGTAAAAGAATAGTATAGTTATATAGCTAGTAGAAGAAAAGCCTTTTTATAACTTTTTTTAAGAATAGGTCTATAAACTTATAGTAGAGGTAGTCAAATGAGAAATTTTTTGCCATCAAATGCATAATTTTTGATCTTGGCCTACACGCTGATTGGCTCTTGGCAAACAACCCTGCTTTGCCAAGATCAATTTCTCTTGATATGCATCAATTTCATCAATCGACTCTGGAGTCGATTGATGTTGATGGAGAGATCAAAAATTTGTTATTTACGGCTTAATCATCCGTCGCAGTCATCACCACACCTAATCATATCACTTCACCACACAACTGAGACTACCACACAACACCCCCGCTATACAAACATCCCTACCACACAACACCTCTACCACGACCCTTATCTAATCATGTCTCAAGTGTTATTAGCATCTTTATCATATAGATAGGAAAAAGAAGAAACAGAGGAGCTAATAAGCTAGATGGAGGACAACCTAGAGGTAATGAAAGGCAAGCAAGCGCTTTGGTACAAACAAGTCAAAGATGATCTGTTTGAAAGCAAAGATCAGATTACAGCAGTACGAATAGGACAGAAAATAGCCAATATGAAAGGTCAATGGAAGAAGGCTCGGGCAATGATAGATCAATCAGGATGGGGGCTGCGTCCAGAAGAGAATGAGCAGTCTATCAATGCTGTACTTGAGAAGAAATGTCCTTGCTTCTAGCGGTTAGATGGTATTTAGGGAGAACATCCTAATGCGAGCTTCAGCGGAAGTTTGGAAATTCTATCATGTGCTAAACCCAGTACACTGAGCCAATCCCCTGCAAGTGAATCTCCTCTAGCAAGCGAACTCCCCCCAGCTAGTGAACCCCCTCTAGCATGTGAACCCCCCCCAGCAAGCGAACCCCCCCTAGCAAGCGAACCCCCCCCAGCAAGCGAACCCCCCCTAGCAAGCGAACCTATACGAACTCCTTCTCCACTGAGCCTATTCCTACCCAGTCTACCTCTAAGGAGCTCAGTATCTACGTGCCAAAACTCAGTAGTATCTAAGTCTTCATCTAGAGTTTCATGGTTGAATTTGAAGGATGGGAAGATAGTTAAGGCAAAGGCTAAGCGCTTATTGGAAGAAGTCAGTATTACTCGAGAGAGCTGAAAACAAAAGCAGGCAGAGGATGCATTAGAGCTGCGAAGAGCTGAGATGAAGTGGCAAGAAAAGGAGGCAGAATGAGCTTATGAGGAGCGCCAAATAGAGCATGAAGAGTGCAGAATAGAGTGGGAAGAACGCCGTTTACATCAAGAAGCAAAAGAGCGTATGATGGATAGACAATGGCAAGCTATGATGCAAATTTTTGCTCTAGCTAATGGTCCGCGTCCTCCTCCAATCTCCCCTAATACCAGCCAGATATTTAGCTCCTATCCCACCTCCAATCCAGCCGGTAATCCAGTCTCCTATCCCGCCTCCAATCCAGCCGGTAATCCAGTCTCCTATCCCGCCTTCAATCTAGCCAGTAATCTAGTCTCCAATCCAGCCTCCAATCTAGCTGGTAATCCAGTCTCCTATCCCGCCTCCAATCCAGCCGGTAATCCAGTCTCCAATCCAGCCTCCAATCCAGCCGGTAATCCAGTCTCCAATCCAGCTGGTAATCCAGCCGGTAATCCAGTCTCCAATCCAGCCTCCAATCCAGCCTCCAATCCAGGCTCCAATCCAGCCTCCAATCCAGCCTCCAATCCAGCCAGTAATCCAGTCTCCAATCCAATCTCTACTAGCCTCTCCAATGGCCCTTTCGATATTCATAGTCTTAATGGAACTCAAGAAGAAGATTTCGGAGGTGATCACGCAGAGTAGTGCCAGCTTGTTTAGATGCTTCCATACTTTCATTCCGAGAAACTGCATCCTCTTCCTTAAGCTCTTCTAGGTCTTCTGCCTCGACTTCATTAACCCACTTTTCATCTTCATTCCAGTTAGCTAGCATATTGTGTAAAATAATACAGGCTGTTATCCATTTTGTTACTCTCTCATGATCTTGTTCTGGACTCTCAATGCGAATTGACAAGCCTCTCAGACTATGCCATCATCCCTTTAAAACCCCAAATGCATGCTCAATCTTGACTTGTTTAACTATATGATAATCATTGAATCTCCGATTTGCAGGAGCTTGAGCAGTATCACCTTTATAAGGAGTGATAACATGGCGATCTAGCTGGTAACCTTTATCCGCAAGTAGATACTCTGAAGGCATCATCCATAAGTCTGCATTGTGCTCTTGATATAGTTTGGAGGATTTGAATGCTGATGAATCATGCATGCTGGCCGTTCCGCAAACTCTAGCCCAGATAAACTTGCTATTCCAATCACAAATTGCCTGCAAGTTGAATCCATAGTCCTTTTTGCGTGAGAAGTATGCCTCATGATTGTGCTTTGGCTTCTCACGGAGTTTAATAATTGATCTATCAATACAGCCTATATACTTATCGAAAATAGGACCTTCTCCAAGTCTTTGGCCCTGCTGAGGCCACTGTATATATTGAGGACCTAAGTGTGCAAGAAGGTTGATTGTTCGCCAAAGGTATTGCTGTACTGTGCCTTTTCCAATATTCAATGCAATCCGGTCATGCTCTAAACTCCCAGTTCCACTACCAAGCTTATATAAAGCAACAGCAACTTGCTTATATATAGGCATTGGCCTATTACCACTACCATTCTGTCTTTTACGATCATGCCAGTAATCTTCCAAACCTAACTCTTCAGGAGCTTCACGAAGCTTTTCTATTAAAACCCAAAAGCTTGCTCGATGCATGCGAAAGTAGACTAAAAAGGCGTCCTCTAGATACCGTTTAATAATATCCTCTAAAATATCATCACTTTTATGGTGTCCTGCAGTACCTTTGCCTCTATCTATGAGGTATCGCTTGATGTTGATGCACTCCGAAGCTGTTAAAATATCCTCTAGAAGGTCATGATAGTAATCAGCTGATGAATCTGAGCTAGGCTCATTTTCGAGTATTTCCTCAATAACTGCGCTTTCGAGATCGTTAAGATGTTGTTGGACCTGGCCCTTTTCCGTATAATGAGGCATGTTGATAGCTGCGATGTTAAGCATCCCGATAAACATCAATAACTTTTTTTCAAATTTAGCAGTCAAATAGTGTAGCTCAATATGGTTTAGTCCCTATAGGGAACCCGCGTCAAATTTGTGTATCAACAAAAAAAAAATTTCTCATTTGACTACCACTAGTATATATTTGAAATTAAAGATTTCTACTCTTTTTTAGATTACAACTTATTAATTTCAATATTAACTTTATAAATTAATAGAATATAGACTTTTAGTTTATATCTTTTAGTAAGATAAATAAAGGCCTCTACTTTAATAAAGTTAATATTTAGAGATTTTAATAAAAGTATTTCTACTACTATCTAGCTAGAGTTTTTTACTATAGATAGTAAAGTATATAGTTTTTTAATAGTAGCTCATAGGATAGTATAGTAATACTTAAAATATCTACTATTAAAATTTAAAATATAAAAGCTAAAATTTATAGAAATATTATATATTTAAACCTATAGAATTTCTAAAATAATAGAGTATTTAAACTTAGTTATAAATATTAATAGACTCTCTAAATAGTTCTTAATAGTACTATATATATAATTTATTACTTTTATATAGTTGATATAATAAAACCTAAATAATATTCTAAATTTTATATAACTTTAATTTTATTAAGTCTATAATATACTTAAACTATAACTGTATTTATACTTTTTTCTATATTTATCTATTTACTTTTCTAAAGTATTTTTATAGTTATAGTTTACTTATAATATATAAAAAACTAATATTAATATTTTATTTTATTTTATTTATTATAATTTACTTATTTAGAATAAAACTATTAAAATATTTATTTTTCTTTTCATATAAACTATTATTATTTTACTAGCTTTTTAAAGATATATATATCTAGAAATTTTATATATAGTACTTGTTTTATTTTCTAATACTTATCTTTTTATAGTTCTTAATTTTTTTTATAATTTAATAATTTTATCTTTTAGCCTTATCTATACTTATAGTATATGTAACGTGGGCCCCGGGAACAAGGTGACCAAGGGGTACACCGGGAAGAGGGCAGGGGCTAGGGCGAAACACACGTAGGAACGCTACGTGTGTGACTAGGGGAAGGCTGAGATGGGAGGCAAGGGCAAGAGGCAAGAGGGGCAGAGGGCAAGGGGCACGAGACACGCGGAAGCAGTTGCCGCGTGTGTCAAGGGAGGCAGCTGGGCTGCAAACACAAGGCGAGGCAAGGCAAGGACAGGAGGTTCGCGGGGTGGGCAGCAGGGCTGTAGAGTCGAGGCGAGACAAGGAGGTGCACAAGGGAGATGCACCAACATGGAGAGAAGCAAGGCCCTGTATTGGATATACAAGACGTTGGATGGGGATCCAATAAGAGAGTGGAGAAATGAAGATATATATACATGATTCCAGGCCAAGGCCGTGGAAGGAATAAGCTTCCCGAGATTCCTATCTCGGAAGCTAAGATAACAATCACCCATCGACGACACCCGAACAAGCCTGTTCGAGTGTCAAATTAAGACGAAGGACATGGTTGTGACACTATTCCCTCTTTAGGCTGGAGCTTCAGCAACGGAGGCCTGGGCACAGCAACCGGCAAAATCAACACAGGAAACAACAACAAGTGCAAGAACGAGAACCCCAACTCCAAACAACAAAGACCCACTATATACATTGCAGGTGACAATAGAGACAACAACAACAAGAACAAGGACAGGAACCCCAACTCAGACATGGGGAGATCACTCAACCGGACGGGGCTTCCTCGAGTATCGCTGATGGAACAGGGAGAGCAGATCCTGAGCATTTTCCAGGTCCTCAGCGGGTTGCCAAGTAGCCTCCTCGTCCCCTACCCATTTAACCTTGTACTGCAGATGCCCATACCTCTTTCGCGAGACCAGCACTTCCTCCACCTCCCATTCCTCTTCACCTTCGATAACCACTGGAGGGGGTGGGGGGTGTTTCTGCCCTGGGAGGGGATCGTCAGCCACTGGCTCAATTTCCGATACGTGTACAACCGGGTGGCGTTTGATATCCTTGGGGAACCTCAGTCGATAGGCATGAGTGCCCACAGCGGCCACCACCTCGAATGGACCCAGGAACTTATGATTGAGCTTGCGAGATGGCTGTTCCGTCCGGAAGTGCCTGCTGGAGAGCCACACCTTATCTCCTGGCTGATACTTGGGAGCTGGCAACCGTGATCCATTGGCATATTCGGCTTACCTGGCTTGCACATATCCCAGCTCGGCTTTCAGGGTAGAGTGAAGTTCAGAAATCTGCATGGCGAACTCCTTAGCTGGGGCATTCTCCCTGGCCTTGCGCAGAGGTGCCAGGGAGTCTACGAACCGAGGGTGCCAGCTATAATTGGCCAGGAATGGGGAGGTCTTCAGGGTCTCCGAGAAGTAGTTGTTGGCGGAGAATTCGCAGGTGGCCAGCAATGAAACCCAGTTATTCTGCTGGTAATTGATGTACGCCCTCAGATATTGCTCCATGATGGCGTTCATATGTTCTGACTGGCTATCAGTCTGAGGATGGTATGCCGTAGACAGGTGTACTTCAATACCCAACAGCTCACAGAATGTTTTCCAGAAGTCGGCGACGAACTGAGGGCCACGGTCTGAGACAATCGACGCTGGGAGGCCATGGTAACGGAAAACATTATCCAGGTAGAGGGATGCCAATTTGGGAGCCGAGCAGGTGTCTCAACAGGATATCACATGCCTCATTTTCGTTAACCGATCCACTACCATCAAGATGGCATTGAATCCTGAGTCTTCCGGCAATCCAGTGACGAAGTCCATAGTCAGGTGTTGCCAGGGTTGTTCTGGGACTTCCAGGGGCTTCAGGGTACCATAAGGAGTGTGACGGGTGGGTTTGGCATGCTTGCAGACATGGCAATTCCGTATGTACCGCTCCACTTCCTTCCATTGGTCAATCCACGTATATTACCTGGACAGCAACTCTAACGTCTTAGCCACTCCAGAGTGACCCACTGCCAGTATGTCGTGGTGTTCCTTGATCAATCGCAGGCGTAGCTCATCGTCTGCAGGCACGTAGAGGCGGTCCAGGTGATAGAGAAGGCCGTCCTGAGTCGTACACTCGGCTAGAGAAATCTTGGTGTGGCAGCGCTGGCCAGAATCTACTGCGGCGATAATGTCTTTGGCCAGTGGGTCCTCCGCGTATGCCCTTTTTACCTGTTGTCGGAGATCACTTCCAGCATCTGCATCATCCTCGACATCCACGATCTCAGCTTCAGCCTTAGCCTCAGCCAGAACGTTAGCGGCCAGGTCAAGATTTTCCGGCTTCAGTACCACCTAGTTCTGGTATTTTAGCCTTTCATCCCCCCCCTTAGGGAGATCTCCTGATCTCCTAGTCAGTGCGTCTGGTTTCCCACCAGCCTTTCCAGGCCGATACTTGATCTTGAAGTTGAATCGAGATAAGAACTCCGACCACCTAGCCTGCCGTCGGTTCAGCAGCTTAGTGGTGGTAAAGTACTCAAGATTCTTATGATCGGATAGCACCTCAATGATCCCCTTGGCTGACTCCAGGTGTGGCCTCCACTCCTCGAATGCTCACACAATGGCCATTAACTCCTTATCATAGATTTCATAATTACACTCCGCTGGAGAGTGCTTTTTTGAAAAGTATGCCACTGGGTGGAGGATGCCGTTCATATGCTGGGACAGGATTCCGGTGGACACATAGTCAGAGGCATCTGTTTCTACGATACACTCGCTGTCGAGGTCGAAGTGGGCCAGGATCGGGGCTGAGCAGAAGGCTTCCTTGAGTTTCTTGAAGGCAGATTGGGCTTCCAGACCCCACTGGAAGCGTTGGCCCTTTTCCATGCCCTTGGTCTTGGTTAATACTGTCAGTGGTGCCACGATCTTCGAATATCCTAGAATGAACCGGCGATAGAAGTTAGCAAAACCCAGGAAGGCCTGAACGTCCTTGAGATTAGCGGGGATTTCCCATTCCTGGATTGCTGCAACTTTGGCAAGATCCATTCTGATGCCTTCCGTTGTTATTATCAAGCCCAGATACTTCACCTCTTGGACATGGAATTCGCATTTTTCGGGCTTTAAGTACAATCCTGCTTGTTCCAGCTTTTCCAGGACTCGTCGGACGTGGATTTTGTGCTCCGCCAGGGTATCCGAATAGATTAGGATATCGTCTAGGTACGCCATGCAGAACATATCCAGGAAGTCTCGTAGGGTGTCATTAATAAAGTGTTGGAAGGAGGCCGGGGCATTAGTTAGGCCGAAGGGCATCACATTGTACTCAAAATGGCCATATCGTGTCCGGAAGGCAGTTTTCCACTCCTCTCCCTCGGCGATCCATACTAGGTTGTAAGCCCCCCTCAGATCCAATTTGGTGAACCACTTTGCTTTGGAAAGCCTGGCTAATGTCTCCTGGATCAGGGGTAAGGGATACCTATTTTTGACCGTTATCTCGTTCAGGCCACGATAATCAACACATAACTAAAGGGAGCCATCCGACTTCTTCACGAATAGTACAGGGGCACCTGCTGAGGAGGAGCTGTGGCGAATGAAGCTCTTGTTGAGGTTTTCCTCTAAGTATTTTTTCAGAGCTTCCAGTTCCACCCGGGACATCCCGTAGAGAGGTCTATAAGGGGGGGTCTTACCTTCTACCAGCGGGATTGTGTGGTCGTATGGTCGGTAGGGGGCGAGCTTTTCCGCAGCTTTTTCCGAGAACAGGTTAATGAATTCGTGGTATTCGTCTGGAACCATGGATTTCCACTCCCCCTTAGACCTTGTCTTGTTGATTTCCAGGTTTACGTCATGTATGGAGAGGGCATGCGCCTTCAGCTTGTGCCTCCTAGTGAGGTAGGTGAAAGCCCCGGCTCCAATAAGTTGATATTCAGGGGTTTTTGGGGTGCGAGGGGGACATCGGGAGCAGGGAAAACAAGGGAAACCAGGGGATTGGTGGCATCGATGTACACAGTCTGGTGTACCACCTGAGTTGGGTGGATTACGGGGGGCGGTAATGCACACAGACCAGCGACGGTGGCCTTCGGCTCTCCGCAGTATTTTGGCAGTAAGGGCTATTAAAATGCAGGGTATAGAAGCCAAAGCTGACCGATACATCGTGCATCCTAAGCCATGGGATTCCGAGGACAATTGGATACTTGAGCTTTGTATCGAACATAGGGAGGCTTTCGGAGTGGTCCCCAATCTGGGCAGGAGTACATGCGATATCGGTAATGGCTCCAGAAGAGATAGGTCAGCCATCAATGACATCGAGGAGGCGGGGGGTTTTGAGCTTAGAGGTGGGTATGGCATGTTTACTGACAAAGACCTGGTCGATGAAGGCAATTCCTGAGGCTCCACAGTCTACGAGAGCTGATGTGACGAGTGTTTTACCATTGAAGGATATCGTGATAGGTACAACAAAATGCTCACCAAACAGGTGAGACTCGTCAACAGACATAGAAGGAACAGAAAAAGACGACAAAGACAGGTGACCTAGTGCAGGTCCCTTGCTAGTGTCAGTGACTATGCAAGGGACAGGGCTTTTCCCGACTCATCCACCTCTTCAATCCTGGATTCGGAGATGGCGTGGGCGGCCATCGAGTGGTTTTTGCGGAGGGGACATGCCGCGATAAAATGGTCCCCCTTTCCGCATGCAATGCACAAACCCTGAGTGCGGCGACGGTCCCTTTCCTCCTGGGTAAGACGAGGTCTACCTACTGACAGGTCCATGGGGGCAGCCCCACCCGCTATCAGAGAGGGGTGTGCAGGCTTGTTGACCGGTGTGGGTTGTTGTTGGGTGCGTGCTATCGAGAAGGAGGTACAGGGAGTCGAGGTCGGGAGTGTCTTTTGGGGGCTCTTAGTGCCGCTGTCTGCTATTCCACCTAGCTAGCTTGCTCAATAAGTTCCTCCAGGGTCTTGGTCGGTGGGCAGTAGACCAGAGCCTTTTTAGCTCGAAGGTAAGCCCGTCTTTGAACTGGTCGAGCTTGGCTTCGTCATTCCAATTGAGCTCTGCTGCTAGTCTGGAGAACTCGGCGACATAGGTTGACAGTTCGTTGTATTTTTGCTTGAGGTCTCGCAGGGCCCTGCTGGCGGTTCCTTTAGGATCCGGGTTCCCGAAGGCTCGGTCCAAGATTGCCATTAGTGCCAGGATGTCTACCAGATCAATCCCCGTTGCCTTGACAAAGGGCTGTACCTGGTCCATGGCCTTACCCTCTAGGAGGCCATAGACGTATGAGAGCTGGTGGTGGATAGTGGGGAACTTCACCGAGTCCCCAGAGAGTTTTATTTGTACAGAGTTCTTCCATGCTCGTAACCGGCCCCAGTCCCCATTAAACTTGGGCGGGGTTGGTAGGTCTTGTGTTTTCTGGTTCTTTGGACCGTCGGCCAGGTCCAAGGCACGAGTCAGTCTCCGGATAGTTATCCTGTCCTCTGCTGCATCTTCTCGAAGGAGGGTTATTTCGTCTTCGGCTTCTCGGATTCGTTTTTCGGCTTTCTGAAGGTCCGCTCCTTGTTGTTCGCCAATGGCATAAGTCTGTGTAAATATTTCGATCATAGTTCTTCGGTATGCTGATAGTTCTGTCGGGTCTGATGGAATCGGAGTCGCCCTCCAGGCTGCGAATCTATCGGTGGGTAGTGGAATATTCGCGGACATCGTACTGGTTGGTCTAAAAGATCCAACGTAGTGTAACATGGGCCTTGGGAACAAGGCGACCAAGGGGTACGCCGGGAAGAGGGTAGGGGCTAGGGCGAGACACACGTAGGAACGCTACGTGTGTGACTAGGAGAAGGCTGAGATGGGAGGCAAGGGCAAGAGGCAAGAGGGGCAGAGGGCAAGGGGCATGAGACACACGGAAGCAGTTACCGTGTGTGTCAAAGGAGGCAGCTGGGCTGCAAACACAAGGCGAGGCAAGGCAAGGACAGGAGGTTCGCGGGGTGGGCAGCAGGGCTGCAGAGTCGAGGCCAGACAAGGAGGTGCACAAGGGAGATGCACCAACGTGGAGAGAAGCAAGGCCCTATATTGGATATACAAGACGTTGGATGGGGATCCAATGAGAGGGAGGAGAAACGAAGATATATATATATGATTCCAGGCCAAGGCTGTGGAAGGAATAAGCTTCCCGAGATTCCTATCTTGGAAGTTAAGATAACAATCACCTATCGACGACACCCGAACAAGCCTGTTCGAGTGTCAGAACAGCACGACACCCGAACAAGCCTGTTCGAGTGTCAAATCAAGACGAAGGACACGGTTGTGACAGTATAGATCTTAAAATACCTAATTACTCTAATACCTCTATAACTATTAACTATATATTTACTAAAATATTTATAACTTTACTTATATTTTATTTTATATCTATTATATTTATTCCTTTTATTTACTCTACTACTATAAACTATAGTAATAGCATATAGTTTAAACTCTTTAGTCTAAGACTTCTATATTTTTTTCTATATCTTTCTTAGTTTTGCTTTTTTAAAAACTTCTAATATATCTTTATCTACCTATTCTAAGTCTATAACTACTTTTTTATCTTTTTTAAGCTTTTATATATTTAATAAGATAAAACTGTATATTTATAAAGCTATAGATTTTATTTAAGGCTTAGTTAAACTTTAATTCTTACTAAAGATATTATTATTAGAGTATAAATATTACTAGTAATAATAATTATTTAAAAAAGTAAACTATTATAGTTTAATTTATATAGTAGATATTTATTATTTACTTATTTTTATACTCAAATACTTAGTTTATATAGTATTATCTATATATTTTTGTACTTAAATTAGTACTAGCTAGACTATACTCAGATACCTATATACTTTTTTAAAAAAGTAAACTATTATAACTTAGTTAAGTACTTTTATTATAATTAGATACTATTACCTTTACTACTAGTTTAAGTTATTTAACTATATAAATATAGCCTATATTTTAGAACTAATAAGGACTGTTCTTTACTAATAGATATAGTAATCTATATTATATAAGGATCTATATAAATATTTTTCTATCAAATTTAAGAAATAAATAGTTATATGACTAAATAAATTTACTTATATAAAAATTTTATTTGGTTAATATTATATATAGTTTTTAATTTAATAATAATCTATAATAGTATAATAATCTATATCAATTACTCTTACTCAATAATACCTCTATCAACTTTCTCAATATATATTTTATAGTTAACTACCTTATAGCCTCTATTACTTATACTATTTATTTCACTAGTACTAAATTAATCAAACTCACTAATACAATCCCTAAAATACTTCAATATATAGATATAGCTATATAGAAAACAATGTAATATACTTATAGAGAGCCTAATATACTTATTATTTAATTAGTATAGCTATATAGTATAAAGAAATTTATACTTAATTGAAAAGTTAAAAGAAAAGGAGGTAGTAGGTCTAATTTATACTATAATAAACAGCTATTTTTTCTAGATAAAAAGAGTACTATTATTAGCTATTACAATATAATAAGAAAGTTAGGATTTCTAGTCTCTAAGTTAATATTAGTATATTTTATATAAAATATACTTAACAAGTATCTAATTAGTTAAAGTAGTTTAAAAAATACTATAAACTTGAAGAGTATAATAGTAAAGAATATAGAGGTTATAAATAAGGTTTTAGTAATTAGAGTTTATTAGTTTAATTAATTTATATATTGATACTTGAATTTTAAGCTAATATTTATCTAATATTAAGTAAAGAAGAGAAAGACTACTACTAATCTGAAAGTATAGTAATACTTTTTTAGAATACTTGCTAATTTTATATATTGATAAAATATTTAAAAAGAAAATATATAAAACTATAATGAAAAAGATATTACTAGAGATCGAAATATAGCTTATAATATAGTTATAATATATATAGACTATCAAAACTATATAATAATAGAGAGATCATATGAATTTTACTATATATTAGAAACAATTAATACTATAGAAAAAATACTACCTCTATTTATTATATAATAAAGCAAAATATTTTAAAAGTTCTACTATTAGATAGATAAAAAAAAAGTATATACTTATAATATAATGTTTGTAGTCTTACCTAGTAGATATATAAATAATAAGCTTAAATTAAAGTATATAAAGTATTTTAATACTTATACTTAATATACAATTAAATAGCAGCTACAAGTTTTAATTATTAATAGATATATATTATATATTGCTTATCTAGTTATTAATTATACTCTTAAATAGAATATTTATATTATATATTTATCTTTCAAAAGTATATACTTTTTTTAATCTTTTAATATTAAATATTTTAGTATTTTATAGAAGGCTTACTAATATAACTTTTATAAATAGATTCATTTAAATCCTATTGCTATTCTATAGAAACTTAACTTCTTTGAACTATTATTTCTAGTATAAGATAAAGTATATATATAATACCTACTAGCTTATACTATATTAAACTAACTAAATTATTAAGTATATATAATAGTAATAATTATAGCTATATTTAAAGTTTTTAGCTATTAGCTAATTAATATTCTTACAACTTGTAATAGTTTTCTATTACTCTTACTTCTAAATAAGACTAGCATAATTATAATAGTATAATCTAAGATAACTATCTTAAATATCTATATATTAGATACTCTTATTTAACTATAGATAATATTAAATAATATAGAGATAGTAATTTCTGAGCTTACTACTTCTAATAAGCTTTTACTATATATATTTATTGATATAGCAATATAGGTTATTACTAAATATTAAGATATTAACCTTCATATAATAATACTAAATAAGCTAAGGAATAGGAAGATATAAAAGAGAACTAGCAAAAAGTATTTTAGTATAGTAAGAGTTATAGATTATAAAATAGTAGATATAGAGTTTAAAAAAATTACTTAGAAAAAAGTTAAAGCTAAAGTAGTAGAAAAAGCTAAACTAATATATAAAAAAGAGACTATAACTAAGAAAATTATTAAAGAGTAAGTTATATAATAGAAAAAAACTATTTATAAAATACAAGCTATTTTAAAGACTCAATGGAATATAGAATATACTAAAGCTAAGGCTTTATAGTATTTTAAATAAGACTAGGCTTATATAGAATATTGGAAGCCTTCAAAAAAGCTTTTAAAACTATTAAAGCTAAAGATAGTAGGTATGTGAAGCCTAAAATATATAGAGGATATAGAAGAGAGTATAGAAGATTTAGAGTAAGTTAATAATATAAATATAAAGACTATATAAGATATTAAGGATATAGATAATTAAAATACTAAAGAATTAGTAGATATAATATAAGAGCTAGAAATTACTAAATTCTCTAATATAAGTACTTATATATATTAATTCTAATTATCAACTTATATTTATATTATATATATCAATATAAATATAGATAGTAAATTAAGGTTCTGGTACTAGATAAGTTTTTTATTCTTAATATTTCTACTTAGCATACAACATGGGGCAAGTTTTTTATTAATTTTTAGAGATCTATAGAGTTTTCATTAATTTCTGATGATTATTTTGACCTATTTAGGGTAAAAGCTAGCTAAAATAGGCTTAAATGGTGAGTTTTTAACCTGTTTTTTATAGATCTGGCTGAGTTTTTAATAAAAAAACTCACCCCATAGTGCACACTATTTCTACTTAAGAGTATTATATAGTAAAAAGTAGAGTATTTTTTTAATTTTAAAAGTAGATTAGTAGATATTATAATTTTATCTAAGTTATTTCCTTAGCTATGATATATATATTATAGAACATATTCAATAATATTGGAAACTAATTTATTAGGTATATAGAGGTAGTCTACTAAATGCACTACTCCAAAATGTTTATAGATTATTATACTATCATAGATCATTACTAGGTCAAAAACTATAGACTAGCAAGTCCTGTAAGTAATTATATGCCATGACCTGGACCTGGTAAACACTGCCTTGAGTCAGCAAGTTAACCCAGTAGTATTGGAGGGGGCGTACACATGATGAGTGCCAAGTGTAACATGATAAGTCAAAGTGTAACGTGATAGCTAGCCAAATTCGGCCTAGCAGTCAATAGCACGGTCGCCAACCAGACTAGCACGGTCGCAGATTCCAATTAACTTTACGTGGTGAATATGGTCCGAATCCAATTTTTTTATCCGGGATTTTTGAGGGGGGACCCGAGGTTTGGCGATTTATCCGGCCGTTTAAATCGCACACGATTTTTGGCCGAAAACTTAAACTTTGAATACCCCTATTATGTCGTACAGACTCTTAAAAAAAAAAAAAAAGGTTGCTATGCGCCATTTTTACGGTTGGTTTTGGAATCCGTCGGAAAGGCCTTCTTGCCAAGTCGGAAACCCTCTGGTTGTCGAATTCGACCAAGCTCGTCCTGCACGGTGTTGGTGTTGCCAGCCGAAGAAGGACTCTTATCTGCAGAAACTCGTACATTCTGCTGGAACTTGATATGAGGCGCCAATAAGATGAGCTCTATCGGGGCTCGAAAATCCTTGAGCTCTCTGACTGCTCGAGAGAAAAGATTGAATACGCGTCTGATGGGTACCAACTGAAGGTTCATTCTTCCAAGCTACTGCATACTCTTATGCAGCTATTTAATGCACTAGGCTTAGGTAAGCACACACATGCATGGCCATACAAACTCTGATCTGGGGAAACTCTAGTCTGGTTGGGAAACTCGTTAGTCTGATTGAAACTCGTTAACCAGACTAGATACTCGTAGATTCTTCTAGTCTAGTCGAGATTATTCCTAAGACTCTTCAAGGAACTTGATACTGTACCACATGCCTGCGTTGCATTACCTAGATAGGCATATTGGCGGGCTTGGCAGGAAACTTGGGAGAACCATATATAAGGTCCTCTCCTCGGCCATTAAAGTTACATTCACATCATCCAGATATCTCACCCTGAGGCTCTTCAGCAAACCCCAGGATCAACTCGTGCCACCGCTGAACAGTGCATACCTCCGAAGTACTACAACTATCGTCTACGAGTGAGGACGTCTGCCTAAAACAACATGGCCACCTGGTGCTATGATACATGCTATCGGAGTATTCGACCAAACATGCGTCATGCAGTCACCGCACCTGACACATTGGCCAACACAGGAGAGACAGCGCCAGCTACTGTAGCACAACCAAAATATATCCCAACAGCACTATTGACCTCACCCATTGATCCGCCACCTCATGAACGTACCTTACTGAAGAAACAAGACTTTAAGGCAACTCACTCCGTTGTCCCACTCCCGAGCTCTCTCACCACACCACTGGCATGGTACCTACAAGCAGAACCCTGCTTGTCAGCTGGCACCGCCATTGAAATACCAGTGCTTCAATCTGACCCCAGTCCAGCCACGATGGTCACCATCAGCAGGGGTGAATTCGCTACGCTTCAATGCCTCAACAAATACCTGGAAACACATAGCCTGTTCCATACCTATGTAGGCCCAAACCAAGTTACTGTACTGTGCATTATTAACCTACCCCCATTTGAGTACCTTGAGCTGTACAACCTCTTCGCACCCCAACTCGATAATTTCAGAATTAAAATCGACTTCTATGATACCACACTGATCATGCGGCGTCCTTCACATACCCATGAATCCGGTAGCCATGGCTGGATCTCCCTTGGCAGCTTACTTCGAAATAAAATGGCAATCATACCAGAGGTAAAGAGTTATATTAGCTGGCACAAGGGACAAATCGATGTCAATCTTCCCCCCTCTCACCCGGCGGTCTCCGAATCAAATGCCCTGATGCTTCCCTTGGTCGCAGAGATAGAGAGATTCCAACTCTGGTCCTCGAGACAGGGTATAGTCAGACTCCTGGAGAAGTTCATATTGTCGCAAAGTCATGGCTTTGGAGGCTGGTTCGGAATGAAATAGAGGCCCTTGAAGATCATGCAGTCCAGTGTGTGATTGTGTTAAAAATCAATGAGAATCTGACAAAACATTGGCTCCCTGCATTTCGAGATTTGTTCAAGAGGCAAGACTTTAATATCAGCCAGGATCTTGCACCTGATCTTGCTTCATACCTATCCGAGGCAGCACTAAAATCCATCGCAATAACGGTTGAGATTTGGCGCAATCAGACAGATACCACAACAGGTGCATTGAAACGTGAACCCACCCTTCGTAATCGCCCAACATGCACCATCCCAGCATGTATCTCCAAACATATCATCACTACTAAAGAGATTTTTAGTACCTGCATTTGGGATTATCTCTCTGAGGTCCGTCAAGGCACTAACGACACCTTTGACACACTACAAGAGCACCCTCCAATCTCCCGCTCCACGGTTTCAACAGGTCAACAAAATCGATACTTTACACTCTACCTCGACGACTTAACCTCACCTGAGCATATTCCTCAAAATCGAAGGGGGACGGTCTGGGTGAATGTGCCTATCAAGGTTTGGGTCTGGAGTTACTTCAACTCCCAAGGAGTGGGATTTGACGGATGGAAGAGAGACACTGTGGTTAGTGCCTGGGCAAACTAGGACGACGGGAATTGAGGATGGTGGATTTTATGACAATTCAGGTACAAATCAAATAAAACAAACCCTTCTCAATGTTTACCACTAACCCCACCCATAGCCGATCCATATACGGAAAAAAGGAAAAAAAAAAAAAAAAGTTTCTAGAAAAGGATGAACCGGTTTATTTTCTTATTATTGTTTGCTTCGTTTCTGATTTGCTATTTCCTCTGTTTTTTTTTTCACTCTTTCTCTTTTGCAGACCCTTTAATTGGCGGACTCTAGTTAATGGAACGAGTTGCATAAAGATAGGTATTATAGAGCCTCAATAAACGCACAAAGTGCAGGATTGCTCCTTCTAGAATAGGGGTACCTATTCAAAGTTAATTTATTCGGCCATATAATACTGGGAGATCACGAAGGTTTGAAGTATGGTGATCTCGTTATTCTATCATGAGAGAGAAGAAGAAGAGGTCTAGAGTGGATCCGAAGGTTTTAACCTTACGGATCCCCTAGCGTACTATCTACTGTCTTAATCTGGTAGTGTTGTCACATGACCTTTCAAATACGGATATCTTGGCAAGCCACTTTTTCGAGGACCTCCACACAACCATTTATCCGTCAAAAGTGGTACTTATAACCATTTATACGAAAATTTTATTCGGTCAATGCCAAGTAGACTAGTCCCATGAGCCCAAGAAGTCATAATCTTATAAGTAAGCATGATCATATGCCAGTCTAGCATGCTTCCAACAATTCTTCCGCATGGGGGTAGAGAGCTTCTTGCACGTGCATGAGTTGATACATCAATTCCATAACGAATCCCGAAATCCTCAGGTATCTCATCTAGCAGCTTGTAGGCCAACAGCATCCCCACCACAGCACGCATTGGGTATTTAGAATTTTTGACTTCTTCTTTCGGTATTATTGGATGGTTGCCTTTTTGGGAAATCACACAGGTAGTCCTTTTTTGGCCCATACCCTTTCCGGTATCCCCCAGTTACCCTTTTTGTCAGTAAGCTATAGTCTGGTTGGCACAAGCCCCTCGTAGGTTATCATTTTTAGATAGTCTCGATCAGACCCTCGTCGGGTCTGATCGAGACTAATTTTTAGATCGAGTTTCGCCAGTCCTACAAGCTGAGGCGAGCCGTTGACATGCAGTCTGCAGACAAAAATTTCGGAGTCCATGTTTGAAGTCTGGCTTCGACCCCAAATGCCAACTGTGCTAGGTCGTCAAACGAGCGTTTGCCATATGCGAGAGTCGAACCAAATGCTGCCCGACTCTCAGATCTTTAGCCAATAAACCACAAAAACACTAAAACAACATTAGAGCTGTAAGTAGGTTCTGTGCATGTCAGGAAAACTCCATTCCCACCATAACGTCGTAACTACAATGTCTCAACAGAAAAATACTGGGGTCCGGAGTGGACTGAATTCTTGGACGATCTCTATCCGCCTTGGCCATCAGTCAAATTGGCCCGTCAATGTTCTCTTGCTGCACAGGAACTCTCTTTTGATCGTGGAATGGATTTGGTTACTGACATTATACCTCGATTTACGGTAGAAATAGCGGACCATTAGAAAGCGCTGAGAACAAATAAGGATGACTGGTTAACCGTGGAAGATATCCAATGGATACTACAGGATAAGGGGTTACCTGAACCTCTGGAAAAAGACGACAAGAAGTACCATCCTGGATATGTTGCCATGATGAAATCAATCGGAGAGCGAACAGGTCACGAGAATGTCATCGCTGTACTTGCTCCTGTGCTTGATATTATGCGCTCATTCTGGTAACCTAGACCTCACCGTCCTCACGCACTTCCATACTTAGACCTGTTCTCTAGGTTTAATATACTGTACATATCTAGGCTCTAGTCATACAAGTATTACTACTCTATGCGCTCCGATATAGGGGCCTGCTATCAATTATGCTCCTATAGCCATACCTTGGCTTCTGTAGCCACAGTCATACTTCAGGGTAATCTTCTCTCACGTCTGGCCAACCCCTGCTTATTGGTCTTGGCATAATCATGCGCTGCCAATAGGTATATTGCCTATTGTAGTAGAATATACATACATACAATCTAATTATACGATACATACATATATGTAATTTATAGACCAAAGAAGAGGTGATCCTTGTAAGTGCTTTGCTGTTTAGCTAATAAATAATGTATATTCTCTCTGTCTTTTGTATGGAACTCAATTTGTATGCTTAAAGATGTTTATACATGAGAATATCTGTGTACTGAGTATTATGACACCCTCTGATGTTCCACAGATCAATGTCATGTATAGCTTTATTCTGATCTACAAACAGTCCGATACTATCCCCTACATTCATTCAGACGTATAGTAATTAACTATAGCAGACGCTATAGGAGCAATTGCAGGAAATGAGAAATACAGTACGGAGTAGAGGCATAACCAGATTACCCTGAAGCGTGACTGCGTCTATGGAAGCATATCAAGCCAAGGTATAGCTACAGGAGCATGTAATTGGAGCGTCTAGAGTAGCAGGCAGTAGAAGTGAATATGTACAACTGGGGAAGCTACCAATGAACTAGCAGAAAATCATACAGTGCTTGCCCGGCTATTATTATAGGTCAGCGGAGAAAGCAGTATATACGGGAATTTAAGCTAGCAACAATTACATACTGGAGGAAATACCTATACTGCTTCTGAACGCCGGATCCTTATTACTCAATGGGTTGGCGAGGCTTGGGAACTACTATCTAATAAACTGAAGGAGTCTGTCGTTCGGAAATGTGGCATAACGATTGCGCTTGATGGCAGCGAGGATTATGATATCAACATCAGAGGATTGGAGGGCTATACTGTTGGCACTCAGATTTCAGAAAGTGATGATACAAGTTCAGATTCTGATGATGAGTACGAGCCTGAGCCCAATTCTGGAGAGGAAGACGCTGTGGGCGATGAGGTTCAAGCATAATGGCTGAGGTATAGCTAGACACATAGCGCTCGCTAAATAGTATAAGACAGTAACCTTATTTAAGACAGTAACTGTGTTTAAGACAGTAATCGTGACTGTTTAAGACTGCAGGCTTATCGGACGAATTCTACGGTACTGCGCCTAGCTGTACATATGTACATCACTCAACCTCTCAAGTTGACATCGAATATAGCATTTTAGCCCTCATTAAACTGTCATAATCACCTGTGTGAATCCGTGCAACTTCCAACTTTGCCTCCTTCTCAACCTTGGCTATTTCCAATCTTACTTCCTGCTCAGCCTTAATTCTCTTCAAGCCCAGCTCCTGCTGTGCATGTTGCTTGCCCTCAAAGGCTTGCTTCAATACTGCACTCACATCACGCTTTTCTGGACGCTTTGGTGGATGGTGTTGTACGTAGGGCAGGGGAAGCCCGTTCAGAAGCATACATATATGACACAGGTATGGTATCATGTTGGAGCCAAGACGATAAGGGTGGGACTAGGTGAATAGGCTCAAGGTGGGTGGACTCGGTAATGACTATTGCTACTAGTCTGGCGATAATGCTAACAGGTGTCTTGTCTCCGAGTTAAGTAGCCATCATTGCACCTCAGTACCGAATCACCGCATTCACTAGTCTCGAGACTACGCATTCACCATAACTGGGATTTCCTAAATCGGAAACTGTAATGGGCACGTACCAGAATCAAAACCTTGCAGCAGTAACCTCGTTCCACGATGTTCATCGCCGCTACCATCACCAGCCTGCTTCTCATCACGGCCCAGAACCCCCACACTTCAATCACCAGCCTGCTTCTCATCACGGCCAAGAACACCAACCCCGCCACCATCATCTCTCAAATACTTCCATACGATGGCTACGAATATGTTGTGGGGAATATCCGTGTCCTTGTCCCAATGTAACCTAATCCCTTCTATAGGAACGCCTTTAATCTACCAAGTATCCGATACGGTAGTGGCATCAATACCAGCTCTAGGGCCTATGAAGCAATTGCTTTGAATGTCACCATGATGCTAGAACCACTGCTATTCAAGAACTTAACGGAGAGATTGGGGGATGTCCAAGAAAACCTGTTGAATGTGTTTGAAGAGCGGTCTCAAGAGCTTGAAGGGAAGGTGGTCCGGCAGTTGGACAAAAAACTTGAAAACCTTGGGTCACAGTTATCTGGGGCATTGGAGAAGCAAATGGACAAGAAGATGCAGAGGGTGGGAGAAAGACTGATGGGAACGCTAGAGAAGACAATGGACGAGAAGATGCAGAAGATGGAGAAGAAGATTGACGAGATGGTGGAGAGGGTTGAACTTAAGATGGAGGAGTTGGAACAGAAGTAGGCCTGGGCACGAGCCGAGCCCCGGACCGCGAAATACCGAAGGTACCCGAGGAATAAAATCTTCAAAATATGTTGCAGTCCCACCCTTACTCTTTTTTTTTCCACCTCAATGACACCTCCGCCGGAGTCCACTACACCCCCTCACAACTACAGTTATACAGTATCTCGCCCTGGATCTTGTCGGTTTAACAACTATCTCTGCATTATCTCTTCTCTACAGTTGTAGGCTATTTATTAATCGGGAATCTATTCAGGATGAGCCATCGCGTCGCCACATTTATTATGGAAAGTATTTACAAGTGCAATCGCCGACAAAACCAACCACGCATACCAACACAAGAAGAGAAACAAAAATTGCTCGGTTACTACAATATTGCAGGCCTATGTATCGTCCGATTTCGCTGGGTGATAAGGGTACAAATTGATTCTTTCCTATTTCCATGTCTGTTTATCTCATTATTTTCCATGGCCTACATAGTTATGTAGCGTATGTAAGTAGTTATCTCGCAATTTATGCGAGCCGGCTCGAGTCTTGGCGGCTCGAAACAGAAGATGGAGAGGTTGATGGAGAAGTTGGAACAGAAGATGGAAAGCATGGAGGTCAAATTAAATAATAGGCTGGATACCATCGAAGCGGAGCTGAAGAGAAGTATCAGTGACCAGCAGCAACCAAAAAATAAGACTGTTGAGGACACAAGCTCATCTGGTTCCGGAAAATCTTCAGCTAGCCTACAGCTGTCTTCTTTGATCATCTCGTTCAACACCTCATTATCTTAGAACCAGCCACCTCCAATACACCTGCTCTACTCTCTATATTTATCTCTTACACCTAGACTACAACTGTCTTCTTTGATCATCTCGTTCAACCTTCATTATCTTAGAATCAACCCCCCCCCCCCAATACACCTGCTCTATTTTCAGTACTCTACACTGTAGTTGGCAACCAGAAGCAAGGAGTAGAGGAACACAAGAGAAAAAGAGAAGGGTTCACAAGAGAGAAAGAGGGGGGGGGCAAACGGTAGTGGAGCACAAGAGAGAAAGAGAGAGAGTTCGAGGAGCAAGAAGTAGAGGAGAAAGAGGAGAGAGATACGTGAGCAAGCGGCAGAGGAGCACAAGAGAGAAAGTTCGAGCCCTCAGTACTCAACTTCGTTTCATTTGAATCAATACAGTCATCGACGATTTATCACTCGGTAAGTTTACGGAAATGCCACTCGCTTAGTGGAACATGTCTACACTATACCACTCTCTCTACTAGACACAACACCCTCGCTACTTGGCGTGCTCCCTCTCCAAGCATACATACGCTCTCCACTGACATTAGAAGCCAGCTTCATTACAAGCTCCCAACCCAGATTTGCAGGTTCGCTCAGGGTTGCTCAGGTTGGTTCAATATACTCTTCCGGCTCAGGTTCGCTCAGGTTGGTTCAATATGCTCTTCCGGCTCCGGTTCGCTCAGGTTGGTTCAATATGCTCTTCCGGCTCAGGGTTGCTCAGGTTGGTTCAATATGCGCTTCCGGCTCCGATTTATCACTCGGTAAGTTTACGTGTTATTTAAGTTAACCTCGTTGGAGACTGATTGGTCGGGTTTTTAGAAATGGGAGACGGTGATGCAACCAAAAAGCGAAAGCGCAAGTGGAATATTCCTTATTCACAGATAACGTTTGCCGATGCAGAGAAGAGGCTTAACATTCGACTTTCCGAAATTAAGGCGGTGCCGGTTCATAAGATGCTGGAAAACGCAAACCATGGTCTGGAAGGGGTGGAATTGGATGCTATGAAGGAGAAAGTCTATGATCGGCTAGTGGACCATCTTGAGAGAGAAGGATATCCGACTGAGGCAGATGCGGATTTCAGCGAAAACAATGTTAGCGATCTTGTTTATTGCATTCTCGCTTCTATCCTTTCGGATTTTCGGCGCAAGACTGGGCGCAACCTTCGATTAACCCGAGAAAAGGAGATTATATCAATGGACGATGAGACGGGAGGTAGAGAAGAGTTTGTTGTATTAGACAGGATCTCGGTCACGGAAAAAAGGTTTGGACTCATCATAGAAGGGAAGTGGGGGTCCACCGGAGAGGCCAGGAAACAGTGCCTTTTAGCAATGAAAGATTGTAGGGATAACATTGATGTGATGAAAAAGGGTAAAAATGATGACGTTGGTGTGTTATACGGGTTTGTTACGACAGGGGAGGACTGGTCGATGATACGATATGATGGTAGTACGTTTGTGATGACGCATAAGTTCACGGTTGTGTTCGAGACAATGGGTGAGGCGAAGGAGATGTGGTTGGAGAAGTACTCAATTGTCGTGGATTGTGTGTGTTATGCCTTGGGTGATGGAGGGATTATGAGGAAAGATATGGTTGTCGGATAGTTATATTTGTGCTAAAGAAGCACCTTCACTAAAAAGTCGCTATCCACTCTCGAGCAACCTGTGCTCGTTCTCATTTCCTGTTCTTATATTCGTAGCTAATGTCCATACTGGGGGTGTGCCCCCTTCGCCGAGTGGTTTGTACTCGGGCCTTGTGTTGACTCTTTGTTTGAAAGGTCGAGGCAGCCCAAAAACTGCTCCCGGCATCACCAAATAAACAAAGTACAAGGAGATGTCTAGTTAAAGAAACTTTTGCTAGTTTCCTTTGTGTAAGCACAGACTTTGTTACTGTTACGAGTTTCCTTTATCAACGAGCTCTCTTGTGTGGCGGTTTTTCCCCTGGTTCGATCACGAGTCCCATCTACTTAGGAAGGAGATTTCCACTTGATGGGCTCCAGTCAGGCCCCTCGGGTCATCCGGCATTGAAGGTTAATGACAGCAATGGAGCCCGCTTTGTATCTACCAAGCGCGGACTGAGCAGATTAACCCCCCTTCGTCCTGAAGCCCCCCCCCGGCTTTTCCGGGTGGCTCATGATGGCCTCCCTAACCAGGACGCACACGAGTACTGATTTTTTGTTTTTTAAAATAACAAATTGACGATTGCTCCCCTGATTTTCTCTTGAACTGGGGGGGGTTCCGATGACTTTAATCGGATCCGCACTTGGAATATATAGGACTGAAGGTGGTAGTGACTACTTAGTATGTACTCTAGTAAGTCTAGATCACATGAGCCGCTGTGGATTATAAATCGTAGAGACTATGCTTCCAGGTTTAGTATCAATTAACTGAGGTACAGTATGAGAACCATCTGGTTGGCACTAAATCATAAGAGGGAGTGACTATGCTGTAGATCTCGTCTATAGTTACAGCCTTAGTTATCGACCCGCCGTTACACTGTACAGTGTCGAGAGGTTGCAGCTAGGGAGAAACTAGAGAGTTCTGCACTTATATATGTTCCGGCCCAGTCATCAATGATATGTTTTTCGTCAGTAGCCCGGTCTATTCGCGATTGGACCGGTCCCTTGATGAGTTGGCCCTACCAATTGTCTGGCCCGCCCAGTCGAGCGGGTCCGGTCTATTCAATTCTATACACTATGGAAAAAAAAAAAAAAAATACATGAAAAAAAGAACTATATCTATTCCACCTCGCTATCAACTAGATGTTCTGCTGTTGTCACTGTCTCATCTCCACCTCCATCCACTCCGCTTGATTTATTGCAGCAGATTCCACTACCAGTCCCTCGAGGATGGCAGTGAATGGTACAAGTACGACTTGCCTTAACACAACCACAGCGCTTAGTAGTGCAGGCAGTTTTGCAGTTGCAATGTGCTCGGGTAGATCCTGTTGGGTTGCGAGATGTAGCTTTAAGAATGAGTCAGGCAAAGGGAGTTTGGGACCGAGAATGTCTATCAGGTAAAGGGAGTTTGGGATCGAGAACAGGATTGAACTTCTTTACTCCTGGGAAACTTGTCAGGCTTTATATCTTTGCTTCCTTCCATACTTGTCCTTTTTTCTCCTAATCGTTTGCCCGACTACCTCGGGTTGTTCGCACTTCTCATTTCTCGGACCCACTTAACCTTCATTAGCTTCACGCGCCCGGTCCTGGCCCAGTCTAGTCCAATTAGTGTGAGTCAACCGACTGGACCGGGCTACAGTACTGATCAAAAGTCCACATTGATGACTGGGCCGTGCCAAGAAGACCACGAATATTTAGCTAAAAGTTTTGTGAAACTTGATAAGTTAGTCTGGCTTGCCACCAGTCTGGGTGGGTGCGAAGAAATTCACGTCATTTCTTGATGGCAAACGCGTGGCATTATTTCTTTTTATAGATTATTTTCCTCGTTAGTCTCTCTACGAGGGGATTTCGAATCTCCGAAACCTTTAGGTACCCCCCCTCACTATACATCCCCAACTTTCGCTACTCCACCCACCCGACAAGGAAATCCTACTTAAGAGAGCCCCCCCAAAAAATAGCCATAATGTCATTTTCATAGCAAAAGAAAGAGCACCTCAAAAGTCTCAATCATCTGACAGAAGAGTATATATTTTCCCTGCGATCATTTTAAGCCCTTCCTTGGTTGGCATTCCCGACACTATCGTGAGAGTAGCCTCCTCGTACTCAATAAAATGACCACAGCAGGTAGTTTGTAACTATGCCCAGTACACATTCCGAGTTTTCGGTGTCAGCAACTGCCTCGCAACCTAAGAGATCTTGCGCCATGCCTTGTTCCATATCATCCTTTTTTGCTTGGATAATACATATTTTTTTACCTCCTATCTGAACCACAAACTCGAAGTTGCCATCAGTGTGTATATTTTTTCCCGGAATTCGCTCTTCGATGAGAATTCTCATTCTGCCGTTGAAAAGACCACCTAGGTAGATCAGGATTGGTGCCACAAAATGTAGCCGCTTCGCCTCCTTGCCTGAATAAATAGGCCCAAATACGGGGGTCGCTCTGCATAGGTATTTATACAGGCTTTCTAGATCTTCTGCAGGAATCTCCTTTGGTTGAATGGTCATTCCATACATGACCGGTTCATATACCGACCGAATGTCTTCCCAAGAGACATAAGAATAGCTAGTTATCACTATTAGTACAGATTCATATCATGAAAATGAGACCAAAGTACCCAGTAGATTTAGCCCCATCAGCCGTGGTTTTGACCTTTTTGTTCTTGTCTAGAATAGAGTTAAGAGCTGCCCATCGTTTCCGTTTCCTTTGAGTTGGAGATTCCAGTTCTGCAACAGAAATGGTGAGCATGGGTAATGGCGTGAATCCACAGAAGGACGAAACCCGAGTCTCACTTACCAGAGGGAGGAGCTATAACGACAGAACAACAGTTAGCAAATATGCGTGCGTAAAAGGAATGAGTGTTACTTACCAGGCTCTGGCAACTTGATGATGACATGAATATGGTCACTCGGTGGTGTGTCAGTCCAGTACAGATGACTCTTGTTACAAGCATATCGTCGGGACGGGGGAATGTATGCTTATAACCAATATATGCTTATAACTAGAGAAATTTATTACTAGGTAGGAAAGCCTTCAGAATGACACAATAAATACTGGACATGCATACAAATAACAGAGAGACATCAGGAAGAGGAGGAGGGCTCCGGAAGTACCCAAAAAAATCAGTTATCCTGCGCTGCACATGCTGCCGCCTGCGTTCCATCTCAAGAATCTCGATCCGTCTTTTCTCATGCTTGAGTGCATCTTGGAAGGTAGTGGTATTGACCGAGGGATCACCTTGGCGACTGCGTCAGTTCTTTACTTGAGTTTTCGAATTCGAACCATCTTAATATGTCACTCGGGTTCTGTTTTGCATATGTCTGTATACTCTGAGGTTCCACCTCTGACCATGGCTGACGGTGCGGAACAAGAACTCTTTGCAGAAGACATAGAAATGTAGTTTATGTTGTATTGAATATTGTGTGTGTTGATGTGTTGCGTGTGTTGTGTATGTTGTAAGATATAGCGTAAGCGTATGGGGGTTATTTCTAGTCTGGTTGGCACATTTCTAATCGATCAACCTCTAGTTATGGTTTAGTGCTTCTCTTGTTACAAGCATATGTATGGTGACTAAGCAAAAAAAATAAGAATATTCTAGTAACGGAAATATGCTTATTTACTATGTGGGACTGCCGAAGGTATGCTAGTAACCAATATATGCTTGTATCTGGTATGCTTGTAACGAGAGTCATCTGTATCGAGCGAGACGACGTGTCGACAGCAACTGATTGTCGTCTTGTAAAGTTTGTCCCTGAATAAGGTCGTCGCGATCGTCTGGAATTTCCACCTTCCATAGTCTCAGATCAGGAGCACCGACACAAGCAAGAACATTTGGTTCCTCCGCCTTGATAGCGCCTTTCAGATGGCTGACAGTCTTGTTCCTGTCAATATCAACAGCAAAAGCAGTTTGTGTTCCTTGAACAAGGCAAAAGAGAGTGAGAAGCATTGGGGTTTAGAAGGAACGACTGTGGTATTCGTATGATAGAGAGGAGTGAGGGAAGCGCTTCAAGCTCGACGACAGGGGTCCCTATTATAGTATCGCTGGATCAAGGGTATCAATATGCTATACTCAATATAAGCAAGTGGATTTCAACATCGCTATACTGAATACAAACATAGAGAATAGGAGAATGCATATTGGCCACTATACAAAACCTGCTTGCTGTGGAAATTGACGCTCGTGAAGACCGCATTAAGAACGAAAAGGAACTATATGATTTTGATGAAAATTTGCGGTGCTATTGTAAGTTCTATAGGCAATGCTTACTTTCGTGTCATAATATCTTCCATCTTGATAGTGAAGTCAAAGTACTGACTACAGCACAGTTTTTACGGCACAATTGTGAGAGTGGGGGGGGGTACCTGATTTGATAACGTTAGGTGTTGTATTGCAATTTGACGGATTTGAGGCCTGACTAACCCCGCTTCCTATATATACACACACATCCTGTATCTAGCTTTTGGCTCTTTGAGCAATATTCTAAGTTCAAACCGCACCCTTAGTGCAGCTAGTTTGTGATCATCACCTCGCTCACCCCAAATACCTATATTCCGACAATATTGCCTTGATCACCAGCTCACCCCTAACAACAGTGGGATTCATACTTGATGATGTTTGCAGAGTATGGTATGGAGGTATCTGAGACCATGGGAACTATTTGGAGTGAAGGAGAAGGTGGCGAGTGGAATGCTAGAAGGATGAACAGTGTTATTCGAATACGAGCGGGTATTAGTCTGACCAGTTTGCATGCTAAGGAGTTAGTAGGAATCGGCCATGGGAGTTGTAGAACTCTATGTTCGTGTTTGCATATGCATTCTCCTATTCTCTATGTTTGTATTCAGTATAGCGATGTTTAAATCCACTTGCTTATATTGAGTATAGCATATTGATACCCTTGATCCAGCGATACTATAATAGGGACCCCTGTCGTCGAGCTTGAAGCGCTTCCCTCAGACCCTCGTAGAGAGTCATACCCCTAATTAGTGCCAGGCCTTGACTACCTAATTAGGAAATGCTATTACAAAGTCACGTGGACTGGTTACACAACGGGGAAGTTCCACGTGTCACTTCTTGGATTCCACCCACAAGCATCACAGCATTGAACTAAGTACTGCACATTCAACGATGTCAGAAACACCCAAGCCAGCGAACATCACTCCAACCGCTTTACTCGGAACATTGTCGCGATATGATTGCCTTCACATCCTCCCCATCGCAGGTAAAAAAGGACAGGCTACAGTGCTTCGAAATCTGCTGGCCCGCTAGCATTAGGCAGCTTGAAAGATCTCGATACCTAGCGTACCTCACTCCCGGATATTATCGCTGCTAGGCGTATAGATAGGTGCCCACCTCACCCACAATGAACTTGTGATCTTATGAAGTGTAAGATATACAGTTGTACCCCCGGCGACATTTCCAATTCTGCAGCCTCTAGCTGTTGAGCTGCCAAATCCACGGTGAGTCGTCTAGCAGTCCTCAACGAGGCCTCTGTACTACGATATTCTTTCCCAACCCCATTCAATATTTCGTGAGCTACCTTACGTTGATCTATGTCCTCCCCCATGTCATATGTGTAACCCTTGAGCTGATAGATTGACTGGTCCGCTTTCGAGCCTTTCCGAAAGCTTCTTCGATTTTTATAACATTGGCGAGGTCAGCGGGGGCGTCACGGTATGGTTTCCCATGCCTCTTTCCCCGTGTCTACATCTGCAATCAATAACTCGTGCTCTCTCTTTCGTAATCTAGAAATATCGTTGTGAAAGCTTTTTGCTGCATGCGAGTCCAAGCTCTGAGTTCGTCGTCCATGCCCACCGGAGGTTTCTCCTCCAGGAGTTCCTCCCAGAGGTCCTTTATTGTAAGAATCATATGAATATAAGTTCTGGTGCTTCTACCTTCGATTTTGATTTATTACCCACACTATTTAACCTTCAATCGTGCTGAAAGACGAATATTTTCTTCGCACCTGTCCCCTGCCCAGCTTTTAATACTGCCCCTACTAGCTCTTCCTCCTTGCTCTCTCCTGTCCACTTAACCTCTTCCATCGGACCATCCTTCAACCACCCCTTCCTGATCCACCCAAATATTTCCTTTAACATTTTTTCCCTCTCCTCAACATATTCCTGCGCCCACTCGCTAATCCAAAATCCCCGTAATGAAAGATTCTTAAAGATGAACAAACTCGCAGGAATCGTAATTGGCTGCCTTGCCATCGCACCATATGTGACTATTGTCCCAGAATGCCGTAAATTCCTTGCCATATCAGTCATTGCTTTGCCACCAACGCAATTCAACCCCAATCCAACCCCATGACCACCCATAAGATATGCAATTTTCCCTTTTATCTCTTTCGAGCTCAATTCCTCATCCGTAATTACCTCATTAGCTCCCAGCTCCTTCAACTCATTCCGCAGATTGCTTAATTCCGTCGGAGACCGCTTCCCACGAACGACGTTGATCGTTTTTAAATTCCATATCTTCGCCATCTGGATCACTGCTCTTCCCACCCCGGAGTTTGCTCCGTTCTGAATCACCCATTCGCCGTTAATAGCAGCCTGTTTTAAGCCCTCTTTACCCCAGAAGTCTGTGAGCATGCGGTAGCCAGTGCATGGGTTTACAGATACGCAGGCGGCCGATAGTATGGGGATGTCATTGGGTACCGTTGTCAGCAAGTTCTCATGTAGAACTACTGCATGGGTCCTCCAAGTGCCAAAACCTGGGGCACGAAATATTGCCCTATCGCCGGGCTTAAAGTTCACAACTAGGTTCCCTACGGAGGTCACCTCACAAAGCCCCTCATTCCCGGCTACGGCTGAGGGGCGGACGTTCCAAGTAGCTGGGTGAATGGGGGTTTGGAGGGGTAGACACCTTCGATTTGATTAATATCTGCGGGATTGATTGGGGATGCGAGGAACTTGACGTTCAGATGCATGCCATACGGCGGTGAAACGGAATGCTTGTGAAGGCTGTTCTCAATTGGTTAGCTACTGCCAAATTGGAATGTACCACATATTGTGCGGGCCTAGTGGAGAGGCTTACCTCAGAACATCCTTTGGCTGGCCATGGGCAGAATAAACCAGTGCTTTAGCCTGCGTATATCCGAATACAGTCACGTAAGTCCTGTGAGCCGGCAATAGTGCGGGAATTCTTGGATGCGGAAGGCATGTTAATTGCCCGAGGTGACTCGCACCCCGCTTTGCAAAGGAGTTGAAGACTGCCATTGTCCTCTTCACGATGGTGAATGGCATAACTCCGTATGCATAGGCCGTGCTTAGCCATAGGCCCCCCGGTAGCGTGACCTTTAAAGTCCCTTCCGGAGCTTAATTAGTAATAAATAAGAAAGCTTCTTGCACGAGAGGGGTGTAACTCTTGGCACTATGACGTTATCTGGCAACTGAACCCCCTTCACCTCTGCCCATCGAATCGTCCAACAGCTCTTCTCTTGCTGCCCTCCTCACGCCCTGCTGAATATATCCCTGTCACCCGGACCCCATGTCCCACCGCACCAATGTGGTGCCCACTTGACATGATGGAGCTGGAACCCTCACCCATCGCAGATTCACCAACCGACATATTTTCCGCCTCATTTACAGGTAGCAGCAATTCTCGACCTCAAAGTCGGGGCACACCCGCAAAAGCCTCCATATTCAATGCACCCTCCAGCAGTGTCTCTCTATGGCGTGTATTCACCTCCATCCTCCAGAGTTCCATATACCTTGACTAACCTCCCATAGTCACCCGTTCTCAACGCTATTCCTCCTACGTATTCACATCCTTCCTCGGTCTCCACCTGACTACCACATCCTTGATCCCTCTCCTAACTAACTCTCTATCTTCGTCCGACAATGCTCTCTTCCTTGCCCGAACTGCCTATCAATCTACTCCTCTCCTAGAAACCCTCCTCATACCCGGCGCCCTCACCGTCCACGTCCTCTCTGGCATCGGACTCCGTCTACGCAAGCACTTCCTTGCAAAAAAACGCTATGGCAAGGCACCTGGTTTCTTGGAAAAGCGGGAATGGAGCACAACCAGCATTGCAGCTAGTTGCTACTTCCGCCGCTGGTTGCGCATGCTATTGTGCTCTGGGTGGTGCCGTTATATGTAGACGGTGGAAGCGCTGATGTGGGGTTACAATATGTTACACACGGCTTTAATTATCATGGTAGGATTGGATGGTGGTTAAATTCGTTTTACTATGCGGGGTTCGTGGGTACAGCAACCTGGCATGTGGTTAACGGTAGGCCTCTACCCCTTGAACCTTAGGATCCTCACATGTCACTAATTTCACGCACAGGGTTTGCGAAATACTTCCGAATTCCCAACAAGCGACAGGTGAACATTGCTGCAGGGGTTATGACCATCGGGTGGCTAGGTGGGTTATTTGGTGTCATAACCCGAGGCGGGTCCGCCACGGATACCTGGGTCACAAGTACGACGAGTTCTATGGCTTGGTATATAGGGCCTTGCCCATATAAGGCCACTTACGTCTTAAGCTGAGCATAGTTTTGATTGCATTCTCTTTCTCCTTCCTAGCGCACAATATCCCAACTCTTTCATAGGACCCATTCCGTATGTGGTGGGTTCATAGGTCGGGCAGTTATATTCGAGTATGGGAATTCGCTTGTATAGTTATATATATAGATTTATATGATAGTAGTAATTATACAACTATAAAAGATCCTTATTGAATAGACAATTGATTCCATAGTTACCTATATATTAAATTAATATATGAGGAAATATAAATGAAAATATAGGTAAAAATTGTATGTAATATAAATATATGTTCTGGGCCGTTGCGCAATTCAGGCAATGCATGCCGGTATATATATTGGAATATTATTTTTGTAAGAATTTTTGTATATATTTAATTTATAAAATTAAAACCTGAACGCATGGTTGTACTTTATTGTACAAAAATAGTTTAGAGTAGAAACTTTTACATATAATATCAAGCCACGATCTAACCCTAACCCAGTAATATCAACTCCTCTATCTCTATCTCCATCTCCTGGTTGGCACATCTCCATCCCATCTCCTTACATGTCAACCTCCCAGCCAGCCTAGCCCCAACCCCAGTAACAGATATGATCACATGTTGTCATAATTAGTTTAGCAAAGAAACCCCCTTTAGTCGAGAGAGCCCTCCTTTGGTCGAAAGAGCCCCTCTTTGGTTAAGAGCGCCCCTTAAGAGAGAGAGCCCATGAGAGCCCCCCTTGGAGCGAGAGCCCCCATTTTAACCCTACCTCATATTTTCTTATTAGTTTTGATGAAGAATATCCTGCAATAAATCTCATATAAAAATTGGCAAATCCTAGGAAAACTCAAACATCATGAATATTGCTTGGGATTGGCCAGCTTGTTATTGCCTCTACCTTTGTCGCATCTATCTGGCACGCCTTCTACCATCTCTGATTCTCCACGAATCACATTCCTACTGAGACCTTAAAAGGTGACCAATGTCATGGTGATTGATGACGCCTTTAGGTTTGTTATCTCTTTCTAAGTCTTCCTTATACGCAAGTTGGTATAAAAACTACACCTATCAGCTCTATGGCATAACGAAAACGGAAACCAAACTTACTGCTGTTATTTAGTCTGGTTGGCACAACGACCTCTGAAAAACAAGGCACCCGTCTTGCTGTTTTCCAAATGCCATTCCCAGAATAGCTTAAAATCAACAATACTGGCGTTACGAATACTTATCTTCGGACTTTCACTGGGGAATATGAAAGTAGAGAATTCCGCCCACCGGGTCTCCATTCGTCTCAACATGTCGTTAGTAGCAATTGCACGTCGACGATTTTTCGAGTGAGTAGCAGATATATCTCGCTCCAATTCCTTCCGTCTTTCCGCCCAACCTGATGCATCTCGACGAACAGGTGGCAAACTGTCCATCCAGGAAAATGACCGGCTGACCGAAATGGAGACTACACCTTTATTCTTTATTCTTCCTGGTAGATATTGTAGACAACCCTGAGGCAGTCGGATAGTCGGGGAAGAAGAGTTATAGTATAGAGTGGTATAGAATAGACAGCAGTGATATAGACAACAAGAGCGAACGTCCTATTTGACTTCGGCGATTTTTCCCAATTCCTTAAGGAGTTTGGGCAGTTCTTCTCGACCGTGAGATTTCTCTGTAGTTCTGGTACGCTAAATCGAGCCCACGTATATAGCCGTAGAAGCCAAAGACACCAACCCTGAGGCAGTGGGATAGTCGATGAAGCGGAAAATTGGGAACAAGTGCATAGGGATTGCAAAGAAAGAATTCGATAGAGATTGGGAAAAAGGAGGGGGAACCAAAGGCATATATATATCACCTACAGTTGCAAAGCCACTTCAAAATCACGTGGAATTTGTTATGCAAGGTATGCTATGCCTACAAACTCACGTGAAGGGCCCAAAATCGGTATTGCATTTATCATAGCAACATAGTACTAGAAGTATTAGTCTGGTTGGCAGAAGCCCCTCGAAGTACACTCAAACCTTGCTATACCGGACCTCGCTATAGCGGATCCCTTGGTTACCGGACGACTCAAGCCAAAATTTTCCAGTTCCAGCAATTTAGGTGAGGCATCTACTTGCTATTGTTACAGGGATTATCACAGGTAAATGTATTTGCTATAACGGAATAGTAACAGTAGTACGGCCACAAACTTCACGGAAACAGAGCCCCAAACTCTTCATAAATCATGTCTGCATACCCCGGATCTTGTCTTTTCACACAAATCCTATGCCGCTCTGGATCACTCGACCCCTTCCTCTTGGTTGGTAGCATTGAGAAATCCGATATGTACATAGATAGAATTCCGTATCAGCAGTTCAGGTTCAACGGTTGAGTATCCGTAGGTATAGGTAAACAATCTCTGGAAGCACTGAAGTTCTACCCTTTTACCGCCTAGAACGGCCCCCACGCTGCTATAACGGATATTAGCTATACCGGCAGCAGATTTATGCAGTCCGGTATAGCAAGGTTTGAGTGTACATAAACTGGCTATTAGCATAGTACCCCCCGGTCCCCAATTTGGGATTATGGCGAAAATAGCATAACTCTCTTATAGCATGCATAGCATTTTACCGGTCCCAATCCTGCCAACTGCTAACAATATACCCTGCATATCTACAATAGTGGCATGGGGGCAGACCCAACTCATGAAAATTTGCAGAGTGCAGAGATTTGTGCTTCGATCTCTACATCAGGGATATGTACATTGATCTCTACATCTACAATGGATACATCTATCAGTTCAATTGAGATTGAACCTAGCCTGCTCGAACAACACAGCCAAATCACTTCGCCGTCGAGAGGTTGATCCCTCCATTTCATCAGTCCGGTTCATGGAATTATTGAAGATAGTGAAGAAGTTACTCTAGATCGTCTGTTAGACCCATACCGCTCTATCATACCAACGCCAGATGATGAAGATCTGAACCCTCACATTTAACTCCCGCAAGCGATCTTCGAGAAGGCTCTAGCAACAGTCAAGCTCTATATTCAACAACAATGGGATCCGGGAATGCTCAGTCTTGCATTTGAGGTGGTAGATGAGACTGCCACAGCGGTACAGCAAGATCTCCATAATCTTGAGCGCCGCTTGACTACTCTGCAACTTCGGAAACCCCAACGGCAAACTCCAATCACATCTTATTTTCGAGGTAGCGGAGAGAGTGGAGGTAGCGGAGATAGTGCAGGTAGTGGAGGTAGTGGAGGTAGTGGAGGTAGCGGAGGTAGTGGAAGTAGCGGGGCAGTAGGGGAAGCGGGTTAAGTGCAGGGCTGATGTGTAGCTAGATTTTCGTAAGTTGGACATTTTTTACCATATTCACGTGATGCCAACCAAAACCTCCATAAATGCATAATTCTTCTAATAGCATAGTACCCCCCGGTCCCGACGTTATGCTAATATGGAGGTTTGCCTGTAAGGCCGCATTCCTTCTTCTGTTCTGCATCCAACGTGTTGTATATACTTATACACTTCTTGGTTCTCTCTATCAGCCAAGTCACTTCCTAGTGAACCTGCTGTGGCCTTGCCTTGCCTTGCCTCGCCCTCGTGCATGCATTCGCTCGGCTTAGATGTATGTTATCATGCAAATTCTAGCGGGCCATTCCGGAATGGCCTGGATTCCGCAACGGCCCAGAACATATATATCTAGTCTCGGCATAGCCGGTCTCGAGCACCAAAAAAGGCAATTATGGACAAACTACCTACTTGGAAGTGGAGCATCAATTGAGGGTGTCCCTTTTGTGCTGTATAGGTAGGATACCGTAGGTAGATAGACTCTATCGTCTTGTTTTGTTAACCCAGAATCCACACGGGCTAGAGACCCGCCCACAAGGGTGCCTTGCCACTCGGGAGGGCATCTCAACCTGTGTGGGTTACCAGTATATCCTATGGAGAGAAGCTATATCCACACGGGCTGAGATGCCCTTATGGGGAGGAATTATGTCCACACGGGATGCGATGCCCCTACGGAGATCATGCCCAAGAGGACTTTGCGTCCATATACCCAAAATCCACCTGTGCTTCCATATTGGAATGGATTCCAAGATTTGTCACCCAGTGCCGTACGGCACCCAAGGGGCTCATAATTGCAACATGCTAGGTTTAAGAACGCAGTGACTACGCTCATAGGTTTAGTGCCAATTTACGCATTGCTTGCATTACCTAGATGGGTATATAGGCGGGCTTGGCAGGAAGCTTGGCAAGGACCTAGGAGAACCTTATAAGGTCCTTCTCCTAGGCCATTAGAGTTAGAGAATACATGCTTCTTACATCCTATACCTTCTCCGTTATCCTCATCCTCAACCTACTACAAACCAGACTACTACAATACAGCACTGACACCCAAAGGGGCCCTAACACTACGATTCCGCTGGGTTGTTCTGAGTGTGGATATCCATGTGGGATGCAGCTAACGGTGGTTTTAAGGGAACGATACAGCATACAGCACAGACACCCAAAGGGGTCCTAACACTACGATTCCGCCAAAGTGGTCTCTAAGGTAAGCTGGGTGCTTCAGATTGTGGATACCCATGTGGGATGTAGCTAACGGTGGTTTTGAGGGGAACGATACAGCATACAGCACAGATACCCAAAGGGGTCCTAACACTACGATTCCGCCAAAGTGGTCTCTAAGGTAAGCTGGGTGCTTCAGATTGTGGATACCCATGTGGGATGTAGCTAACGGTGGTTTTGAGGGGAACGATACAGCATACAGCACAGACACCCAAAGGGGTCCTAACACTACGATTCCGGTCAAAGGGGTCTCTATCAAAGGTAAGCTGGGTTGTTCAGAGTGTGGATATCCATGTGGGATGTAGCTAACGGTGGTTTTGAGGGGAACGATACAGCATACAGCACTGACACCCAAAGGGGTCACACTACCATTCCGGCCAAAGGGGTCTCTATCGTTTTCATTGCCTCGGTGAGCTCTTTTCAATGCTGTTACCCATGACCTCACTGTACCGAAACTGACGTACGTTATTTATACTTCAGCTGCCTTAGGCTGCTCCTTATCATTGTCATGGAGAACCATTCAGACCTGTCATTCTACGAGGCCGTATACGTGCTCAGTATAATAAAGCATATCCAGCCCAACCCACAGCAACCGCGATATGATCAGCCAAACTCCGTGCGGAAGCATCTCCGCCTCATGGATCTGATAGCATTGATCCTTGTTAGCGGCGCAAAGGGAGATTGCGCGGCTAGTACTATTATCATGCCCTCAGCCCAAATCCCCAAACTTCGAATATACTATTCGAAAAACCAGCCATGCTCCCAAAATGACCATGACTTTATTATCAAGGTCAAGGGGCTATTGGCTGGCCTTGGGGGAATAAATGATTCCAAAAAATTACAGCCAGTGGTTCTAAGTCTTCAGGAAATCATAGTCATGCATTGCCACAGGAAGATAGCCAATAGGGCTCGAAAGCTCCAACAAGCTATATGCCTCCTTATGCCAATACTCAAATACGACCTCAGCCACCACGGCCTCAGCCAGCCTGCACAAAGTATCTTGAATGCACATTTTAGAAAGATTGGCATAGATACTTCTGATACAACATTTACACAACGCTTTCTGACTAATTACCTAGAAAGAGCAGCTGGGGGTATCATTTCGAACGTAGACGATAACTACTGCACGGTTTTGCTAGATTCTTGGGTAATCGGAAAAATCTCAATACATGATCCAGATATCCTACCAGCACAGGTTGTTACCTGTATCCGAAAACTTGGTGACTATCATTCTGCTGCCCATAAGTTGATAATATCATTGTATCATCACATCAAAAAGCATGCAACTAAGTTGGACATTATGGAAGCTATAGCACCTATTCCTGAGAACATTCCCATATCTGGCTCTGCACAGGAACTCTTGAATCGAAAATCGATTTACTTACACAACCTGGAAATAATGGGAGAACAAATACAAGCAGCCTATCCGACAGTTCAGGGTCAATTATTGAATGCCAGAGCATCAGTAACACACTGTACCCATGCAGAAATGAACGTGCTGCAAATGCTCTTATCTATTTCACCACGACCTAAAGAAATCAAAATCGGGGTATCAAAACGGAGCTGCTTCTTATGTACGGAATTCTTTAGGATTGTTGAAGAGGAATATGGGGTTAAGATATTATTCTCCGGGCATCATAATAAGGTATATGCTGGATGGAGATGCTTTGAGGATAAACTCCTTCCGAAAATTAAGCAGGTCGTCGATGAGAAACTTGAGATTTATTTGGATAAGATCCAAAGATTCCCAAGGTTCGACTCAGAGCCACTAGATTCAGAAGAAGAAGAAATAGAAGACTATGGAGACTATGGGGAGAAATGCCAAGAGCAATACCAAGAACAATACCAATCTCACATTTAAGCTGGTATTCGGTGGCAAGCAGGATGACAGTTAAGGTGGTGCAAACTTCGCTCGCAGTCCATGGAATCTTGTCAGTCTCTAACTTTATCTTGAAGCGCGCGTACCCTTGAGCAACAGATTTGTACTTCTCGTGCCAGCAGATTTGTTCTTATTCTACTGGACGCTTGTGGCTCAACGTGGTGGTTAGGGTTAGGGTGAAATGACTCTGTGTTGTTATCCTTCTCATGGTACTCTATATGTACTTTAGAATACCAATAGGTAATGCTAATGTGTGCTGGCTTTTAAAAGGAATACTTCAATTCCTTATCCATATCCACTAGAGTCGACAATAGTGTCACTTACTCGCTCGCTCGCTCGCGCGCTCTCTGTATGAAGCCCGCTAAAGGCTTCAAAAGTCCAAAGTAGCTTAAAACATGTTAGGGGCGAGCTAGTGATAACGGTGATATCTGTCGGTATATAGGTATTTGGGGCAATATTACTAGGCTCGGGCCTAACTGGGCTAAAGGTACGAAGAATATAGACTGATTCATTCGATAAAGTAAAGTAACCCAGCGATACAAGACTTCGCTCGAGTCTTAGAGAACAATAACTAGATACAAGATTGTGCGTGTATATATAGGAAAGCGGGGTTGACATACCATCGGGTGGCACCGGCCCGGTCTGCATAATCTCAGCCGTAACAAAACATATTTGTTCATGTATTTATTTTTATTTCTTTTACAAAGACCTACCTGTTATAGATATGTCCTAAGGCCGTTGCAGAATCCAGAACTGCCCCGGGCCCAGGCCATTGCGGAATTGACATTTTGGTCAAATATTTTCAATGCCACGGCGACTTGTACAATACCATAACGGTTCTACAATACTACAGCGACACTCCAATATATCACACGTAGTAAATACAAAATAGAAGTGTGTCCAATATTACAGTTGCTTTATAAAGAACGAGCACAAGTAACTAAATAACATGAGAGGTATAAAAGGGAGCTTTGCTTGCGCAACCCTCTACTCAATCAATCCAATAATTGCTGAACCTTCCTTTGAAGGAAGTATTACATAATGCTTGGTGGTATATTCACAAAACCTACTAACCGGGACTCCTCATAACTAAGTTCTGTTTATTTGGTGTTTAATCACTTGCGCTATCTGCTTAGAGTGCGCATATAATGTGTGAATGTATATGCCATGACGGAACGGCCCACCCAGGCCGTTGTGGAATTAAAACTTTGGTCAAACGTTTTCAATGGGGTATAAATCTACAATACGACAATGGTTCTACAATACCACAGCAACACTCCAATACCACACGTAGCAAATACTAGGAGTATGCTACCAAAGCACTGGCTGTGCACCTCTGAAGGTCGTATTCACGGGCAACAAAAGAGATTGGACCTGTTGGTTCAAGATGGTGGTAACCCTTGGGCAGGGTTTGAATTAAAAGTCAATTCAACCAGTGAAGCCGAATTCCGGGAACCGTTGAGACAAGCTGCTGGGTACTGAAATTACCGGTTTTTGCACTGTCTGACAAGTTTTGCAGGTTCCTCCGCCGCCTCCCGACAGAATCGTTATTGAGAAGACGAGCGTTGAACAATGGGCGCGAAACTGACACATAGAAGGACCGACCGAGACGAACTTAAGAATCCAATTCCACTCACTCCCGCAACCACTTTCTCAGCAGAATACCATCACTCGGAGAGTGTACTTTGATAATGAAGATCGTCGATGATCTCGTTCAACAAGGAACTTCTCCCTTCGTGACTCTGGGGGTTGGCGTGTCGAAGTCTCTCTGCAATCTTTGCGAGGTCTTCATGGGTTCGGTGAAGAAGCGGTATCCGAATATCACAATTATGGTATCAACCCACATGGCAAGAACGTCATGGGAGAACCGCTTGAGAAGAGTGGAGCCATACTCCGGGGACTGATCAGATTGTCAGTGTTGATCCAATTGATATTGCGATCTCTGCAGTTCCTAAACGGAGGAAGAGGTGTGCCCCCAAAGACGGTGTGAGCAAGCGTCCTGGGAGGAAACCGGGGCCAAGGTGCGCTTCCTGCCACCGTTGACGCCAGGGGTGATATGGAAGGGGGTGAGCTGGAAGAGGGCGAGCTGGGAGAGCAAGCCACAAGCTAACCATTATAGGCCCCGAGGGATTTGATTACCCCACGTTCATCTTGTGAATCAGCATTAAGCGAGGAAGATCATCAGGATTGTCAGGATTGTCAGACTCAGAATACAATGCTGAAAGCAAGGAAGTGAAACCGAACAAGAGAACAAAGTCATGATGACTGACAGGATGACAGATCGAGCTGGTGTGGATGGACAAGACTTCAGTGGTGGCATGAGGGGAGTGTTATCTATGGTAAATGGGTTTGCTGGGGATGATGATAAGGATGGTTGAAGAATTTCTGGATCCAGTGATACTATCCTTCATACCACAAGACGTTAACTTCATAGATGTAGACAGGAAAGAAGAGCCAAGGCTGTTGTTTCTGGCATCGATTCTGGAGGAAGGGCAAATGCGGAATTCATATCATAGAACAAGAAACAAGAACAGCTGATAAGCATACGAGTTACGTTCAAGAACTTCATACTAATCTGGGAGATACTTTTTGTACCGGGAATCAAAGACACAATCACACGAAAGATTGTGTATGGACAACTACACGTATATATCTACATAAGTAGTCTCGGCATAGCGGGTCTCGAACACCAAAAAAGGCAATTATGGACAAACTACCTACTTGGAAGTGGAGCATCAATTGAGGGTGTCCCTTTTGTGCTGTAAAGGTACAAGTAGGTAGATAGACTCTATCGTCTTGTTTTGTTAACCCAGAACCCACACGGGCTAGAGACCCGCCCACAAGGGTGCCTTGCCACTCGGGAGGGCATCTCAACCTGTGTGGGTTACCAGTATATCCCTATGGAGAGAAGCTATATCCACACGGGCTGAGATGCCCTTATGGGGAGGAATTATATCCACACGGGATGCAATGCCCCTACGGAGACAAATCATGCCCAAGAGGACTTTGCGTCCATATACCCAAAATCTACCTGCGCTTCCATATTGGAATGGATTCCAAAATTTGTCACCACGGCACCCCAAAGGTGTAGGAATTACTCTCGGCCCATGATCACTAGCCGGAATAGGACAGTTTGAATTCTGCTGAAGGAACAAGGGTAAAAGCAGGGATCCCGAAGAGGCCCGTCTCAATTAAGGAAAGAAGGATATAAGGATCTTGAGAAGACATAGGAAACGGATTTTTTTTTTTTTTTTTTTTAGAGGACTAGGACCATAGCTACAATATCTAGATATCTCTCTACTTTGAATATACACGCACAATTCTCTTCACGATTCCTTCGCTGCATAACCTCGTAATCTTACAGGTTATGAGCCCGGCGCTCTACCAAATAAGCACAAAGAACAATAGTTGAGATATGTGTGGCCTAGACCCAGTAAGACTACATTCTATTGCTCAAAAGTAGAAAAACCCGCTCAAAGGAAAAACCCTGCATATGCCTACGCACCGATCCTGGTCCAAAAAGATTAATCGCCAAAACAAATCACTCTTCAGAAACCTTCTCAACCAAAACACAAGCGACACTTCGGAACGAGTTGCGCAAATTGCCACTGATACCGAACAAAGGTTAAGAGAGATAAGCGAACAAGATCCAGCAGAAACTCAAAGACACCTCAGAGCGTGCAGATACCACTACAATCTGACTGTCAGAAGATACGGACCACCAAGGACGTGCGAAGAGCTACCAAGCAAGCAAGCGACAAAGGAACAAAAAGCTCTCCTAACAGACCTAGATACCCAAGAAGCAGAAGCATCCCTACTTGACGAAGGAATCCAGTACGAGGACAAGCTAGGCTCCCTGTGGTTCTTCGGTACATGCCCTCTTCACTTGAGTTTATTTTAATTTTTTTATTTTATATTCCATACGAGTTTGGTTGGGGCGGGCTTCAGTTAGGCCTCTCGAGGTCATCTGGTACACTAGCCGGTTAATGACAGCATGGGGATTCCGTTTCACTTGAGTTTATTTGCTTTCTTTTTATAATTGGGACTAGTTCATTTTGTTTGCGATATAGGCGCCAGATATGGCAGATTGACTTGCCTTATCTTGAGTGCCAACCAGACTATTATTTTGAATCCACTCGGGTTTCCTGGTGATTCTTTACTAAAACTACATACATATAAATAAAAAATTAACTAGATAAATATTATATCAGATATATAAAAATAATGAGTTTTTTTTTAAGAAAAAAAATATGCAGTTGCAGGCTGGTTAAGGAAGTAGCTTCTCCTAATGATAGGCGGTTTGCATCATATGCAGATAATGTATGCAATTCATCCAAATCAGTTTGGCAGAACTGCTATACTGTAGTTCACGGGTTGGATAATAAATAGCAGTCCAGTATGCCATGGATAGTTAGCAGCTGATATCGATCAGGGTGAGGCTTAGGATGATCTTGCAGAACAGACTATGTGCATTACCGGTAGTTGCATGTCGGTGAATGTAAAGTGACACTAAGACTTCCTTGTGTGCTGAGCTCACATGCTTGCCTGAGCTTATCTCATGTGGCAAGCGCACCAGCACCCCTGAGAGGCGAGGTCACCTTGTGCAGCAAGATATCTTGAATGGTGAGCCTACGCTATGTGGCAAGAATGCCGTGTATGGCGAGCTCACCATATGTCGGAAGCCATAGGTACTGCCAGTGGTAAGCACATCTTGTACGAGGCACTTACACCTGCACATTGACAAGTTAAGCATAGGTCAAGTGTCTAGTTCAGGGTAATGAGCTCACCCGACAGCCACATCATCTTTTTAATCAAGATACCGTGAACCTCATTTTCACTCACTCGTTGGTGACCCGGCCGTTCCGTATTCTCCAGTGGGACAGGGCAAGCCAGGAGATGGGTGGTCTCCTGGGGGCCTAGGCCTCTCGAGAGTGGCCCGGGCCTTCCGTGAGTTTTATTTTCTCGTGGGGAGCCCGGAACAATTATCCCCAAGGAACTTGGATCAGGTGGAATATATGGTACAGTGAATATACTCTGGTTGAGCTAAGGGAGGGTAGGAGGTATACGGTTACAGCAGTGGGCCACTTGCTGGAGGTGGGCTTGCTGAGGATAAGCTTGGTGGATGAATTTAGTGACTCCTAGCTCTTTGCTTTTAAGGTGTATCATAACCGGTTCATTTCAACCATCAGCCTCGCCATTACTACCTAAGTTTGATAGGTCCAGAGACAATTATTTGGGTTTATCCGAGGTTGGTGGGGGTGGGGAGGACAGCTGACGGTCGAGGACGATGAAGCCGAAAGAGTAAGTAGACTAATTGCAGCGAGTATAAGAAGTAACGAAGATCCTAAGATCTACATTTTGAGCAAACAGGGTGGCTCTATGCCGACAGGTTACTAAAGCGCAATGAGGAAGGGAGGAGAAACTGAACAGGACTTATCGGATTCCACCAACTTTATATCGTCGTGATCATATAAAATTGCTATAAGTTTTTGTCCCGATGGGACAAGCGTAAGCTTGTGATGCTTCCAGCTTCTTCTGCACCTCCATAACAGCTCGACAGATCTTCCCCCAAGTCAGGGGTTAGTGGCAAAGAGGAATCTCGTATTAAATTCAATTCTATCATGCACCATATTAATATCAAATATTCCACCTTGCGGTCCTAAAGTAAAGGGGACTAGAAAATAGTAAGTTTGGGTAAGGAAAGATCTTCGCAATGTACGAGAATCAGGTAAAATGAAGGAAAACAGGGTATCAAAGGGGTCAATAAGCCAGGATACTAGGGAGAGGAGGCATTTTGGAATATTGCGAGAGTTGTCCATAGTAGAGTATCTATGGCTGACGGGGTGGGTAGTTGTAGATGCTGCAGCGAAGGTGATGTAAATGGCATCCTCCGCAGCCACTTAGGTGTAGAGATACCCACAGCTAGGACTCTGGCAGCATATTTATGTCGCCTCCATCAATATAAATCGGTGCGAGTGGTGCAAGGCACGCACTGCTGGCTCGAGCCCCATCACGACTAAAAGCAAAAGAAAGAAAGCCTGCATGAAAGAAAGCAAATATGTAACTCACCACAACTTCCAGCTTTAGCGAAGCGTGTTCTTAATGCTTGTTCTATCCTTCTCTGCTCCAGGCGACAGCAGTTGTGTCAAGGAAATACCAACGAGTGATGGAGTAAATGAAGTAACTGTAGATACTTCTGTACTTTCTCTTTTTCAAAATGCAACACAACGGAGAAGGATCTGTTTTCCAATACCGGATACGCCGTACTATCAGACCAGTAATATCAGACAACCAGACTAATATCAGAGTATCTCGCAGCTCTAAAATAAATCGAATCACCTATCCAACATAGCCGAGAACAGAACACACCGTGAGCCCCCTACCTTGAACCAATATTCATGCCGTTGTGGGACTTCTGCAACTGCACTGTTAGAATCGAATTTGAGTCCGGCCTCTCGAAAGATCGGAGTTTAGTTAGACTCTCTCAAGGAAGATAAGTTCCGACTAAGATTCCCCGGTGGATTTTAATCTGACTCTCGTAGCGAGGATTTTTCCGAGGGGGAACCAAGTTGGGAAGTTAACACCTCTAGCCTTGGCCCCCACAGCCTAGGGATGGATAGTATCCCCCATGCATTCCCAAAGTCTCATCCTAGACATATCAAACAAGAGAATGAGTCCAAAATCAGATTTCAAGACATATTCTGCACAGACTTGGTGGTCCGTATTCGACGAGTTCTAAGAGGCTTAGGTGAGTAGTCATCGGGACCGCACCTTCATGGAGGATATAAAGCAGAAATATCCCCTCACTTCAAAATAAAAAGCACCAAGGCCGGTTGGTATCATCTGAATAACTGTGGATTCTCCAAGGTAAGAATATATAATACAAAAAATGAGAAGAGGAGAAACTAAACTGAGCAATATCATATGAATCATTAATCACGACCACTAAATGAAAAAGGAACAATTCAACGACAAGAAGCATCCCACCCCCAATATGCCGCAACCCCTTTTACTGCCGTGCATACCATGATGGAGATAGAAAAATTGTATGATTGCATGGTATAGAGAAACTGACGTAAGACTTGCATAAACTTGTACCCTCACTGAAGCCCACATGGCCACAGTAATTAGAGCAATAAATGAAATAGAAATCATCTAGTAACAGGGTCGATTATCTGGTATGATCTTCCCTGATCTGTAGGGAATGGGCCTCAAAGACTTGGTAGCAGAACGAGCGGTTTCGGTGACTAGTTACTGTATCAAATTATGTGCGTACGACAGGGAGTAATTTAGAATCCTCCTTGTATGCCCGTTCACCACCTGCAATTTTTCTGCGTATCTTCCCTTACCCCAATTTCTGTCCCAGCTTACATAGCTTCCCTGAAGACACTCCTCCTCTCGCTGTCAATGCTGACTTTTCCACCCTTTACAGACACGCCTGTAAAGCTATCCATACTGCTTCTAGGTTGCGGTTTGCTGAACCTCTGTTGCCTCGGTGGTGCCACTGCCGCCGCCGGAGCCGCACTGGGATAAGGTGGTTCCCTACTCCTACTCCTACCCCTCTGTGGCTCCTCGTCATTCGGTCCTAATCCACTATTGCCATACGCTGAAGTTCCATCATAACCCCCCGTTACTGGCGCTATCCTCCCCCTTTGCATCTCCGTATCGTCATCCATCTCATACTCTCTGTATCCTCTAGCGTCCCACGCCTCCTCATCATCCTGTCTCACCTGGTCAAACTGCGCCCTGGTGCGTTGGGAGCGGACAGCAGCACCAGTATACCCCGTAGGTCCACCGATTGAGAAGCCACCTGCACTTGGAGTGGTCTTGGACTTTATCCACCCGATGGGACCGGTCGAGGGGCGGGTACTCCTGCTGCCACGAGAGTTATTGAGGAAAGGGATATAGGAGCGCCATGTAGGAGCAGGGAGGCCTAGTCGGCGGGCACGAAGTTGCGAATAGGCAATGTAGCTGACGATGGCGACGAGGAGGAGGAGGAATAAAACAAGCATGACGATGCCAACGGGGGACATGCCCCCCCCGCCCCCGTCTCCACCACCATCATGAGGAGGGTGGGAGTGTTTGTCCGTAGTGTCTTGCCGGGAAAAGACGAGATACATGGTGAGAGTTAGAGATGGTAAGGAGAGTGATGTCAGAAACCAGATGAGATTCCTCCACTGGTTCACTCTAGCTAAGTAAAGAGCCCCTTTCAAAGGGAAAGGTAGAGGTAGATGAAGTTCTTCAGTCAGGATATCTCAGGGGAACCGGAAAATTCAGTATCTGACGCACTTCCAAGTTCAGCTGTGAACAGACAGCTGTCAGTTTCCCCTAACCTCAAGACAATAAAATTGCAGACAGCGTAGGCGGCATGAAAATTAAATTGAGTACTTACTTGTGCTGATGTGATGAATTTCGTTGTACCGTATTCCCACGTCCACTCACAACTCCTCACTCAACCTTTACCCTTTAACGTCCCGTAGCCAGCGTTTGGGTCCAGTCTGAAAAGAGAAAGTTGACCAGAGATATTCCGCCGGGTTTGGTTAACGGACTCAGGAATAGTTTCGTGCAGATTGTGCAGAGGCAGGGGTATGTCGATGCTTAGGCAAGTGCAATGATGGATCCGGAGCCGAGGCCAGAAATTATCCCAGGACACAACGAGAGATGCTAAATGCCAACTGTGTAGTGATGAGACTGGCGTCCGTGGGTGGATTGCTGATTGCGTATATGTCCTGGTATCAGTCTTGTTTTCAGGTTTCGCATCCGCCACGGATCGCCCTTTGGTCTAATCTTATCTAGTTGCTGCGCATCGGGTCTCTTGGCAGGGCCCTCCAAAACGCGACCTCTGTCGAAATGAATATATTTAGGGCACCACAACTCCCCGCCTCCACTCCCGTATCCCCTTACATACAATGCCATCCTTCCGTGATGACCACATTCTTGTAACTGCCCTATCTAAACCCAAACAGCATCATGAGTTAACCCAAACACGCACTGCAGATTATCTCCCCTGGGTCACAAACCACCCTCGCACAACTTGGTCTCCCGGAATCATTCACTCCAGCCAAATTCCGCCTCCCATCGCGCATGTACCCCGGCCTAGAAGAGGGAACATGGACACCATTCAAAGTTCGAGAATTGCGGGAAGGAGAGGACCTAGCTCAGCTCTTGGGTGTTAGAAACGACAAAAACAAGAAGGGGGGGTCTGGGAAGGTAAAAAAGGATGTCGTGGTAGGCAATGGGGCACCGAAGGTAACAAAACTAGAGGAGTGCTCAAAACCTGAGGATGTCAAGGATACTGGATCGGGAGTTCAAGAGGAGAAGCCAGCAAGCGAGACGGCCACATCGACGGAAGGCGGTGCGATACCTGCTACTGGGGCTGCTGCGCCAGTGCCAGCACTGGCGTTAGCCCCTGCAAAGGAAACAGCTAAGCCTACAGTGGATGATGACACAGAGATACCTGACGCGGACGATAATGAAAATGATGAAGATGAGCTTGAGGAAGGTGAACTAGAGGAAGGGGACGAGCAGGAAGGCGAAGGTGAGGAGGAGGCCCCGGAGGCCGAAGAAATGGCATTATCCGACGACGAGGACCTCGCGGAGGGAGAGCAAATAATCGAAGACATAATAGAAATACCAGAGACCGAGAATGGAGTAATACTCGTTGAAGATGAGGACGAGGATGAAGGTGCGGTATATCCAATACAGCAAGGGAAAGTCACGAATTGGGGCGCTTTTTTTGCGTTACTGTGAGTTTCATTTACATATTTTGCGTCAAGAATAGTGATTGACTAGCTTTCAAGGACCTACGTCCACGAACTTATCAACCCTACATTAAACACTCCAATACTCATCGTTTGCCCCCCCATATGGACCCGATACGACAGGGAGCTTGTCACACAGTTCGTCTTTGAAAAACTCAAGGCCCCTGGGCTATGCCTTCTTGATTCTGCCCTTGCTGTCTGCTGGGCGTATGGCATCTCCACCGCTACCGTCATCGACGTTGGCTTTGAAAAGACTGATATTACACCCGTTCTGGACTTTATTGTGGGGGAAATCGAGCGAGACACTATCTTTGTTGGTGGCGAAGATATGACACAGCACCTCATGAAGATTCTAGGAGGAGAAGAGAAGGGTTGGGGAAGGGATATGGCTGAGCAGCTCAAGTGCAGTCCCATTTGTGAGATTTTGGACGGGAGCAAGATAAACATCCCAGGACAAGGGACTGAGAAGATCTCAGATCTAGTCAAGAAAGGGAAGAAACTCGGGAAGGATATCAACGTGTTACCCACTGAGGCAGACGACGACGATGGAGCACCCAATGTAGCAGCTATTGTAGCCAGTGGAAAGACCCGCGAATACCTAGAAAAGAAAGAGAAGGAAAAACAAGAAGCAGCAAAGGGAGCAAAGAACCTCCCCAACTGGCGCCGTGATACAAATAAATTCTGGGTCATTGAAAAACGAAAGCCAGGGGAAGCTATGGATATTGAGATGGCCGACCATTGGGAGCAAACGGAATACCGTGAAGAGAAACCTGATGAGCATATGGCAGACTCTAGTACGCCTCCCGCTCCAACCCTCGAGAAACAAACTTCTACCGACGCTCCCCAGGCCTCTTCCCGCTCAGGAACCTCCTCCGGAGTACCTCCTGGCTCTAGACCAGGCACCTCTTCCGGTGTACCCCCCACAGGCTCACGTCCAGGAACGTCCGCTGGGCCAGCTGACGGTGAACCCGAATCTGAGGAAGCACGGCTCAAAGCCGAAGCAAAGGAAAAGCGTAAAGAGGAGAAACGAGCTAAGAACCAGCAGGAGGTAGAGCAGATCCAGCTGAGACCAAATGAGTGCCGAAGGGAGGTGGAAGTTGGCATTGAGAGGTTCCAGGCTGCAGAGGGTGGGATTATCACAACGATTGCAGATGCGATGTACAGGATTATCATGAGGGTGGATGATGTCTCTAGACGGCAGGAGCTGTGGGATAACTTGGTTGTGGTGGGGAATGCATCGCGAGTTAAAGGTAAGACTCAATCACCCTCCATATCAAAGGTTGCTAACGAATCTATGTTCCTAGGCTTCAAAGATTCTCTCCTCCAAACCCTCATTGAGAAATATAAAATCTCCCCCTCCTCCGCCAGCATCTTCACCTCCGAGCTTCCCTCGTCCGCCTCCACCCCCCTCCCCACCGGCGCCTCCACCCCGATCCCAGGAGCTGGTCCCTCATCCGGCGTAAACCCGCTTCTTGTAGCAGCCACTACCAACCCCCTCCACCAGGGAGGAGGACAGCAACATTCCTCACATTCCCTCAGCCCAATGAATATGAAATTCGCAAAGGCACCAGAGTATTTCCCTGAGTGGAAAGATGCAGGATTCGAGGAGGCAGCATTTTTGGGGGCCCAAGTCGCGGCGAAGGTGGTGTTTGTGGTGGATCAAGGCATAAATAGGGGGTTCTTGAGCAGAATGGAGTATAATGAGCTGGGGCCAGGGGGGGTTCATAGTGTTTAGAGAGAGGATTGGTAGGGAGAGTTTTTGGGTTCATAATTGATGTGAGGGGTGGGACGTGATATATGTACTAATAATTTAGCGAAATGTGTCAAGAATATCAATGCTTCAGTCTAGTTCTCTCTGTTTGTTTGGCAATGTTTATATTGGGATATTAGCTTTAAGGCCATCATTTCCATTTACCAGGTCAAGTTTTATAGCCTAGACGAGAATCGACGTATAGGATAGGCACTCAAGTGGAGATATGACTGGCAGTTACAATACCACCACAGGGTATGTACTTGGTATCCGTGGCCACGAGTTGAGAGGTCTCGCAAACATTTCACCATTTCTTGGTTCTATAGTTGGTATGGAACCAATTGCAGGAGTCACATCATGAAATGATCTAATTGTGTACCGACTCGGAACCACAGACTCTAAGGTCTTGAGAACTGTCATTTATCTCCGAATATCAGCCCCCCGCTATACTGGGGTCTAAAAATCAATGAAGCAGCAGATGGCAGCCAGATTTTCTATATCGATGGAAGCAAGTTGGAAGAAGGTGGGTTTGGAGGGGGATGGTTTGTAGTGGATAGGGAAGGAAGAACAGAAGGATGCAAAGGCCTAGGAAGATGGCTACGGTTTGGGATGGGGAAATCGCAGGGGTAAGAGGTGCTTTGGAGGCAGCACGGAAGGAAGAAAAGGTCCTCATCATTACAGACTCAGAGGCTGCAAGCTTTGCGATTGTAGCAGTGGGAAAGTCCAAGGAAGCTAGGGCGGGAGATCTAAAATTGGTAGGGGGATGAAGCTGTCAGATTTAGTTGGGTTAAAGCTCATGTCGGCGTCTTTGGAAATGAGCAGGCCGATCGGTTGGCGAAGCAGGGAGCAGGGGAGCAGGTGAGGGGTTATTACGGAAGGAGGGGCTAGGCAAGTGTGGAATAAGAAGAGACAGGCGAGCCGGAAGGTAGTGGGGACAGGTATGGGAAGGGTATTGAAGTGGAATAGGAAGGCACGACTCAATTACACTTAATGCAGGACTGGGAAAGGGAAACTGCAAATGTGGAGGAATGTCCTGGATCCTACAGTGGACCCCGAGTGTAGGTTCTGTGAAGAAGATGTACTGGAGACCGGAAAGCATGTTTCTTTGTCTTGCAGCTCCGGTGAATGGATTGGAAGGAGGTGGAGCTCATGGGAGCAAGCGGATGATAGAGAGAGGTGGTTGCGGAAGAGGAAGGACAGGGATAAAGAAGTCTTCGAGGATCTGCTTGAGACTTTCTTCCAACCTGAACTTCAGATAAGGGGATGGTTTCGGAGTTTGGTACGGCTGGGCTTAATTTTGCGGAAGCTTTCCTTAGGCTCGGAAGGTAGGATTCGCTTCTGGTACCGAAAGCTTAGCTCGAACCTTCAAAGGGAGGCTTCGGGACCCCGTCATGACCTTAGGTCGATTGCGGGTAGTCTATAGACTTAAAAAAAAAAAAAGGGCCCTCTATACATGCAAGTCATTAATTCATCTGCGGAAAGTTATCCCCTGTTGTCATTTATGTAGCTGCGGCGAGTGCAGCCTAACACCTTAGTTATCACTACACCCATGGCTTCAGATACTTCGGCAAAGTTGAATAGCTACAGGTTATATTTACCAATTGCAAAGCAAAATCGCATTTCGTTACATATGCACATCATAGTACGTATCCCTTAAGCCACTGGAAAATGTAACAAATCTGATTTAATGGCATTCAAGCCTTTCAAAGGAGACATAATTTGTCAAACTTCACCAATTCCTATTGAAATCTGAATTGAAAGATACATGTACTCTACAGAGGATTTGTTGATGCGAATGTTCAGAGGAATCCTGACGCGCCTAACTACCGGTGTTTACGTAAGACTAGATAAGGCAAGTTCTGGTTCGTCCTGGCATGAGACTAGGTTCGTCTAATCCATGAAAGAAGCAGTCGTCCCACCGGGTGGTTTCCTTTTTTCTGCTGGTCTTTCTAGCAGACGTACTCCGTACTAGGAAGTATTCATACCAGGTACTGATATTAAATCTGCAGTCTGCAGGCAGAGGCAGAGTTAATGGCACCAACAAGCCTCATCTTCTTCGATTTACACTGGCACCTTGTGATTATCATCCTCCAGATATTCTGCATTGGCTCCTTCATCGGGAGTGAAGTTGTTTAAATATATATACATATGTTTTTCACTATTTTTATATTATGATAAGTTCGAGTTAATGATGTAACTATAAGGTACATGTAAAGCGACAAAACTTAGAACCACCATAATAACCATGACATACAATGCACATTGACATATTTATTCCGAGTGAGCATTGCTAATATTTTATAAAGAGATAAGAAGCAAAAGTAAAGTTCCGGTGGAAGGTAGAGAAATAAAGGCCCTGTGGGATTAGGAAGGAGTGAGCAGAGATGATGAAGGCGCAAAAAATAAGAGATATAGGCCTATAGGAGAAGGAATGAAAAAAAAGGAGGTAATTCCACTATGACAGTCCACTCTGCATCTCAAGCTTTAATAAGCTTTAATTCTAAAAGCAGGTGTGACCTCCTCTCGCAGTACAAGCACGTGCTATGATTTCACCATGCATAAGAAGAGCCCCGTTCAGGATAATGGAAAGTCTGAATTCTGGATTTAATTCAAAAGTCTGAGCAAGGCCTAGATAAGTCTTGTTATGCAGCTTAGTAATTAAAATTTAAAGGTCCAAACCTTCACAACCGAACTCGTGAAGTATCAAAACAGTATGAGCGTTATTTACGTCACAGGATTCAGATCTATCACTATCGCAGTACTGTACGTTAACCAATCATTTTTAGGCTCAGTACTCTGTACTGGTTGCCATCTTCCTGCTCTACCCCTGGTTCTAGATCCTCTTGTTCTGATGAGTGCAGCTGCCATGGACTAGCCGAAACACTGTAAAATCCTACGAGGTGTTGTGCCAACTACAGTCTAACCTTGCTATACCGGACAGAGTGATAGAGGAGTGCAGGGCTCTTCTTATCCCTGTCCCCATACATTTCTCAATCGCTATACGACGAGGCAGGTCTGGTTGCTGAATAATCTACTCTGTTAGGCTTAATGTGACTCGAAATACCCTTATTGGAGGACAAAATGGGAGTTCTCAGAACCCACGTGACTGGTCAGCCCCTGTCTGAGGGCTAGCGCCATTTCTATACCGGAACCTTGCCATACCGGACAGAAAGCCCGAGGGTGTTGTGCCAACCAGACTAAGAAAGCCCTGGATTTCTGCCGTCCGTTATAGCAGTAGACTAGTAAAATCACCACATCGCAATGCCTCGATCCGGAAAGGCTCAAACGCTACAGGTTATTCAAACTGAAGTTGAGAGTATCGCATATGTCTTTGCAATAGAATCCTCATTAGAAGAGGAGGATAATTATGAGCAGGATCTTTCGGAAGGCATTTGGGAAGGTACTCGTGCCTAACAGGGGTTCCCCTGTTAGGCACGAGTAGTTCAGAGGGTACAGTCTACCCTTGCTATAACGGACGGCAGAAATCCAGGACTTTCTGTCCGGTATAGCAAGGGTTCCGGTATAGAAATGGCGCTAGCCCTCAGACAGGGGCTGACCAGTCACGTGGGTTCTGAGAACTCCCATTTTGTCCTCCAATAAGGGTATTTCGAGTCACATTAAGCCTAACAGAGTAGATTATTCAGCAACCAGACCTGCCTCGTCCGGTATAGCGAGGGAGAAATGTATGGGGACAGGGATAAGAAGAGCCCTGCACTCCTCTATCACTCTGTCCGGTCCGGTATTGTATGGCCGTCCGGTATAGCGAGAGGCAATTTGCTGGTAAGAATTCCGGAAGCCTCTGGTTCGTCTGGTATAACAAGGAATCTGCTATAGCGAGGTCCGGTAAGCAAGGTTAGACTGTATTTGGAAAGGTAATTCTGGAGCTACAGTACCGGTACTAGAGTTTTGGAAGCGATTCACTCCCTGCACCCAGTGTCACATTCCGATGTGACCTCATATTCCAGCCAATCTCCAGAAAAATGCGCATTTCCGCTCAAGAACCTCATTAATTGAAGCTCATTGTTTTAGATCTAGCACCCCATGCTGCATTGCTTATGCTTCCCTCCATGATCGCTTCTTATTAGTTGCTTTATCTGTAATCCTTTTTGCCATATACGTTCCTAGTCTGGTTACACACGAGCTCTTTAGAATTAGCTAAGTCTGTCAATTCTAAGCGAAAACTCCTTGGCATTTCAGAATGGATCCAAATGGATTCACGTTGACCACAGGATATCCCTCATGCTTATCAGTGACATACGAGCAGTAAACTTTTGGATCCATTGATTTCAGTTACGAACTTGTGTGGTGATATAATGGGTGCGGAGGCAATAGAAACCAGGTACATAGAGTATAATGATTACTCAATCAGAAATCACATGCATCACGACTACTGATTGGTAAATTCGATCGCTACATTACAAGAGCATTGAAAATAAACCTATAACACTTCCTGGTATGGGAATAAATGCTTCTAGAGCGATATATCGACCTAGGCAGTCCCTTGAAGTTGATATTGCTTTTTGCTGGCTGTTGAAGTTCATGGATACTTAGGTATGCGCTAGTACGTAACTGGTATGTACACATTTAACGCACGACGATTAACCAGACTAGTGACGATTCATATCACTCGTACGGTTTCTGCATGTCTTCAGCATAAGATATTGTCCCCTGTTAATATGTAGAAGATTTCTTGCACAAGCAGCGTGGGTGTTGGCAATTAACATGTCCAGATCCCGCTGCCTGAGCCTGATCTTGAGGGATATATGTATGTCTGCTAAAATATATTTGAGAAAAATATTGGAGAGATATCACTGAGCTAGCCTCTAAGTACTTTGACAGACTAAACTCTCAAATGATTGCCGATGCAATATTGATGAAATAGATGATTATATCTTCCAGGGAATAATTCTAGACAATGCATCAATGCCAAAAGAAAGGCTCTATCTTTGGGGAGTTTCATACTCTTAAGAGGTCTCATATAGATCTCATTTCGTATAGGTATACTGACGCGACGGAACATGCCTTTGATAGAAATATATGTTCCGAAAGTCAGCCAAGTCAATACATATCTATGTAGAACTACTCTTAACACATCGATTACTATGATACTCTGCAACCGCAAAAAACTCACCCCCGTCCCGACCGCCGCACCCGTTAACCGGTGTGGGAAGGTACCTGTGATGCCCAGTACAAATCGGTTTTATATTGGAATTTCGGCCATCAAGCTAAGCCACCTCATACTCGGGTGTCGAGGTTGGATCTGAAACATCTCTAATCAATTGGATACGGCTTCTGATAGTGCAATGCCAACGTGATTGAGTCCCCCACTCTAGATCTCCAAAGCGATGGCCCCAATAAAAGATGTAGACACCAATCCGACTGTAGCGCAAGCTGCCTGTCAATCTGAAACGCTATCCGTAACCACTTTTCAACCATGGGCCATGGTCTCGGACGGAGGCGGAGGCGGCGCAGCAGTGATTCAGCATTGCATGCGTATCTGCAAAGGCCCAGAAGTCCTAAGCTATTGGGTATCAGTTGGTCCATGGGCTTGACTGTGGGGCAGCGAATCAAACTACCTAGCGCATTGGTGCGGCTAAGGCTGGAAGGTGAGGGAGCTTACGACGACTTCCTGCCTTAGGTAGCCACTTAGGATGTCGTTTCATGGTATATGGAAACTTGGGCGACGGGCCGGGAGGTATATCAATTGCTGCGTCTCACTCTGATCTGCATGGCTGTTTAGATCTTGATATATTGACCTAACCTCATTATACAGGATGGATCTACAGTACATTTTGTAACCAAACAAACCAGAATCTAACCATAGATAACTAACAGCCTTACCTGTTTCGCACCTCTTTTACACCTCCTACAGGGCCAGCCACTCCGAGAGGTTGTGCAACCAGATTAGCAATCAACCCTCCCTCAGTGATATATACGACATCGGCCTAGCTTAGTTCTCTATATAGAGCTCTCTGTAGTCATTTGAACGTATGTATCACACCTTGCTCAATCCCTATCGAGTCGTAGGAATCAGAACTGGTATATTATTCAGACATTTATTTCCTGAATCTTATTCCGTAATAAAAATAGCTACTAAGTACCTGTCAGTGATCACTATCCTCCCTAGCATTCAAGAAGGATATAAACTAGACTAAAGATACCTATCCCCAGGGCCTATAACGCTCCCCAGTTCCCTGAACTCGAAACCAATTCGAAACCCACGCGATTACCCAGACAAGCATTTACCTGTTACAGGTACAGCTAAGACTCATCTCCACCTCAGTGCCTTCAATATTGCTCCTCTCCTGGTTTCATTACATCTCTCATGCCTACCACTGCTGAATGACCTGATCAGATATAGGTTTGTATGCAGTCGCCTTGATTAACATCTGTTCGATGGATCCTGGTCTTTATCAATTAGAATCTGGGGGTCAAGTATCACTGCTTGGCTTGGACCCTTTTTCTTCTTCTTCTCCAACTCTCGAACAGAATGATACACAACCTCAATTTTCTTGCCTAATAGAGTAATGTTGACGGAAGTTCACAGAAACGAGAGCAAGGGTTTCTTACGTGTGACCTTCTCTGCAATACTCATCAATAATTAAGCGTGGCAACACTTCCGGCATTCTGCTCCCTGGTGCCCACTTGGTATCCAAGCTCGCCGTTGTGAAACCAGTAATATCATCGATGAACGCGATGTTCAACCTCTCTTCCACTTCCAGAAATACATTCCCTTCCCACGTCAATGTTCAAGTTAAATGGGTGTTTTGGAAATTTGAACACATCCGACTCCGGCTTTGTGGACCCAAATGACGTGATGGTCAGGCACAGCCCCTTGACTGCCCTTAGGATGGCATATTCCGATGACAACATTGGCAGACTTTCTTCGGAGGGTGGATTGGAGTTGGCGAGATCGAAAGCAGGAACCACAGAAACGACCCTAGAGGGTGGTGACTAAATTTTCGGGCTCGCAGTCGTCAATTGGCATACCGAAGGCAGTAAAGACATCTCCGGGTTTTCGGGAGAGAATGTTCAGGAGCGTGGATATTGATTGGGCAGTCAAGGCTCCAACATTGCGAATACAAACGAGAGGGACTTCAACCATCTTGGATATCGATGCGTTTATGGAACTAGCGGTTCAAGACTATATTTGTGACTCGTTCATTGCTTCTTATGTGTTGAATTGGGGTAACTGATAGGTGTTTCATACTGACTTCTTATAGAGATAATCAGTATTCACTGCATTTACGGATCCATATGGTATTGCATTAGCCATTATAACCTCGTCCCTCATCGAGGGCAACCATATGGGACACTAGTCTGCTCCAGAAATACCCCGTTGGCGAGGGGCTTGTGCCAACGACTACCAAAAATATGCGACTGCTTTGTGTAACCTGACTACTGCTTTGTCTGGTACGAGATTAGTCCTGTTTTCGGCACGCTTCTCTGGTAACCTTACCTAACCTTATTTACTAGTCTGATTGTTATTTACTTAAGAAATAACCTAACCTGAATGGTAACTGAACTATGCTAACCACACATCTTTGAATCGATAGCAAATCCGCTAGGAAAACAACCTACATTTTTCGTGGCATAATTTGGGACTTGCTATTCTTGGTATACGTGATATCTTGCATGGTATCTCAAGCTTGGTTGCAACAACAACATTATTCTACAGGCACTGGGCGGCGGTTCGTGCATGTGGTCCGCCTCTCATCAACGAGTTCACTTTTCCATTAGCCGACAGGAAGCCAGCATCGACGAGAAGCCAGATTATGGCCCCACATCTCCTTGAGATAGATAAAACTTAAGCTTAGATTATCCGGCCGGTTATTAGCCTTGCGCTATATATGTACAACATATGTACACCTCACGATTGACGCGATGAAGTTGAAAAGTGCAGGAGGATCAACCATACAGATGAAGTGTCATAATCTACAGATTCTACTACAGAAATCTTAGGCCTGCAGGAACCACGAGACTAGCAATTGGACCAGATAGGGTTGGTAGTGATTGTGCGTTGCAGCGAAGAGTATGAGTATGGGCATCACACAGAAGCCCTTCAACCTTGCCTGCCAACTTGTATACCTTCCCAGAAGGGAAACTGAGTATATCTACATTTGGGGATTTATATGTTAATCTGCTAGATATTTCAGCTTATAATTATGCATGCCTTATCTCGATCAGCCCGGAATCCAGCTGAAAACCGAGGCCCTCGAGAACTAGGCTGGAAGAGATATGCCACGTACAGCTGAATCGAGCGGTGGGAACGAGAAGAGGTAATCAAGCTCGAAGGCAGCCATAAGGTGGCAGCTTACATAGGTGGAATTGGGTAGTGAATGGACAAGAGACTAGTGGGCAAAGTGGTAAACGATACAGCTCCCCTGTGGTTAGCAACAATCTGCGCTACCTTAGTACAGCGACAACAATCACATAATATAAAAAGAAAATCGATCTCACGAAAGCCCTACGCACGAGTTGTTTGTCTGGGTCAGCCGCATGAATATTGCTACACTAGATGCTTCTGGCTTGGGTCAGCATTGGGCGCCCACCACTTTCATTGCCGAGAAGTTAACCTACATTAGGCTCGGCGTAACAAGACGCCCGACGCAAAATGTTTCAATCTTTATTTTTACCTCTTGACCTATATCACTCTACTATACCCAAGACAGATACCCAAGACTATAATAAGATTTATTTTCGGTGCATAAGACTGACCCGACAAGCACCTGGTTGTGGTATAGACCCAACTGCGACCTGAGTTGCTAATATGCAATTCCTGGGTGGGATCCAGTCAGGAAGTTGCACTTCAGATATTGATACCTCGAATACATATGATGATCGCGCGGTGGCCTTGCGGATTTGACCTTCCGACGTCAAAAGTACCGGCAGACGTACGATTCGGCCCACGTCACAATATGACATCCAGAGGAATTTCAATGTCACTGGCGGATTGAGCCCGAAAATAGCACCCGAACTGCATGGGCAGCTTCTCGCATTGGGGCATTCTGTCTGCTTCGCTCACTCAGTCGCGATCAGATGCTCACCGCTTTCTTTTTTTGATTTGTGCAGAGTTACCCAGCCGCACGTGCATGTACTGGTCAACCCTGTTCCTCTTTTGGACCCGACTAAGGTGTGACAGTGGCTCTCTCAATCGCCATACCATCCAGGCTACCAGGTTCAATTGCAGGCTAAGTATCACAGATACCTATGCGACAAGGGTTGATGGACAGTTCATCTTTGGGGAAATATTGTACACATTCGGTTATGTTGCTAAATCGTGATAGTGGCAGAAAAGCTTATATAGGAGTCTCTTTCCCCCCAAAAAGTCCTCTCTTTCTTCCTCACCCAGCCTACAGTCGTTAGCAGCCTCTCCCACAGTCGCTTGCACATACAACTCCATAACCTAATCAATCATCCAGTTGGACGTCCGTCGTTTAATTCTTAATATCACCATGAAGATCTCTTTCGCTTCCTTGGCTTTGGCGTACTTCGCCTCCTTCGCAGCCGCAGTTCCAGGTGGCTACATTACTAGTACTACCTGCGATACCATAACTGTCACCAAGACTCTCCCACCGAAGACGATCACCAACACCGTGACTAAGTATCAGCCAACTACCACCACCACGACCTTCACCAAGCCAATCACTACTACGAAGTACACCACGATCTACACCCCAACTACCATCACCAAGTACAAGCCAACTACTACTACTACCACGTACACTAAGACCACAACTACCACGAAGTATAAGCCATTTGCTACCACTACCACTACCACTACCACGAAGTACAAGCCAACTACTACCACCACCACTACCACTACCACGAAGTACAAGCCAACTACTACCACCACCACTACCACTACCACGAAGTACAAGCCAACTACTACCACCACCACTACAACGGTTTACAAACCAACTACCATCTACAAGCCAATCACTTACACCACTACCTACACCAAGATTAAGATCAGTTGTCCCACCCAGTACCCCCCACCCCGCGAATACTAAATGGCTTAGTAGGCAGCTGGAGGGGCTGAGTGAGATTCATGCGATGTTTCTTCTCGGACTTTGCTAGGTTCTGGCTTCTATTGGGAATGAGTATAGTGCACTACAGACAAGATAGGATAAACGTTTTTTTTTTTTCCCTTACTTCACCTCTTTCTATCCCTTTGGCTAGTGGTAAAATGTTCGTGATCCTGTGTCACTTTAGCTCCTTGCTTTCGATGTGTTAATTTGTTGATTTGGAGGAATATGGTGGTGGTGTTAGGAATTCAGGGATCGGAAATGGCAATAGTATATGATGTCGGCTATGGGAATTCTCTTTGGATTTTACTTAATATATTGTGATTCTGTACCTGAGATTAAGTGCCAACAAGACTATGAAATTAAGACAAAGTGTGCAACCAGACTAGGTAGTATAAAATAATTCCGTGACTAGGTACAATTCGGTTAGCCTGCCGAAGTTGCCTACAAATGCGAGATTCCAGCCATATATCCCTGCGAGAATCAGGAGAGGTGACAGGGACGAGTCCGTACATGGATCCTGTATCAGATTGCCAGGCGAGATCTTATTTTTTGAAAAGACTCAATTCTTGCAATACTCAACGGCTCGTTTTCTTTTGCAGTACAAGACTGGGGGAGGAGTTCTTGCCAGTGGGATTATCGCAAGTTGCACAATTTCTTGTGCTGCAAGAACTGAGCATTCGCTCGCCAGACTACGTTCGCTAGTGCCTGAGCTGTGAATAAATTCCAGTCAAGTGAAATCACCTGAGGCGCAGTGAGATTCTCCCAAAATGCTAGCGAGTACCAATTTAGATTTCTAAGACACTGACCAAAGCCCATCAGCAAAGTTTGATATTTTCGAGGAAGAGCATCCCTGTCAGTTGAACTGCCGCATATTCCGTATTTTGTCTGCGGGTGGTGTTAGCCAGTGATGTAGACTCGAGGTTTCATAGTACTGTAAACTCTCGTAATATTCATACTATTCACCCGTTTGCCCTCATGCATATGCATTATATAAGAGGGTGATAAAAATAGGTCTCGGACTGATCAAGGCACCTTGGAGAGCGTGAGTGAAGTGGTCGTGCATATATCAGTATGCATGCATGTTCGAAAACAACCTTCATGATAGGGCTGAATATATAGTAATGGCTCGGGTCCCGGGATAGAAAGTAGGTTTCGGGAGTGGTGCAGTAGCTCGAGATGATGAAAGCAAAGAAACCGAACCAATAAACTGAATTACAAATTCTACTGGGTATAGATATAATCCGCGGGTGGGGTAATATGCTGGAGCTCGGCGAATTAATTAAATTGCGTTATTTTCATTTCTTTGTATGGCCAGGTTTATACGAGAGAACTTAGATCTGTTGAGAACAGTCAAGGCAGCCTTACGGAGGCGGGATCGACAGGGATTGTGTGGAGCACAAATACAAGAGCACGGGGCCATTGGCTTTTTGAATGATATTGCATAAGTACATAACCAATGCCGGAAGACATGAATCTAAGTATAACTAAGACCGTGCTTATAAATAACGGATTAGTGCTTGTGCTTTAATGTTTGTCGCTCCACGATAAGGCTGTTTGGAGGTGCCATGGAATAACCCATGCTAGGCTCATCCCCGCCCACTGCACTAAAGATCGGAGGCCACGGTCGATGAAAAGGGAAATATATTCCCGTTATCACTTCTGCCCTTAATTCTCATTTGCCAATGGAGGGCTAGGTTACAAAATCCTACAGACGGGCGAGTGTAGAATCATGAAATATTAATAGAAAGTTCGCGAATGATACAAATGTATCGATTCAAGAATAGTAGACTCTACCGATTCGATGCTTGAAGGCACTCCCGCCCCACCCACAAATTTCGCCTAGTCTGGTTCCCCGTAATGTGACAATGGATAACGGATTCGACAAGTTCCATTAGAGTACCAAACCATACCCATAACCTAGTCTGGTTGGCACAATCCCCCTTACCCATAACCATACGTTTGTTTCTACCCAAGTAGGTATAGCGGCTATGCTTGGAAGTTAAGCCCGCATACATGCCATCGTGTGACAGATGCGCTAACAGTCTATGGGTGCCAATTTTCGATTTTTTTGATACATGCACAGCCTTGCGCATTGTTCAATTGAGGATAGAGGCAGACGTCTTCCTGACGTCTGCGGAGAGCACAATCACGCAAAACAAGGATCCCTATATCTAATTTTAAGTGATCCATGCCTGTTTGGGTCAGGCTAGGTTTGTACTACAGGAGCTACCACGAGTCTTGCACAACATGGAAACTTTGGTTCGTATTCCCGGTACCACCTTCAGGCCGAGAAAATCCCGGGAGTGCGGCACTACTTGATTGGTGCAGATAAACACACTAGTGAAGATAAGCTTGTGAAGGCAAAGCCATCATTGCAGCGAGTCCTCATGTTTGAAGAGTACACTACATGCCAGGACTTGACCACCTATTCGAGAATCTAATGATGACGTGCATACATCTGAGTCGAAGTATAGACTTCAGCCACATGTACTTTTTCCCTGAGCGCCAAGACGAGAGAATAACTCATTACGCAATAAATATACCTAGGTGAAGGCGACGGCACCATATCATGGAAGGGTCGGAAATACAGCACGTGAGTGTGGTAGGATACCTTGGCTGGCTTTTTATTGATAGAGTGGCTGGAGGCAGGTACCGGTGCCGGTGCCCTCGTCAAATCTCAGCACGACTATATGCCGCCGTAAATATTCGACACACGTCTACAAACGCTACTATATAGGGATATTTGGTTTGGAGAGCAAGTCCTTTTCTATCAAAGTATTTCTATGGTAAATATTAATTTAGCATTTCTATCACAAAACGTTAAAAGTACCTACTCGTAGTACCCGCATCATGCCCATGTGGCAACCATAATTTAACCTCCGCAAATGAGCGACATATTAGACATGCATTGTCCAATCATCAATGAAGACCATGATCAACATTGACTTATTTTCTCGCGACGTCACACATGCACATTGATGTCCGGATATGTCCGTGAATCCGGAAAAAACTCCGTCCCGAAATGTAGAGTTGCCGTGTATGCATATGTTGAGCATAGAGGAGAACATGTCCGGACGAATTCCAATTTATATAAAAGTTGCGATAACCGCTAACTATTACATAAATCAATTACATGAAATAAATTATAACTCCTCAAACAGAAGGGAGTGATATATTTTTGATAGGTTGGGAGACCACCTGCCCAACACTTCTCGGTGCCGATCATAGTCTGGGCACCAGAGGGAGTGCAAGCTGCACGCCTGGTCTGAATTGTATTCTCATATTCCATATGCCACTTGAACTCCAACCTCAATTCAGACCAGGTGTGCAGTGTGCGACAATTCGTCGCTATATCATTGCACCTGGTACTTACCAGTAGTTAGTCTGATGCCCTTCACTATTTATATGCCTGTTTCCTGTCAAAAAGCTCGACAAATTTGGTGTAATTAAACTGGCTAAGGAGATGCTACGGTGGGCAAATATCCCAGGTTTCTATGGGCATCAGTGTATTGCGTGCGTTGTCAGGGAAACTGAAAAGCGAAATGATACAATAAAAGAGCTGCATATTAAGATCAATAAAAATTTATATAGTACTGGTACATTTGTTTCTCTTGAAGCTATCAAGATGAGGTTAAAAGTTTACTTATCCATTTAGAAGAGTCTGACTATATTAGTGACGTGGACACATGTAGTAGAGTTGACAAGTGTCAAGGAGTACACTTGCCATACCTTATTATCTTGAATGGTAGAACCTGGTACCTGAACGGAATTGCAGTGCTATTCAAAATGAGACTTCTGCCCACAGATCTACAAACTGCAACCGCTTAGCTGCGGGTTCTAAATTCAAGATATCAGGAAAACTGATAAATAAAAGTTCCTATCAAAAAACTGAAACATGAATAAGTATCTATACCTAAACCTTGCTATGGGCTGCGTAGATCGTGTTCAATATATATAGCAAGCGCCTTTAGATGATCATTATTGTTGCATCCATCCCTCCATCCATTAATTACGGCAGAAATATTTTGTATGGAGTGTATCTCTGTTGATTCTGGGACTGTCTCGTACGGTATCTGCTACAACAAGCAGATTTGGTAGTAGCTGAGGCATTAACACAAAAACCTCCGTAATATCAAGATTTCCGCAGCAATGAGTTCCGTATAGGTGATTGGTGATTGCAGCTCCATAAAGTGTTCTTGCCAAGCTCTCGAATTTGAGCTCTTGTATTGAATTCCTGTTTACCGCCACCACGGTCATCCTGTTATTCTTAACAGGGATTCATGCAAGAGTAGCCATAGAGTTTAGACGAAGTGGTGAATTTTCTGTTTTATACAATAATGGTGCACTTCACTTATCAGCTCAAAGCCATCCTGAAGCTCTGCTATAGGATATCTGGTACTTTATGCCCAGCTTCGAGGCTCAAGATCTAAGACGAAGGACATATTGTAGAGATGGGAGATCTAAATCTCTAACATCGATATTACAGAACACTGTAGTTGTCACTAGTCCGGGATTTTTCGGTGGAAGGGATAACAGAGGTCCTAAATTGTGATCTAGGAAATTTCTGTTAAAGTGAGGTTTCTTGTATCTCAGTCTAGTGATGTCACGTGACGTTTAAAAAAAGTACTAAAGGTAGCTTTTTGTGAACTCAGTACCTGTATTCACTCGATTGAATATAAGAACCGCGTCTCTGGGGTGGATTGTCCTTGGGCCGGTCACTACCTACATCCCGTGTTATAGATACGATAGAAGAAAGTCTTAATTACCCTGGAGTCAAATAGAAACGTTCAAATGAAATTGGAAACCCTACAATTTCCCTTCCTGCCCCCTTGATTGAATGTATATTCTAGGCGATTAGTGTCCGGCATCGGAGTTGGAAACCGGAGAGCATGTGGCTCTGATATGTCCGGCTGGGGAATGGATAGGCAGAAGATGGAGCTCGTGGGAACAGGCAGACGATAAGAAGGTGTGGATGCGGAAGGAAAAAAGGGAGGACGCGTGTTTTGATCCCTCAAAGGACGGGGAGTTTATAATGGATCGGGTGGAGGAGTTTTTCACCCGTTTAAACCTCTAAGGTACAGGGAATCGGCAGAGATGAATAGGGGTGATTAAGGTTTTAAGGGGAGGGCCGGTCAGGGCGTGGCGGTGGAAGAAGGGGGTTCATTTTCCGGATGTACCGAGTGAGGGAACGGGACATTAGGTCGAATCGGCGTATTTTAAAAAAAAAAAAAAAAAAAAAAAAAAAAGTGTCCGGCATCCATCCATCGCAAGCACAACTGGCTCAGTAACCTCATGTTTCTTGGTATTAGTCAACTTTTGAACCTTCTACACATAATAATATTATAAAGTTAGACAGCCTAATTTAACCTTCAAAGGGCTGGAAAATCTGTGCTTGTGGTGAATTTTAATAACTTTTTCAAAAGCGACTGTTTTTGCATGAAAATAGCCTTTGGCGAAAATTGATGTCCTAGATTAGTCTGGTTGGCACATCGGCTTTAATATATATGTATTCAGTACGGAGTAGTAGATGAAGGGAGAAGACGCAAGTGACTGCCTAAACAAGTAGTCAGACTACCTACACCCACATCACTAACCTGCTTAACCAGACTAACACTACTGCGTAACCAATTTATTTGCGCCAGAAAGTTCGAGACTACCAGAAAGTTACGTATACAGGTCTGGATTCGAGAGTAGTTGCGCCAAATTCACGAGAACATGCTACGTGGTAAGTATTTGGCCACTGGCTAAGCACAGTGACAAGAAACTGGGGGCCGGTCCCGCTAGAGTTTGTATAGGAAAATATATCTTGCTATAAGAAAAGAAACTGCATGCTGGTCCCGGGGGGGTAAATCAGCACTCGTATTTAAAGATAGCTAGTTATTGACGAGAGAAATCATCTTATCGTAATTACCATGCTTACGATACAGGATTATCTCTAGCCCGCCTATTCACTAGGCCCCCTCCCCATAGTAAAATAAGAATATGAAGGCAACAATATAAAAATATATAGATAATCATAACGATGTACAACTACAGGAAAGAGAGATTAACGTATGAAATCCGCTACCTCTCTACACTATTCTTGGTCTCCGAATATTTTCCTTCCCATGTTTTTGTAATCCTGAAATGGTAGCTCCCCCATGCGCTATCTTTAGACATTGCAAATCCCCCCAGAGCGCTTTCCTATCCCATTCGATGTACGAGGTTCTTCCATGCATTTGGGAGAGCCCTGTTGCCTGCCGGTGTAGCGATATTAGGCTTGTGCATCTTGGTCCTACCAATGCAGTTTCTTTGGCCTAGTAGTCCGCGGTTTCGTTTCCCACTTCTCCCCGTGCCTCTTCACCCACATGAGGTTCCTGTCCCTCCGATTCATCAACTCTCTCAATCTCGGGATGCTTTCGGTATAGCTGCCTTACCCTCTCTATCACTCCCTGACGGTCTAGTGCCACTGTTGTTGCCCCTTACTTCCACGCCATGTACACTTCTGCCATTTCTGCGCCTGTTTCCTTCCCTAGGGACATTCCTTCTTCTGTGCTCGCTCGGGCTGCCACCCCTGGGGGGGTTTCTGATATGATACTTCACTGTATTGGGTTAAAACAAATGCATTCTTTCAAGTGAATTGTGTGTATAATGAAACCTCGCAGTAGAAATTCTATGCTGGTCATTGGCAATTTCTTATACCAAGATATCACTGTATTTAACAGTTTTAATTTGAGTGCCAGGATGTCTAGTCCGTTGGCCAGGAACGTAGAAGCATATGTACCGATGCTCGATCAACAAAGTTATTCTACAACTGAAGTTTTCTTAGACCCTTCATAATCATCTCAACAAGTGAAGGGAGCCGAAGCACCAACCTGCAATGTGCAGGTACCTCCTCGAGGTAAATCTCATCGCCAACTACATCCTTACATATGCCAGAGTGCTTGAAGGGCAATGATAGGTTCAGTGGTACCGCAGCGGTGGTGGTAGTGGTAATCCCGACGCGGTGGAGGTTTATATCGTTGTCCGAGGCGGGGGCTTGGCGATATGTATGGTTTTTTTTTGAGTGCAGATTACGGTATTAACGTTGGAAGGCCCCTGCCAACCAGACTAGAAGGCCCCAGTAACCGCCACTTGGCTAGTCTGGATATGACCGGCACCTTCACATCCTTTCCTCACCACTCGTTCCATTCCCTGTCATCTCTTTGCAATTTCGCACCAAAGGGGTTTTTTTTTTTATTTTTTTAAAAAATACTTGTTACTCCTATGCGGCCCCGTTAGGGGTGCCATGAGGAGCCACCCAGGAACCCGGGTGGATTCAGGGGTAAGGCAAGTTAATCTGCCAGACCCGTGCGAGCTAAATCTAAATAGCTAAAGAAAGGGACGAGGTCCATGCTGTCATTAACGGACGAGCCGATGACCCGAGGGGCCTGACTGGGCCTCGACCTAAGGCTGAACTCGTGAAAAGTGAGAAGTAATCAAACTCGTGAAAGGTGAAAAACTGATGACTAGTGCGGGATAATGAGACTCGTGAAAAATGCGGAAACGACTTGGTGCCTTGCGAAATAGCCGGAGACTTAAGTGAGCTCGTGGAAAGTGAGAAGTAATGAAAGTCGTGAAGAATGAAAAGCCCGGCTGATTACTGGGGTGATTAGTGGATATTGTGATTTAAGCGATCTCGTGATAGATTGCCTTGAAGAAGGCCTCCGTTGCCTCATAGGACTCCCCCTCCTCCTTTCTCCATTCCGCCTTGTCTAGTTCTCCCAGCTCCTTCTTTCCCCTAGCAGATCCGCCCTGATGCGTCTGAATCGCAGACACTCGAAGGCGATATGGTCTCCTGTCTCCATTGGGGCTCCACATACGCATTCCTTGGAGGCCGCCTTGCCGATACGAGATGGAATAGCCAGCTCTTATGAGGGCCGCGCAGCCAAGTGTATGCCGGCACCAAAGGGCAAAGCCAACTAGACTAGGGCAAAGCACCCTATCTCCCTCTTAGACCTGTGGGCGGAGTTGTACTAACCAGACTACTTTCTCGTCCACTTAAACTTCATCCCATAGCCGGAAGTTCAATATTGGTCAGGGAACTCTGCCGGGTCCCTCTACAACACACCACACGAGAATCCCCACCCGTATCAGTGTCATGGACAATCACTCACATCACAGCCTCACGCACACCACTCGGAATTATCGATACCATGCATTGACCCGCCACAGGCGATCCAGATATAACTACCTCTAGGAAGGAACATCCTCGCTGTCAGGGGACTGTAGGAGCGAAATTTTCACGCAACTCCCGGCCAGCTGGTTCTGACAGGGGTTACAAAACTGACAAAAGAGTTATGAGCCACCCCTTCCTCTGAAAGCTGAGGCTTGGTACACCTTCCGAGGCCCCCTACTGCCGTTTAACCTATCTTCACCCAGGTCTGGTTGGCACTCTTGACCAAATTCCTTTTTATTAAATACCCAGTACTCATATGCGATCCCAGTAGGGGACCATGATGAGCACCCGGTGGACACTCTTGAACAAGGGTTGTGTATTATCGGTAATTTTTTCTTTTTTTTCTTACATACTTATTACTCATATGCGGTCCCATTAAGGGGGCCATGATGGGCCACCCGGAAACCCAGGAGGATTCAGGAAAAGTCAAGTTAATCTGCCAGGTCCAACGCCTATACGGTATACCGCAACACAAACTCGAGTGCCAAACTGGCAAAAGCAAATATACGGAAGAGGCGATAACCTCAAGGGCCCATTGGCAGACAAAAGATGTGACCCAGATATCATAGAAATCCAAACCAAACCAGCGCAATGCTCAAAAGGATCGGAGCTTCTGTGCTGTCATTACCAGCATTTACCAGATGACCCCGAGGGAGAGTGGAAAACTCAATTTGAACAAACTCATGTACCATACGGTAAGAATGAATTGAAACCGAGACGTCATGAGAAAACTGTAAGAACTGAAAAGTAAGAAGTAAGAAGAAAAAGGACGCTTATCCGACGCTTCTCCCAGCGAGTTGACGGCACGAAGGTGAAAAAGGCCTCGACGGCTTCCCACATCCTCTCCATCCTCCTCCCGGGTCCAGATAGGGCGGTCCAGGTCCTCCCAGTCCATGATACTTGCCCTGTGTGTGTTGTAGTCCCGGCAGGAGGAGACGATATGTTGTGTGTCGTGCCCGGGACCATATTATTGGTAGTCTTAGGCTTGGAACCAAGTGGTCGTTTTAGAGGGAAGGAGATACAGTCTTATTCACAGATACGGTCTGATATACAGGGTATAAAGCTAATCGACGATTTCCTCCCCAAAATAACTCGAGATTGGGTTTGCAAGCCCTCCAGTACGCTCGGAATCGATCTGGGACATTGATTCTCATCGTCCCGACGTCCTCAGAACCACCGATAGCAACTCTAATCCCACACTACACCTTCTTTATCTCGATTTGAGGCCACTGTATGCCGTGAGCTTTAACATACAGTCTTCTATGTACAGTGCCTTGACTGGGTATCAACTTGCGAGCCTCGATTAGGATCTTATATTCAGGTAAGTACTTTCTCACCGGCCTATACAGTCTTAAGAGTTTCTACGGTACTGTAGGCATGGCTAGGGCACCACTTGAGGTGCTGGTTAACGAAGGTTATTACCTAGACGTGCCACCATAGTGTAATGAGACTATGTAGGGGCATAGTCTGGTTGGGGCAGCGGTAAAGAGTGCCCAAGCAACAAGACTTCCCAGACCCTATTAGCAAAATCCTGAAGGAAGTGCATCGAAACTTAGAACTAGGGAGAATTGCACATCTCCAAAAAGCGGGCAAATCTTAACCGTAGTCTCGGGCAGAAAATGACCGGATTTTATATATGTAAGTTAAACGCAATATGTAGCTGCCGACCTAACTACTTAAATAGTTCCCAGCGGCAACCTAACTAACCCTACCGGTAAGCCTGAAAACTTTTGAGGCTGGCTGTATTCCGTTTCTCAGAACACTCTCCATGCAGGAACCTCAATAGCGATAATCTCCCCTGTTTTGTCGGTCCCAGCTTCCAATCTCCAAATCACAACCCTGCTAAGGTTCTCATCGCCGGGCCAGAGATCCGTGATTTCTCCGGAATGTGAAGCATACACCCTCCAAATAGGTTCTACACTTGCCGGATTCAGCCGGACCCTCAGGAGAAGTTTCGGTCTTGCTTCTCTTCAACAGTCATCTTCCACTTCTCCTTCCTGACTTTCTTTTTTTTTTTCTTTTTTCTTTTTCTGAAAGCCATTGAGCTATTCAACTTCTATTGAAAACGTAAGTACCGTCATAAATCTCTTTTGCCTCTCGCCGGGCAACCTCGCCAAACCCGCCTACCAGCAGTCCCTTTTCTTTGCCATCGTCAAAATTTCATTGAGGAGCATCAAGTCTGCAACAGCCTCCTCAGAAACAGTGATGGTCATTGTGATGTCGTATTCAGGAATGAGTACTAACACCTTCTCAGGTATTATTGCTCGAGCAGATCTCACCAAGGACACAGGGATTACTGGCATTTTCCAGGTGTGAGCAGGTTAAAAACGAATTCCTACTCATGTCACTCCCCACCTTCTATGCAAGCACAGTAGAGAACGTTAGGACAAAAGAACAAACCTACGACGATACTGCACGGAAAATAAATGAATATATTACTGCAAGACAGAAAGGGCAAAACCAGTTCAAGGAAACCAACAGCAATCCACTGGTTCAGAGAATAGCTTTGAACGACAAACGCTGCAGCTATTTGGGCATTGTACCCAAGCAACCCCCAGGACTTCGTATAAATTGTTAGACCGCCGTGGTTAGCCTCAGGACGAAATATTTCTCATGGAGCGCCAAGGACAAAAGTGTTCGTCGATGGCACCATGGAAGCCGGGAGGAGGAACTTGTCAACTGCTATTGGGTTGGGTTGAGAGGTAGGCTTCTCCTCATGGTGCCCTTATGTATAAAAAAAAAAAATGAGAGGTAGGCTTTTTTTTAATTTATTTAATGGAAAAAAAAAATATTCAGTTACTCATATGCGGACCCGATTGGGGGTCCATGATGAGCCACCCGGGAACCCGGGTGGATTCAAGGACAAGGCGAGTTAATCCGCCAGGTCCGAGGCTGTCTAAGGTACAAAGCACCCACGCGCTCACGAACGGCGGAATGCTCCCCCCAGAGTCCTTTGCGAGCTTCAGGAAGACGAGCGCGTCCTATTTAGAGGAGTGAATACTTTCTTTTACATGAAGTTTTCGAAAGTAGTTGACTTGACTCATTCAATGGCAATTTAAGCTGCGTTGAAATAGATTGGCTGGCTAAAGGTTGGACCACAAGAGACTGGGAAGACACCTCCTCAAGGAACTGTATATTGTGTCAGCGTGAGAAGAAAGAGAATATGAATTTGGATGATTGGATGAGGGTCGGGGAATTCCTATCAGACCATTTTGTAAGAATGCTGAGATACCGCGGTGTAGAAGGTAATTCTGGATGAAATAATGGGGGAGAATGATTGCGAGTGGCATTTTGGAATGTCGGTTATTTCCGAGATGCTTGAAATTTGTCGTGAAGAGCGGGAAAGGCTGAGAGGGGAAGTTGATGAGGTGAACGAGAAGGTCGAATAGTTAGAGAAGAAAAAGGTGCTGTCAAGAGAACAGCTAGCCATTTCTGAAGATAGTATGGCAGGAGATAGCAAGGAATGATGGCAAGACAGGAAAGATACCAACTATGAAGGCAAAGATAAAGAAGTTTGATGACTTCTTAGCAGAGTTTGCTGGATGTTCAAGAAGAAGACCAGTCGATACCCGTTTAGTTGCAGGCCGGAAGTAGGTGGAAAAGAATAACCGTAGTATAGATCGGCTACGGATCAAGGAGCTGGAGGACAAGTTCAAGGAGGCTGGAGAAATACGAGCATTCGGAAGAGATCTTTGATATCCTGATCAAACAGTTCAATGAGGCTAAAGATGAGCTTAGGAATTCGAGAGTTGAGCGTAGGGATTTGGAACCTCGATTCGCGCAGCCTGAGAAGGAACTTGGTCATATAAAGGACCTAATGTAGTTGAAAACAGATTGTAGAAGGTATAGAAAACCAACAGCAGCCCAATGCTCACAAATGAGTTCAGCCGTGTGACAATTCCAACCCTTGGTAGTTTATATATCTCGGTGCCATCTATTCAATTTGGTTCTGTCTCATTACCTAGAGCAAATTATTGGGAACTCCGGGTGGTTGCCAATCTCTCATCCCTTGTCGAACATATTTTGTGTCTAGTAATGGAAGATACGGTGTGATCTTGGGAAACTATTAATATGGAAGACATTGGCGACTTCTCGCGTAGAAATAGTCGACCATAATTTCTCAGCCGATTCTAATAATAAGGGAGGATATATATGCAGTTGAGGATGAAACAACAAAGTTCGGCTGTGTACGTACTAAGTATGTTCCGTATGCCTAGCTGCTTTGAATTCGACGAAAGTTAAGACATTCACCTATTCCTTATGGTGTTTCCAGACTTTTAAAGTACAATGTAACCGATAGCATATGTAACTATGTATACGTCTTATGAGGAAAAGAAGAGGTTGAGCGTGTATTCAACAGGCCACGCCATAGATGGGTTGTCCCCCTCGAGAAGATTACCCTGGAAGGCTTTAATATTAGACTTTTCAAGCGGCAACACTCCATACTTATGGAATTACTTAACTATGCAAGGGAGAAGCTAGCCTAAGCAATGGAGGAGATGGGGTCACCTGATCCCCAGGTGGTGGAACCCGTGCCCCTCTCTAGTCTGGTTGGCACAACGACCTCGCCAACCAGACTAGCCCCTCTCTATAACTGAAGTGTTCATGCGGAGCAGAGAAGCACTCTTTGAAGTTTGTGCTCCGTGAACCCATATACTGTTCCCGTATCTGAGCTCCCCAATGGTGTGAGGCCTAGGCATGAGATCAGATGCCCAACCAGACTATAAATATATTAATCGTGTTCATGTATAACGTTAAATCCACATGGTAGCCTGTGTGGAGGGGATTACATAGCTATTCAAGTTTCTTTGTCTATGCTCCCAGCGGTTTCCGACAAGGTTCAGACTGAAATCAGCAAGCACAGTCTCCTGACCAGTGCTGAGCCCAAACACGCCCCATAAGATTCAAATAAGAAAATATATCCGACGCCAGATATCAAAATTCAGTCCATTTCCTAGTACTAGAATTGTAACATGTACAAGCACCTTACAAAAGGAAGGAAATAAAGCAGCCAATATATGCTTACCAATATATGCTTTATCACAGCAAGAAGGTAATTGAAAAAAAAAGAGGAAAAAACAAAAAGGTCGTCAGTCATTCATCGTCGACGTCGTCACCGCTAACAGTCAAACCAAATCGAAATCTATGACACCGCCACCGCACAGGTATAACACAGAACTCCGACGCCCGCATCCCTCTCTAATCCCCTCATTTAAATAATGTAGCTGGTAGTCGTTGATCTCTATTCTCCGACCTTGGATCCCCGCCCCCAAGAAATCCGGCCGCATTAAAGGGTGCCGGCCTCCGTGCATCTGTGGAACTCCGGCTCGCACCTGGATAAGTAAATTCCGGAAGTGATTGTGATAGATGATGGCCTGGCTTTCGTTGTACTAAGAACCCGTTAGCCCAAATAATTCCTCCTATATATTTCATGGTCAAGATACCTCTTTTTGAATTTCCAGAAGGCCCCCCGTGCTGGGCTCCTATTCCCAAGCTTCGTGCTGTCCCTCCAGAAGATGGATTTCTGGAATGCAGTATGTCCCCCATAGATGTTGTTGCGGATGGGATGTGAGGTATATTTCTGTTCATGGACTGTGTGCGAGTGTGTCTGGATGAGCTATGGCCACGGGAGTGTGATGTTGGCGACCGTCTGGCAGAGGAAAGCGAAGTGCTGAACTCCTGACTCGAGAACGACGTAGCCCTATTATGGTTTATTTGCCTAACACCCGCCCCTGAAGCGCCGAATCCGCCATAACCAGCCTCTGAGACCTTTGAAGATCTATTCCGCTTCGGATTTGCTGCGTTGAGGGTCACCGTAGCGAGAAGTATCACTCCAGCAGCGAACGGAAGCGCAGTAGCCGCCTGCATTATAATTTAGGATGTTGTCAGAGAAAGGGTTTGAGGTTCAGGAAATATTGATTCTATAGCTCCTAGGATGAATGCTGTGTCAATCCAAGGCCCTTAACTATATATACCCTCCGGAGCGAGGAGGGGTACCGGACGATAAGACTAGGCTCCGCGCACACAGTCAAGTTAGACACGTCCAACGTCTCCAGCTAACCCTACAAGCCTCGCTCCTTGCCCAACATACACGAAATCCGCGTAGGTATCGGGAAACAGGAGGAGAGCCAAAGAGAGGAGTAAGTAGGTAGATCAAGATGGAAGCCCAATCATGGTGAATTTATCCCAGTAAAAATACAGGACCCAATGCCATGGGTAGAGCAATTTGTCAGGTCACCAGCATGGCAGCAGACGGAGTCACACCGATCCTCGACTTGCCTCCTCTCTTAGGTACCGTACCCAATTAGCATCGGCGAGATTAGATTTCTCATTACCAGTCACATGGGAACAACCCTCTCTTAGCAATTGGCAGATGAATATCATGCCACAGAAATTGACTCTTTCAGGTCACGCGGCCATCCATGCAGGATTCACATTCGCGGCTCAACAGCCCTCTCTGTATTGACCATGAATCCTTATATATATGAATACTTCTTTGATTTGATCTGGGAAAATTGAAGCCTTGTGGATATGGGTGGAAACCTTTGACTTGATCTGAAGCCTTGTCGATATGGATCCTCCAGGGATGCACGGCCTGGTTGGTGCATCCGAAGAGCCGCACATATGTGTGTGCATGCCCGGCTGCCAACCCATGTACTTTTCACCGTTGAAGGCCAGAATTGATACTATATTGCCTTCAGCGGTGGCCCATATTTTTTGAAGACAATTTCCGTAGTGGCACAAACAGCTCGACTCATTTGGTCAGCCGTTGCCTACCTATGTATGTACAAATGTGGCTAGAGATACTTACTTATCGAGTTGACAGAGGCGTTGAATGTACTCCAATTTATAAACTGTTAAAGTAGCCCATAATATGAGATGAAACCATCTTTACGCTAATGTTTTATACCTTGTATTTGAGATCATCCAAAAGCGGATGACTAGCACTTTCCTGCTGGGTATGGCTGTGCCGGAGTTGCGGCGCAACGCAGACTAGTAAGTCATAAATTAAATGTTTACTTAGTATTAGTCTTGTTGGCACCTTAGTATACTACGAGGGTGTTGTGCCAACCAGACTACTTAGTTATATAACCAGACTAAGTTATATATCTAAGGGAGGAAGCGTTTCTGGTTAGGTCGCCGAAATGGCTGGCCGTAGTTGAATTTGCTTGCTTGGCCTCCGCAAGCGCCAGCGGCACTTCTCATGGGAAAGCAGCTTAGTAACAACAACGCAACCATCGTGAGCGTGGTTGGTCGATGAATGCCAGACTTAATCCTGGATTCATTTGAAGCCGGATATTCTTGATAGAGTTTAATGTAAGATTACGAGGTTATTGAGCGGAGGAATCTTGAAGAGGGAAGAGTGTGTATATTCATATAATGACGGAGCTATCTTGATATCGCTATAAGTCTTAATGCTTACGGTCCTAGTGCTCTCCCTCTAAAGAGATGTTTTTCCTGCGTATTTTCCGGCTCTTTTATCCTTCGCAGTCCTTTCCCATTGCCTTAATGCGGAATTCCGGTTTCCTTCTTGCATCCCCAATTGCCGTTGCTTACTTCCCGTGACCCTTCATGGGTACTAGCGAGAGTTATTCACAACATTTCTGGTGAGGATGCTGGCCAGTCAAGTCAATGAAGAGCAAGGCCTAATTCCTAATTAATTTGAATATGATTTCATATGATTCCATTTTCCAACCTTCAAAACTGGTTAATGTTTGCTCTCATGCCCAGACCGATTTTGGTGTGGTGCTTGAATGTTCAATATTGAAGTTTCCTTATATGTTACTGTATAGCACGCAACTCTAAAATAAATCGAATAGTACTGGTTAATTCTAGAGCCGCTAGCAATCTCCTTCCTCTGTATGCGTGGATAAATGTCACCATACCGCGGTAATTCGAACTAAAGAACTGGTTCTTATGTTCGAGGGTGGGCCGGGGTCTGCATGAACTTACATCTATCAGTACCAGCGCTGCTGATAGTTCAATGTTGATCCTAGTCTCAATATCACCTAGAGTATATCTGAACCTATAATACATGCATACACATTAAACCTATTCTAGGGGGAGTTCTTTTATTCGAAGGGGGTTCTTTTATTCGAATTACCGCTGTATTTACTCTACTCTTTCATCGGTACATGTATACGAGGGGCTGCGCTCACTACGCTTGCATAAATCCTTGGGCCATGTAGATATCCCAATGCTGACAATTAAATCTCATCGTTAAATCACTGTGAATATTTTTTGTACACAAAATTAATGCTCACGTGCATCCTGTTCCGCACTAGCACTCTGGCTCCACAACACTACGCAGCTCCATCATTGTGATGGACATGATGACTATACCCATTAGCAATTTTCCTACAATGCTAAATCTCAATTGTCGAACTGTAATTAGCAATATCATGAACAGCATTTGTCTCACTATTTATTAGAATACCCAGACAGCTAAGACAGAGGGAGCTGGTTGTTGATTTGCACGATGATTTCTAGACTTATTTGCATGCTGAAACGGGACTGATTTTAACCATGATTTCTAGGATTATTTGCACAGTGATATCTAGGCTTATTTGCACGGTAATTTCTAGGTTGATTTGAGCGATGATTTCTAGGCTATTTGCATGGTAATTTCTAGTCTTTTTTAAAATTTTTTATTGGAAGTTTATACCCGCAATCGACCTCAGAACATGACGCCTCCCCTTAAAAGGTTCGACCTGGAACAAGAAGCGGAAGCTACGTACAACTGTATCCCGCCAACGTAATAAAACTGTGAAAGACCCAAATTTCTAACCCGAATCTGAATTCGACTCTGAATCTGCAACCCTAACCTCCGGCGTCTTCCTTCCTCTGTCAAAATTCCTTAGGGCAGCCAATGACCTCCCAGGAGCCAACGTACCCCCATGGTCCCCCGCATTCCCGTTTTCTTCACATCCTGTATTCTGTCTGCCATGGGTCGGTGGCAGGGTATTTCATGCACAGCAAGCCTTTGTGTCCATATAATCCTCAGTATCGACTTGGCTTTTTGTATTTGGCAGCCGGGTTTTGACTTCCACCTGACATGTGGTGGGCTGTAATTGGTGGGCTGTTTTTTGTGGGCTGTTTTTGGTGACGGATCGTCCTTCAACTTTACCTCCTTTTCATACTTTGATACATCAATCATCCCCTTAAACCTTGTTCTTGACAGGTGGTGTGTCACCTGCCAGAGTACTGTCCCTTGGCCTTCTCTTTTCTTTTTCCCTTCCCTTTGTTCCTGTTCTAGCTCCTTGAGCTTCCCTACCTCCACCGCCTCTATCTCATATCTGCCACTTCAACTGATACTTGTATCACTTTGTCTTCCAATTCAACTTCTACTTTCATGCTAATACTAGTGAGTAGTAGCAGTGGTTTTCTTGGGCATCCCGGATGCAGAACCAGTACTTGGCTACACTAGGAGATATTTTATATACTGTACCGTGGTCTAACTGAGGTTATAACATAAGCCTTTTCAGGTTTTCACAGTATTCCGAACGTTCAACAGGAGGTGATATAGGTACCCCCTTATATGTGGACGGTTGATTCATATTCAATGTGCCATTGCTAACCAGAAGCTAAATGGCGTGTATGAATAAGTAGCTGATAAATGTAGAATCTTTCACTTCCTTGACCATATTATTTAGGGATTATATCACGCGAGTTCAACGATATCAGGTTCAAGCTCCAAAAAAAGCTGAAGCACCAGAAGGTGGCACGTTCCATCACATCACCTGTAGTGAAGGGATTGTTGGCTAAAACAGGCAACCATATTTCTTCGAAAAATGTTTTGCTGTAGCGCCCTGCCATCAGTGCAAGAAAATCTCTCTGTGAATGTTCTGTCGCTCAATATCGACGAATCAGAAACTGTAATATTTAAATTTACCCTCTTATGAATCTGTTATATGAAGAAAGTAGGGGAAGTAAGCCCGGTGTTGCTGGATGGATATGTCGATCGTATATAGTTGAGCTTCCTTTATTGCAGCCAGGGCCACATGGTTCCATATAAGTTGAAAGGTTCTGTGGATACCGAGATAAACTCTTAAATGTAGCACCTCCGTGAGGGGTTTTGTAACGCAATGAGAAATTATGTGGATTTGCTTGTATCGCCTGTATATTTTCTCTTGTATATTTTGAACGGCGACAACGGCATCCATCAAAACTGAAACAACCAAAGGAAATAGTCTGGTTGAAGGAAAGTGATTCGTTCTTAGTTTAAGAGAATTCGTCTCCTAGATGAACTGTTATCCTGAGCTTCCATGCCCCTGAATTTCCATCACATTTTCCAGCTGATTTCCAGAGAATCCAACAGCAACAACATTCAAATTTGATCCCTTGTGCAAGTAATACACTATTACAAGATTCAATCCTCGAAATGTGCAACACCTGAACTCTGGGAAATAGCTACTCCCACCGTTAAAAGTCTCATTCATTGACTGTCATCGCTTGCAACAAATCTCCAAAACAGCCACGCAGAATGGACTATTCCAGAGCAATGCCCTCGAACCTAGAAGTACTCCTGACAAGCTTTCCACCTTTCTCTTCGAAGAAAACTCCTTAGACGATGTCGGGATTGCAGCTGCGTCAAATTCATCGCAAGAAGGGTTACATCTTTACGAGAAAAATGGAAAAGCGAGGATTTCTCTTCAGAACCATTTTTCGATGACGAGAATCAACTGGTAGATTCCTCAAAAATTGAGGAAGAATATGAGACATCTGACACGGAAGCGGAAAGGGCTTCCCCCCGCCGTGATCCTAGACATACTACGATTTCTCCAAGTGAAAGGGTCGATGAACACGCCACTCGCCATTTGAGGGGAATAATCATGGGCAGGGGAAAGCAGGGCACAAAGATATACAAGCAGATCCACATTACACCAAGAAACCTGCTAATGTCTTTGGCCACAATGGACTTCACGTTGGAGGCTGGTGGCACTTTCAGACATTTTGTTTGATAGATGGTGCACAGGAATCCAAGATGGGGAAATTCACGAAAAAACTGATTTAGGAGCTTTTTCCGTTGTGGTATCAGGTGGAAAACATGAGGAGAATCTTCAGCGATAGAATATACTCTGGGATTAGCGAGGAAGTTGCAACATCAGAGGCACCATACACCAAATGCAACTAAATCTCTTGTTGTAATTACAAAGCACAACAAGCAAGTCCATGTTTTAAAGTCTGCAAGGAACAACAGTCAATGGAGCCCATCAGCTAAAATCCAACATAATAACCTTTATAGCATCGCGAGCTACAGAAAGCAAAATTTCATCAACTTCTGTTGGCTCAAGCACCGATATACTGCGATCTACTGGCTTCAACGGGTCAAGTGGGCCGGAAGTTCACCCCAAACTTTGATGGAACAAAAATCAGTTACCCTCACTCACTTTTCACGTGACCGACTTCAACTAACCTTATGGGGCAAAACTTTTTGGTAGTGAGACTGGTTTATATCAAACACTGGAAAGAAGTTATGTGTGGAGTGATGTCCACTCCTAGAACTTGAATGTTCAAACCAGGCGTGGATTTGAGGGATCCGGCTATGAGCGGAAATTTTGCTTCAAAGAATCGGGTTCTAGGACCCACAGTAATTTCAAGTTACGGTAATCACAGGAGAAGCATACATGCATGCGTTGTGAGATATCGCCACCAGAGCTGATTTGGTATTGGAATGTCTTGTGCTAATCCACCTCATTTACAGGAGAGCGGACCGGTTATAGTTTACCTGCCAAGGGTACCCTCAACTTGAATTAAGAAATATTAAGTGCGAACCCAACCTCTTAAGCGATGAAAGATGATTTGCCCCCCTGGAGTCAAGTCCTACCACTCGTTTTCACACCTGAAGTTCAGTGGATATCGGATAGAAAGTTGCGAACCTCAAAAGCTTCTCCTCCGGATGGGGTGCTAGTGGAACCAAGGAAAGAGTCACAGTAAGAGTAAAAGCAGAGTAAGAATCTTTAATTCACACGCCTACGCTCTGCAAGGGACACTTGATACTGATAAGGAGAGCAGCTGAGAGTAGTGCAAATGCGAACAATATCAACCAGATTGAGGGAACCACGGAAATTACTATGTCGTCCCATTCGGCATGGGTCTCTCAAGCCCAGCTACCGGTAGGCAATTCAACCCCACAAATCACCATACTGAATCACATATTGCATGCCTCCTTATCCTTAGAAAGTCCCGATGTTTTGGGTAAATATATCCAGAGAAATAATCTGGTGGGCATTCCGAGCAGCAGGTGTGATGAACCTACCATTAACATCGATAAGAGAACCGAACAAACAGCTCGGTCATAGTGGTTTTGAGGCATTTCTCATGCCCTATCTTATGTGTTGTCGGGTATCGAGATATTGTAGTATTCCAGAATACAGCTCCAAAGGTCTTCTGCAGTGTCCATCATGGCCGAGTAAGGAAGGCTAAAGCTTTTGGGGTGGGTAAAGAAACAGCCTACACTGGAGAAACTAGTGGAGAAACCTTCACGTCCTGGTGGACAAATACAGCTAGTAGCAGCGAATACGAAACTGAGGCGCCCTACAGCGATAAGCAAGGATCTTGAGGGCTAGAGTGGGCGGAGGAAAGAAGCCCAATGGCTCCAAAGATGTTGCACCTATCTGCAACTGGTACCGGGCACAGGGGCGAACATACAGCTTCAGAAATCGTTTGCTAGGGGTAATATGGCAATATGGCATTGCGTTTTCGGGATTTCGATTTGTATAGGTCTCATGGAATGCGCCGAAATTTTGCGTACCGCGGCAAAACTGGGCTTCTAATATATTAATTAACGTCAGCTTGCATTGGTTGGGTTGAACAGCCGACATTTTTCCATAATAATACCATACTCTGATGTAGGATAGAAGACACAAACCAAGTGATTGCCCCTCGGCAGATACGGTACTCTGTGTAGAAAAAGCAATGTTATATGTCTGATGTTGACAGGACAAAAGTTTTTCCGATATATCGGTGTGTGTAATATCGAATGGCTTGTGAAAGTCCCAGCAGCAGTAATGCAATGCGAGATGTACATGCGGGTGGGTCTCGGGGATCCGGGTTTATTCCAAAGTTGTCTATCAGAAATTTAACTCTTAACTTGCTTTTTCCCCCTCTCCCGCTGTCAACACTGTCTGTTCCAACTCTCAGATCTTGGGGACAGTTTGGCTTGGGCTCTACTCGTTTTTGTTATATACAATTATCGAAAATTAAGATCATTTGGAACTCAGCTACGAGAACTAGGTCCATTCACCTTCCTCTCATACCCAGAAAGCCAGATCGAAGGGAAAGCACAGCTCTTAAAGCTTGACTGAAGGAAAGCACAAAACACCATGCCGAACGTTTCCCGGGCTCAGAACGGCAGATCGGAGTACGATTTGCAACAGATTCACGATGATCTAATAGCCATTGCAAAGGAGGCAGGAAAGATGATGCTGGCAGCGAAACCTTCAGCACTCACAAGTGGCTCGAAGAATAACTGTGAGTACTCAATGCCTTCAGATATCAATTCTCTGGATAGTAATTGCTAATTGGAGAGAATAGCTGCGGATTTAGTAACCGAGACAGATCAAGCAATTGAGCAGGTGGTATTAGGCACATTGAAAGCCAAATATCCTACATACTCGTACGTTTCCCATCATTTCTCATGGATGAGTTCATCTACAAAAATTCTGTTTTGTATCTATAACTAACCGTTATGGACCAACCACAGCTTCCTCGGAGAAGAGACCTACGTTCCCGGTATGAGACTCACCGACGCCCCAACTTTCGTCTGCGATCCAATTGACGGGTAAGCCGCCCCACTTCCCACTCTCACCTTTCAATTGTTCCCCATTTTCACATATATTAACCCCCCCTCTCAGAACGGTCAACTTTGTCCACGGCTTCCCCAACTTCTGCATCTCCCTCGCATTCACCCTCAAACGAAAGCCCCTGGTTGGTGTAATCTACCACCCCTCCAACAACTCCCTATACACTGCCATTACCGGTCGCGGGTCTTATCACAACCTCACCACCCGCCTCCCCTTCACCCACCCATATCTTGCCCCACTTTCAACCCTCTCCCGCTCCCTCTGTGCCGTGGAATGGGGCTCTGACCGTTCAGGTACGAACTGGGAATGTAAGTACAACACCTTCCGCACACTCGCCTGCGCGCCAAGCGAGGGTGGGAAGATAGTTCACTCTCTTAGGAGTATGGGCTCTGCTGCATTGAGCTTTTGCGCTGTAGCTAAGGGTGAGGTGGATCTTTATTGGGAGGGAGGGTGCTGGGCGTGGGATGTGGCTGCTGGATGGGTGATTCTGGAGGAGGCAGGAGGGGTAGTAGTGGATGCAAACCCGGGGGGTGGGAGATGGCGGTAGATGGGCGAAGATATTTTGCTGTTAGAGGGTGTGAGGGAGGGAGGGAGCAGCAGAAGGCGATAATTGAGGAATTTTGGACGGCGGTTAAGGGTAAGTATGACTATGAGCCTTGAGTTAGATAATTATCTCCACCGGAAACACCGTTTATTGCGTAGGGGCTCTCCCTCCCTCGATATTTTCTTTCCTTCCTTATATCTTTCTTTTCCCATCAACTAGACTTGAACTATGGTTCTTGGCACGAAATTTTCATATAGACAAGATTTAGTTCATTACCCTGTACCAAACAGTATATATTTGATAACAAACATGACAACTGAAGCAATTTTTCTGCCGATGAGATGATTCTACCATAGGTATAAATGCTGCCTCTCAACTCCTCCAAACAAGTTTCACTCCCTCTAACCCTTCGGGATTCCTTCTGATTTCCACCCAACCCCCCCTTTGCAACTCCACGATTGCGCCATCGATACAAATCCTCCTCCACCTCTCCCTCCCCCTCTCGGCTGCTCCTTCTCCTTCAAACACATAATCCTCCTCATCTACCTGCACCCTCACTCCCTCCACACCATCCCTCTCATACCCCACCCCCGGTAACTCCACATGCTTCCCCTGATCGTATGCAGCCTCCATAGCCTGAATTACGCCCTTTGCATCCGCTATATTTGCCTCCATAGCTGCGTCAGCTGGCATAGGTAGTTTGGCAAAATGAACTACCCTCAATTTTCCATCTAAAGGCTCTCCAAGGGGGTTTATTAAGAACGTAGCTTCGAGCCGGGAAACGAGGGTAGCGAGGAAATACCAGTAGCCACGATCTCCCGGGAGCTCTTTTTGGAGGTCTTCCCAGGGACCATTTGGCTGCCGCTGGACAGATATTCGTCCATCATAGAGATGGGGGCGGGGAGTGAGGTTTTCTCTGGCGGCGACTTGGAAGCGTTGCGTGCCGGGGTATTTTGCCCGGTAAGAGGGGGCGTCGGAGTCAGCAACTAGGGAGGCATGGAAGGCCCAGGAGAGGACGATGGCACCATAGAGGCCTCTATCAGGGATGGGATGTTTCCCAGATTGAGAGAGGAGGAGGGAGTCGGGGGAGAACTGAGCGTGGAATAAAGGGAGGTTTTGGGGCGAGCCCAGGAGGAGGGAGGAAAGAGGGTGATATTGAAGGTAGATGGATGAGCAGAGGGCATTTCCGGTTCCAGTGGGGAGAATAGAGAGGTAGAGCCTTGGTGACGATGGGGGAAGGGGATTAGGGAGGTAATTGAGGACCTCGAAGAGTGAAGTATCTCCAGAGAGGAGGAGAATAGTTGCGGTTGGTCGTTGGGAATGGGATGTGTGGAATTTCTTGAGGAATTCCTGGATGCTGTATTGAGAGGTGGTGTAAATCACGCTGTATTTTGCACCGGAGCTTTCCTCCTCACCAGCAGAACCTTCGAAAAGACCGATTTCCTTGAGAACCGGCCTGACGAGTGTCTCGTATAGTACTTCGGCTTTGCTCTTCCCATTCACACCTCCCCCAGTGGAAACGATAACTGTAAGCTCAGATCTTTCTCCTGTGATGTCCAGCCACTCAGGGCATTTTTCTCGGGGAAAGAGTAATGAGTCTACCAGCTCTTGCGGAGGTGCGACAACTTGAAGTTGTCCGGGTACATAATTAGGTATATTGTTCAGTACATTCGATCCGCTCAGCTTTTTCTCATCTCCTGAGAATAGCAAGACATACTTGCCGTTGCCCTGCTCAAGCAATGCGATGAGCTCGGAATTGGGAATTGATAAGGAAATGGTTCCCTCCTTGAAATCGATACTGAGTGACGAAGCAGATGCTGGGGAATTGTATTCAAATCTCACTGGACAGCCGTTGACGAAGCCATTCGTGCAGTGTGGTGCCATGATCTTCTGGTACGGACGGTCTTGTTTTGGGCATGGACAGTCGATTCAAAGCTCCCCGTCTAGTTCTCCGATAAATGGCAGTTGTGTAGAATCTAGCAAGCAGTAAGCCACGAACGAAGGAACGGAAAGAAATGAAAACTCAGGCGAAGTGATCGGCGTGGTGGGGTATCTTGTATCTGTAAGGCATAGATCTGATATCACCGGACCGATAAGGGGTGAATGTAGTGATGCTGTATGACGGCCTGGCAGTCTTGAACCCGGGCCCGGATTTCGACCAGAGGAACAATTTCCCATACGAAGAGCGATCACAAAACTAGATCCGCTCAAGAATCATTAGTAGAAACTTCCACCAAATATAAGTGCATCCAAGCTAGTCTGGTTATACAAGCCAGACTAAAGTGCGACCTGATCTTCTTGAAGATATGTAAATTTATTAGGGAAAACCAACTGTACATACATAAAAATAGATTGAACTCCTGCCCAATATCCCAAGGGTAAATAAGCTTAACCAGGAGAAGGCATCTCCGTACCAGCTTTGTATAATTATTTTTTGGCAACTCCTCTCATTCGTCTTACAAGCCCAGATCGATCGCGATAAATAAAGGCTGGTGGCAAGGCCAGCGCACGAAGGATCGGCTAAGAAACTGGAGACGGACTCGCAGTTCTGCCCCGAAGGGCTGTTTCCGACGACTTCTACCATAACAGACTATTCTGCCATCATTCTTGGACATTATTGTCACTTGATTACTTTTCTATTTCTTGTCATGTGAATGAAGTTAGGCAGACTCTCCTACGATGTTGCTTGTTCACACCTCTGGATCTGTCAAGATAGGTGAAATCGTTCGGTGCGAGATCATCCTAGCGCCTACACCTCTCAATGCTAACTTCATCTGAGCCTATAGGTACACGATAACATACACTCCATCTCTTGACCGTATACTTCCACTGCCAGAGTATCTACATCTACGAATTAAGAACACCGCTTCACTACCTCTCCGTGCAGCATACTTGCATGGTCCCTACACGGCCTATGTCTCGGTTAGACGTCAAGAGTTCCATCCATATAAGACTTGGGAATCGGAAATCGAAGGAGACGAGCTTGAAGTTCCACAGTATGAGCCGAACCTGAAGGCTGGGGCTAGTTTTTACACCTTGTTGAGAGTTCCAGATAAACTGAGAGATGGTGCATTGAAATTGGTTGCTAGAGAAGAGAATGGCTCAGGTGGTAGAAGAAGCCTTGATCTGAGCGTTGATCTGAGTATGAAAAATAGAATTGATGGGAATCCTAGCCCTGGGGTGGAGAATGAGAAGAAAAGTGCAGAGCCGAAAAGTGTCACCTGGATAATTGAAGTGATCTCTCAGACAATATTTTCGGCTAAAGCAACGGTTGGCTTTGAACTACTGTTGGGAAGGGATGAGAAGAGCCTTGGCTATGGGCTCGGCTTTGGATCTTCCTCCTTCCCATGCTTCAAGACTCCAGCACCGAATAACTTCGAGAAGAGCCCCAATGAAAATGATACCGGCACCGGGGGTGGTGGAGGAGAGAACAAAACGCTGGGGGTACTTTCACCGTCGGTCAAGCTAAAGGTGCAGGATACAGCAGACTTGTGGAATCTTCCTCCTTTCCCATCATGGGATGACGAGAAATCAGAATCGCACTTTCCAGAGGATGAAGGCTCTAAGGAGCAAGAGGCACCAGACCCTGACGAACTGGATGAGAGGGAGAATAGACGTAAGCAAGACGAAGCTGCTAGGCGGAGGCAGAGGGTTACAAAGAAGGTCCATTTGGTCATCATCACCCATGGGTTGCATTCGAATACAGGAGCAGATATGCTGTTTATGAAGGAAGCCATTGACGACGAAGCAAGAAGGCAAGAAGAGGCTTATCAGGGAAAAAAAAAAGCAAGAAACAAGAGGGATAGCGCGTGTTTCAATGGCTGTGGTGGGAGCAAACTAGACACAGCAACGGAAGAGGAACTTAATGAAGACGACAGGGAGATGACAATCGTGCGCGGATTTCATGAAAATGTCTGTTCAACTGAAAGAGGAATCAAATGGTTGGGGAAAAGGCTTGCCAAATACATCATATCACTTGCCAATCCAGAGCAACCTAACCCCCATCCACTACAGCAACAAAAACCCCGTACACCCAACAAGCTACGCAAACAAAATTACCACCCTCACCTTACTCCTGCTGCGAGAAATCAGTCTTACAGCACACCAAAGCCGCACCAGCAGCCTCTCCCAGAAAATCCACCTCAGCCTCCTTATAAGGTCACCTCGATATCTTTCATTGGACATTCGCTTGGTGGGCTAGTCCAGACCTACGCAATTGCTTTTATACATGCTCATCATCCCGAATTTTTCAGGGAAGCGAAACCTATCAACTTCGTTGCCCTTGCCACACCGTTCCTCGGACTATCGAATGAAAATCCAATGTACATCAAATTTGCTCTTGATTTTGGTCTCGTCGGAAGGACAGGACAAGACTTGGGCTTAACTTGGAGAGCCCCAAATATGGCTGCGAGTGCACTCAATGCTATCGCCAATCATGCACCCTTTGCCAATTCCAGAGATACGGTAGCGGGTGGTGGAGGCAAAGCCGATATCACGAAACCACTGTTGAGAATACTTCCAACAGGGCCTGCGCACGAGGTATTCAAAATGTGTCGGAATAGGACCGTTTATGCAAATGTTGTCAATGATGGAATTGTTCCTTTAAGAACAAGTTGTCTTTTATACCTTGATTGGAAGGGACTTGGGAAAGTAGAAAAGGCAAGGCGAGAGAATCAGGTAGTGGGGTTAGTAGGTTGGGGCTGGCAACAGTTGACAACGGGAAATTCTAGCTCGGTACCGAGACTTTATAATGTAGTCAATACGAAGGAAGAAGCCATTCCAACAACCTCCATCCTTACTTCTCCATCTCGAACCGGACAGAGTTATAAGGCCACGTTGGAGAAAGCTCAGCAGGCGGTATCAAAGGAAGAGCAGGAAACTAATCTTGTGGGAGCAACCATCGCCGAGGGGAGCGATAATAATAGAGTCATTTCGGAGCCACAGGAGGCGCCAGCATCACCAATGCCAGCAAGCAAAATTCCGAACTCCCTCATGCCCAGTGCGCCAGTACCCGAGGGAAACGCTGTGAATCCATTTTCTTCATTGATGACACTTCTTAGGCCCCAGGCTGGGAAGAAGCCCTCACGAGATAAGATCCCCAAAATATATCACCGCTCGCAAATATCTACGTCCGGATCTCCCGCCGTTAGCCCTCCAGAGTCTCCTAGTTCACCGACCGAGCTTTCACGTGCCGCGTCTCCTGCCCATCTTCACGACATTCCCTCAATACAACAGGCTTTCGAAGATCCACCCTCACTCGTCACCTCATATGATGATTTTGACAACCCAATAATTGCCCCACCAAGAACAACTATCCTCGAAGCAGCCGGAGACGTTCTTAACCCACCCCTTCCCACAGTGGAATTCATTGTCAATCCAAACTCAAGACCGAAGACAATATGGCACGACAGGGTATACCATAGTGAGGATATTCCACCCCCCCCATTAAAAGAGCGGACCAAGTCCATGCTGGGCCAGAGACCGAGTAATGGGAGCGGTGACAATTACGACAGTAGTGGATTCATGGCAAACGGTGATGAGCCCTTACGTCAAACAACTACTTCAGCCGATGGTAGTGGTAATATTTCTGGATCCTCCATATCTTCCACAAAGCAGCAAGCACAGTTAAAAGTGGAGGAAAAGATAGCAAGGGCCTATCACAAGGATCTATCATGGAGGAAGGTTTTGGTAAGGTTGGAGCCTGATGCACATAACAACATTGTCGTTCGACGGATGTTTGCGAATGCGTATGGCTGGCCGGTAGTACGGCATCTTGTAGATACACATTTCGGAGATACGACAGATGCGAGAAATGCAGACGCTGAGAAAGGCAGGGGCTCGTGTCCTACAGTAGGTGCTTACCGGAACTTCTCAGAGACGGTCAATCCGGAGAGAACACAGATGAAGCAGCTGGTTCAACCCATATCATCCACATCTGACATACAGTCATCCAGTGCAGAAACAACAACCATAACATTGAACCGCAAAGAAAGAAGGCCTACTGACTCAACAGACGATTCTGGGCTCTGGAGTGATGCTGCATTCAGTACTTCAGATGATGACGACTCTGATGAAGCGGTATTGCAACCTCAGGATACTGGTGGCAATACACCAGCGGCAGGAGCGGGGAATCGAATTAGTTGGGCGGCGGGCTTAGGTATAAAATGGCCCCTAGGGGCATTGGGAACTTCAAACCCAGGAGAAGAGGAGAATGCGATTGACACTTCTGAAGAGCAAATCAATTCTCTTCTGAAGTCGGATAATCAAAGCAATCATTCTACAGCACCCATTGCTGCAATCTCCAAGATTGATGCATTGGCACATGGGAGCAATAATAGAAAAAGCACGCAGAGGTCAGGCGGGGGTTCTAGTCGGCTTTCAATTGAAGAGAGGGGAAACTATCTACTTGACGATGCAACAAAGGTTGGGCTCGGGCCAGGGATTTCCAGCGCGATTAGAGAATTAGGGAAATTCAAGAGGAGCAGTGCGGATGATAGTAGCAGCGGAAGCACCTCAACAATTGCTCACAATGGGAATGATGAGAGGGAAGATGAGGGTGTCGCTGAGAGGGTGGCTAGGCTGAGTTTTCGGAAGTGAGAGGCAGCAACGTGGAATAGACTGCCTTTCATCAATTGCATGCATACACTTCCACCAGCTATATATATAATTTTGCATACCAGGAGCCTAAAGACTGTTTAATACATGATACCATTTGCCGTGTATTTTCCTCTACTGAAGAAAGTATTGTGTGCGAAGTTCGCCTTTTTCTGCCAGCGAAATAGGTGGCGTATCTTGAAATTCGAAATCAATTCGAAATAACGATCAGGCACACGATCTCGCGAACTCTTGGCGCTGCAGCTCACTCGATACCTGAAATTTGAGATGAGCTTTGCAGGGGCAGTGCATTAGCGAGAGCCTGAGGAATATTATTATTATTACCGGGGGCCACTGAAGCGAAATACAAGCTATCGTCCAACGACACTGGCTGCTTATTTTGCCAGGGAGTATTGATTGAAACGGCAAAGCTCAAAGCCAAAGGTAAGGAGCTGCTTAAGGGGCACGGTGTAGGATAATATTATTAACATTGGCCCTGCGATTAGCACTAATATATCCAAAACCCGCCTGGTTCAAGGGATACCATCATTTCTCCTTCCTCCTATATCCGTTTCGCGTTCTCCCTCAACTCTCCTTTGTCCTCCTGAGCTCTCTCCCTTTTCACCACGTTTTGTTTCTCATCATACCGAGACTGCTCTGGCCAGCGAAATAATCTACATCTCCCTACGAGAATAAGACACCTAATTGCGAGTATCGTACTCCCCTTCTCTTGGTAAACCCTTCCCCCGCGTCGATTGCTGTTATTTCCCCATGGTTGGAATGACTAACGACTTAGGCAGACTTCCACCTTTCCTTCGGTCATTCCTTATAGACGAGTTGTCACAAAAGAAATCAATACCTCTATTAGCACTCTATTTAATTGATCAAGCCATGTCTGAGCCAATCTTACCCAACCCCACATGCATTGCACCTTCTCCAGAGCACACCACTGCCGCTCCTCCAGTTGAAGCCATCACAGCTTCTCCCGAGACGGTCAAGTCAGCAGACTCGACAGAGGTTGTTGCTACTACCATCGCCGCCCATGCTGCCCCTTCTTCCGAGGAAACAGAGACTGCTCCAACAGAGAAGGCACCAGAGACTGCCCCTATAGAGGCTACCGCCAACCCAGTCCCCGCTACCATTACTCCTGCTATCACAGATGAGCCGTCGGAGGAGGCACCGAAGCTTGAGTCACTAAAGGTTGAGTCTCCAGCTGCCGTTACTATACCAGTCATCTCATCCGGCCCGTCATGGCCAGCAATTGACAAACACCACCCACTTGCCCAGTTTCAAGCCCGCCTTCCTGAGCTATTAAAGACTGCAGGACATGACCACATTTGGGGGATCACACTGTCAGCTGACGAGTCAATTCCCTTTCACACTACCCTTGTCCTTCAAAAGTTCCTCCGAGCGAATTGCAACAACATAGAAGCTGCATACACTCAATTGCTCGAGACGTTGAAATGGAGGAAAGCTTACAATCCTATGGCAGCTTGCGAGGAGAAATTTTCGCAGACAAAGTTTGGTGGATTGGGATATATCATGAAGACTCAGACGAATGATGGCGAGAAGATTGTCACATATAACATTTACGGTGCATGCAAAGAACCCAAGAAAACATTTGGAGATTTAGACAGGTGAGATTTGAAGCCTATCTCACCACATTATATTCACTAGCTAATTCGAGCAGCTTCTTACGCTGGCGTATTGCTCTTATGGAGATGGGTGTCAAAGCTTTGGATCTTCCCAACGCTACCGCCCCCATCCCAGACTACAATGCTGCCAACCCTGGCAGCGCCATTGACCCGTATCAAATGATCCAACTACATGACTACCAAAACGTCTCGTTCCTCCGCATGGACTCCGCAACCAAAGCCGCTTCCAAAAAGGCCATTGAGGTGATGGCAAACTACTACCCAGAGCTTCTTTCGATCAAATACTTCGTAAATATCCCTGTCGTCATGAGCTGGGTCTTTACCGCCATGAAGGCGATCCTGTCCAAGGAGACCGTGAGGAAATTCAGGGTGATCAGTTCCGGCAAGGGGGTCGCAAGCGATCTGGGGAGTGATGAGCTTCCAAAGGCATATGGTGGGAAGGGTGCAGATCTCGCTGAGGCAGGATTGAGACCGAAGCTATTCAAAGATACACCACCACCGCCATCAGAGAAGGAGAAAAAGCCATCAAAGAAGTCGTCAATGGCATCGTTGGATAAGGTAAGAGAAAAGGTTGCGGAGACCATTGCTCCAGTAACGGAAACCAAGGAGAGCACCACTGCACCTGCCCCAACAGTACCGACCATTCCCGAGGCAAAGGAGGAGGAGGCCGCTGAGAAGATGGACTCGCCTCCAACAGTGCCAGTAAAGGATGATGCCCCTGAGGCATCAGAAGCTCTCGAAATACCAGCAAAGGAGGAGGCCCCAGCAACACCAGCAAAGGACGTGAACCCAACCCCAGCTGCAGAAGCTGCCCCCGAGGTTCCGGCGAAGGATGAATCATCGGCGCCCACCAACATTGCTCTGTCTAATACTGTTGTGGAGGGTAGCACTACTGTGGTTGGGCCTACGAGCAGCGTTTCTGGTGCCACTGTTACCGAGCAATCTGCTGAGCCTGTCCTTATTGCGGTAGATGAAGCACCCACCGAAAATCAGGAGAACACAAAATATGAGAGCTTGCCCATGGCCCCAGTATGTACTGACGAGACACCTGATGTAGAGAAGAAACTTGACGAGTCGAATGCGACTGCGGAATAGTCGAAACTTGCCACGGAAGCTAAAACCCTTGTTTGATTTCTTTGATTTCTCACCCATACTTGCTGGCTCGGTGGAGGATGGCCTCGATGACGATTGTTGGGGTTAATAAAAAGCCGTTATTGTATTTAGTGTTTGTGTACTTGTGTGGATGACAAACAATATCCAGATGACTTGTTGCTACTCTTTCGTTCTTTTCTTCTTATTTCTTTATTAGTTCTGGTTGGCAATAGATCTGTTTTCTGTACTATCTAGGTGCTCGAGAAGTTTCTCTGTTATGTAGTATGCGATTGAGCGTGCAGTACAGGTTTGAGGACGTCGCTTCGCTACGCTGTTTGGTTCAGTTGGGGAGGGGGGGGTTATGTAGTGGTTACCCACGCAGCAGCATATTATCCGAGTGAATGAAGGATGGTGTTAGCTCTTATTTACTTTGTGTGCGGGGTGGGGGAAAGTGATGGGGTGTTTACGGCACTGGATACTGCCTCGACTCGGTTTATCTTATTCCTTTTTTTCAACTATGTCTATTTCCGTGTGCAATACTTGAATCTGAAGCTGAATCTAAATTGAACTGAGTAATTGAAAATTGAATATATTAATCAACTGCCTGGCAAGCAAAACGATACTTAGAGATTGTTATTGGGCTTTGGCCCTTTGATCTGAATTATTTTTCTGAGGCGAAGGGGGTTGCTGACGGCATTTTGCAGTACTCATTAGTCTACAAGGTACTGTAGCTGTCTCTGCCCTATGCCAATTAAGACCTCTCTAATCATGCATTTTGGGCCTTGCTCACTCATTCCCGAATCCGGGCTTGTCCGCCGCACGCATAAGTTTCAGAGTACCTGCAGATAATCAGACATATCTGCAGAGTATGCAGTATGCTTGCCGCTCCAGGGACGCCGCAGATAACGGGACGGGGTATTTACTAGAGGGGGAATAGCTTGCTGCGGAATGCAGGGCATACCGTGGCAGGGTAGGTTGTGGAATCAGATAAAGCAGTCTGGTTGATGAGGTGGGGTTTGTGATAAGATATCGATATCTGACATTGCACAATGAATCTATGAATCTGCGATCGTTTGTCGAGTCTGGGGTTTCAGAGCCGAACGTATCAATTACTGCAATGGGCACTCCTATTACCAGCTAGTGAGTGAGTAACAGTAGTTGATTCATCTTGTATCCATTGGGGCTTGTGAAAGGGGGTACATATGTAACACGGGCATGATCAGTTTTTGAAACACAATGCAGGGTGGTCGATCGAAGGGTATACTGTTTATTAGTGTTGAATTTTGATATCCACCTCTGGATCAGATCTCCCAAAGGCACTTTTAGAGGGTAAAACAAAAGTGGGAGAGGATCCATAACCATAAGTCAGTTATTGATCAATGTGTTGCGGAGGTCATGTCCAGTCCCACCCTCTCCCCAAGAAAAAGGACTCCCTTTTTTTTTTTTTTTTTTATTTTTTTTTTATTCGATATTCTAGAAATATTGTAAATATATTCGAACGTCCACTGTTACATATAGGCCTCGCTAGGTAGTTTTTGTGAACATGGTATTTGATCGAATCGAGTGTTAGGCATGTCATGTAATATGCAATGGTTCCAGAGAGACTTACCCTCAAAACAGGAGAAATTTTTCCGGGGAAACTCTAGTATTAGGCCCTCTTCTAGTGCTGGTAGTACTCATCTAGCTCTATATTGTTGGTTTGCTGGTTGATCCTTAGGAAACAGGGCCGGCCCGGAGATTCCAGAATGGCTATATAAGCGTGACCAATTATGGAGTCGCGACAGCACTCAAGAAGGTTGTCATACTTGCTGATGTATGCTGAAGTATCGTATCTTTATATACATCTACTTTGACCCCTTTTACGCTACCCAGATGAGTTTAGGCTTGTTCAGCATGATATTGCAATCGACGTCTTTCCTCATGCCGATAGACACCACAATGCAACTGATACTATCCCGAGGCATAGTTGCTTCCTAGGTGGACTTGTTCTAGACCTCGTTTCCTAGAGGACGGTATAACGGGAAGTCGTAGATATCCCGAGGGTTCGCCAACGGCCTTCAAAAGCTCTCCAGAATAGCCATGTTCGTCGCCAATCCTTCCCGACCCGAAATACCTGAAACGTCATGCTATTACTATATTCCTTGAGGAAATATCCCCTACAAAGATTGAAGTCTCCTAAAAACCTATTGCAATAATTTTGTAGTCTAATTTATTCATCCCAAAGGATTTTTCATAGGTTGAGACTTATATACCTTACTTTAATGTAAGGTAGCTTTCTGAGGGTAATAGTCATTCTACCAGCAGCATGTGCCAACAAGACTACCTCGGAACGGTCAATAATGGATATGAAGGATGCTAGTGGGGTTAACAGTTACGTAAACCTTTGATAATTTGATGGGAACATACCGATGTGCATCTGCCATTGCTTGCCACACCTACTTGTAGCGATAGCGAGCGCCTGGGTTCCGTATTGCGGAAGACCGCATTGCTGTGTGCATTTAGAGATGTAGAGAGTATTTTGGAGTTTGTGATGCATATTATATTGCTCGTGATAATCTCATCCAATATTCATTCAATTGGCGAGATATAGATGCGCATGACTAATCCAACCCCGGAACCCACTCATCTATTCCACGGCCAATGCAATATCTTCATCAAACCCTACTCAGCTAGAAACGACGGAAAATTAAAAACAGAAAAAAAAAACAACCCGAGGAGATAGTGATAAACCCCACCAATCAATGTATAACCACCAGCAGAAAACTAAAAGCGAGAGAGGAGAAAGAGAGAGCAGACCTGTCCAGTAAAGAAACATCGAGGAAGAGGTTGATGAAGCAGAAAAAAGCTATTTTTAAGCATGAACGATAGAAAAAATGAGATATCAGAACACAAGACCAAGAGATAAGCAGAGTCATCACAATCATCATACCTCCAGCAGCAAATCGACACACAGTCCTGCTTACATTTCCTTGATTCTTTCCAATGCCGCAATCTCCACGGCAGTTGGTCTAGTTCTGTCAATAGGTGCTTGGTCCTGGAGCCGAACCAATACAAACTGATAAAACTTCTTGCGTTCTCCGTCCGTCTTGATAGAGTAGCTCTCAACATTATAAAGGCCATCATATCTAATTCCAGCCGATGGGCTCCATCGACTGTTGTTTCTCGAGGACCTTAAAACACGGACTGGCTTGTTGTGCTTTGTACTTACAACAAGAGATTTAGTTGCATTTGTGTATGGTGCCTCCGATGTTGCATCTTCTTCACTACCTCCCTTGCTTCCAGAGTATAGTATTCTATCGCCGCTGTCGGAATCATTCTCCTCATAGAGGCCACCTGATACCACAACGGAAAAAGCTCCTAAAGTAGTTCTTCCATAAATCCCTCCCATCTTGGATCCATGTGCACCATCTTTCAAAGCAAATGTCTGAAAGGGCCACCAGTCTCCAACGCGAAGTCCATTGTGGCCAAAGACATCAGCGGGTTTCTTGGTGTAATAAGGATCCAGCTTGTATATCTTCGTGCCCTGCTTTCCCCTGCCAATGACTATTCCCCTCAAATGGCGAGTGACGCATTCGTCGACCATTTCTCTAGAAGAGACCCCAGGATTACGGCGGAGGGAAGGCCCTTCGGGTTCTGTGTCAGATGTCTCATATTCTTCCTCATTAGAGGAATCTACCAATTGATCCTCGTCATCGAAGAACGGCTCTGGAGAAAAATCCCCGCGTTTCCATTTTTCTCGCAAAGATGTAGCCCTCCTTGCGATGACGTCCCCAAAGATTTCTGGCTTAGTCACGAATTTGACTGCCGATGCAATCCTGATATCGTCGTAGGAGCTTCTTCCTTCGAAAGGGAAGGTTGAAAGCTTGTCAAGAATACTCCTAACTTCGAGGGCATCGGTCGGGGGTAGTCCGTTTCGCATGGCTACTTTGGAAATTTGTTGTAGACGGTGACGACAAAGAATGAGGTCTTTAACAGCGGGAGTAGCTGTTTCCCAAACCTCTGCTATTGGACGTTTCGCGGATTGAGCCTTGTCAAAGTCGATGATTTCATCGCTAGGCTCAGTTTTAACTGCCTTCTCACTTTCCATCTTAATAATCGAGTCGGGAACACTGAGATCTAATATTACGCTAGAAGACGGACTTGTGACCTTCTCGGTAGACGCGGATGTAGAGGCGCTAGGGTTATTTGGAAGTGGAGTTAATGGACGGTGAGGTTGGCGGAGGGAAATTGGAGCTGGTTTCTGTGCCAGGCGTCCCGGAAGTCGGTAGCTCTAATAGCAATGTTAGGATTAAACAAAGATAAATAATGGAGCATTTATTATCACAAGTTTCGGAGGACACTCGATGAGGGCGGTCAAGAGGTAAAAATCTGGCGAGATAACTTACAGGTTTAATGGATGGGATGGCTGTGCTTTTTGGTATCCGGTTTGCAGTACCCTGTTGAGCCGAGCCAGATGGTCTTTGAAGTCGCAGTGCAGTTGGAGTCTTTGTACTCGGTATAGAAGAGCTTCTCGCCGTATGAGTAGGCGGGTGGCCACTGTCAGATGCAGGAGGGGCAGAGTAATTAATTTCAGTCATGATGGGGTGTCGTGAGTCCTCTGGGTACCCTGGTGAGGCGGGTATGTAGGTGAATGCGGGTATGTGATATGTGATGCAGGTAAACCTGGCACACGAGGGGGGGATGTCCTATGAATGAGAGTGGCGATGGAGTGCGGAATACCTATTGAGAATATATTATGGCTGTGACTGCTGTTCTCTGCCGATTATTTGCCCTCGATGATGCTCGCCACCCTGATGCCGAGGGGATGAAAAATGTAGTTGGTTTCCGTGAGCCCTAACAGTGGTAGCATTACCCTCGCTTCGACCAACCTATGAGTACAGAAATTGCCCAGTATCTGGAACAGAGAGCTTGTGTAAGGTAGCAGCACTTGTTTACTACACGCCCTCGGCTTATTGTAGAGAGAATAGGCAAGTTACTGGTAGAGAAGAAGCTCAAGAACTGAGTGGTGTATGGTTTATTGTGCGGTTTTATTGTACATCCAGAGCTGTTTGGACAGCAGATACCCGTCAGAGAGCTCACTATCACACACAGTAATTGAATCCTTTGAGGCAAGAGAGAGCTGTTGCCTAAAAAACAATCATCCGAGTACCATATAGTAGCGTCTATTGGGGTGTATATGGTGGTATTGCCAGATCGAGGACCAGGAGGAGAAATTCCTGAACAAGATAGATTGGAAAGAGGTGTAAATCAAAGACAAAGCCTTTTTGTAGGCACAGCCTATAATTGCAATACCCCTGAATTGGGTTCAGTAGCTCTAGAGATTCTTAAAGTATGGTACTGTAGTATCTTAATTGATACATATGAGAAGAACCAAGGGGGGAAGTGACATCTTTATATATACTGTACTTCTATTATTTCGACATACTTTCAGTATATTATTGACTAATACCATGGTTTTTTAACACCTCTGACTTCAATTGATAGTAAAATGCAGTGTGCCAGAATAAGGGTAACTTGGAAATTCCGAGCCCTAACCACTCCGACGATGGCCAATAGCAGCTCTATAGTGACTCATAAAAAAAAAACAGATTGTTATAATTTGTACCTCGTAATATACCAGTATTGCGTTTGAAAGTACCGGTTGGAATAGCCAAACAGAATTGATATGATCATGTGACCACCTAGTTCTAGTTAGACTAATGAAATCCTGTATGGTAACCAATAGCAGAAATAACTCATAACCTTTAGTAGCTTGAATATATATATGATATGAAAATTTCTTTATATATTTACTTTTAAACTTTAGAAAATTTGTGAAACCTTTCAAGATGGTATAATAATGATAATAATATGCTGACAGAACAAGTTTCTAAACTAAAGATTTTTAGCTATATGGACAAGTTTTGTTGAAATTTCTAGAGAAATCAAATCTTCTAATCATATTAGTTTTCAGTTAACAGCATATAATTCCCTTCTTGACAGAATGAAGTCGTCTTGAGGTTGGCATACTTTTATCCTGCATCCTGGATTTTGGACTGAAATTTCTGGTATCTGCGCCTGTGCGACGCGCCCTAAATAAGCCTCTTTCATGATCCAACGGAACGGTTTGGCTGAATCAGGCAAGGTTTTTGGTAGGTCCCTAGGGGTGGACAATCCATTTGTGCGTGATAAGTGTAGTCTTCGTTACGCAATCAATAATAAAAGTGCTTCAGCGGAATGCTTTTTGTTCCCAACTAGCCAGTCTAAGAACTCTGGAATGAAAGCCGTCGCAGACAAGTAACCAAGTATCATCACGTTCGGATTGGCGATTGCCTGGATTATTTTGGTTTTCAACCCTCGCATTCGAAGATCAATCGAGTTGTAGTATCGAGGGTTATTTACTTTCAGTGGAGTAACGAAAACTGTTGTATCGGGCGGCGAACAACTTCTGGGCGAACATCAGAACCCTCAGAAAAGTACGAATAATAGAGAGGTTGCAGCCCTCCTTAATCGAGAAACGCTTAGCTTGACTGCCTCTACGAGGGTGTTGTGCCAACCAGACTAACTGACTTCCCCTCGGTATGACATCCTGGTGAAAATAGTTGGCGAAAACAGCTAAAGCCGAATTCCATTATATGAATTGTCAATAACGTTTACGTGGCTTTGGTGATTGAGGGGACCTGACCAAAAGCGGTAATTCCTCCTACGCTCCATCTCGCTCGTTTGATGACATTATTACAAACCTGGAGGTTGACGTGCCTTTTGGAGACTATTGCAGAGATCTAGGGCGAGATCCGTGCCCTGCTTTCTTTCCATGCCAGAGGATTTATACTTAGGGAATGGATCATCTAAGATTATTAACCTCACGCCAGTTGAGGCTGACCAAATTCTCAAGGTAGCGGTTGCTATAGAGGATTTAATATATTCGTGAAGCGTTTCAAATTCAACGGGATGTTCTATCGCAAATTGATGGAAATTCTTATATGTATTCGCAGCAGGTAGGATATTTGAAAAACAGGTCTACAAGAGGCGCAGCCAGAGATTCCGATCAATCGGTAGAGCTCTGGAGAGTGATTACCAGACCTCAGCACGGAGGGCAATTTCTTTATACCCAGCGAGGGTTCCTAATCCAACGTTACATGCCCCTGGCTTCGTCCAAATATCCCGCAAGCAATGAGTAGCTTGACCTTCTACATGGGTTGAGTATGCCGGTACTGTGGAAGATTACCGTGAGTTATAAATACAGGGGCGAATTTAACGGACTTCGGGAGGTACGAGACAAAATGCCAGCGAGCTGGGGGAAGGAGGTCTTTGTGGTTTCCAAAGGACCTCAGTTGACTTAGGTCAAATATACCTAACAGGGAACGCTGGATTCGGCATCAAGCTCTAGAGCAACGGGTCCGGTAACTTAATGACGACGAGATTTGCGAGTAAACTTGTAATTGATGTATGTTCCTGAGGTGAAGACCTGGCCGATGCGTCTATAGGTTGCTGGAATACACTCACGTGACGTAAGCCGGTTTATCACGGGAAACGCAGGAACACGGGAATGGCTGATTGGGAGAACATGATATGAAACAGGCGAACCAAAATGGCAAAAAGGGCGGACTTGAAAAAGGATAAAAAAGCTGGAAACGGACGCCTGGAATAAGGATTCTTATCTTTAGAGTACTAGGACCATAGCAAGACCATAGCGATATCTAGATAACTCTGCTCGTGATTACTTTGAATATGCACACTCTTCTCTCTTCACGATTCCTCCGCTTAATAACCTCGTAATCTTACAATTGGCTTGCAATTTCATGAATTTTCCATATCCCTTCCTCCATAGGATATAGGAATGCATATATTTGAGGTGGCCTCGTCCTCATGCAAACTAAATTGGTTTCCCAAATAGGAAACGTCGACTTCCTAAACCAGCTACATAACCATTCTTTCCCACAACTCCAGCATTGCTCGGCTCCTCTACGAGAGTCTGATCGAGACTATGCTCGGCTCAGCCGTAAGGAATACCCTTCCTATAGCAGTATTTGTTGGTGGATGCGTGGACTCGTCGTAAATCTTGGGGAATTTTCATCGTGCATTCAGACTATCAAGCGCTGACGGTATTCAGAGCAATGTCACCGATATCGCATGCAAACGACCGAAAATGTTTCCCGAAGCTAACCCCTTCATAAGCCACAACGCCAAAACCTATACGCTTTTTGCCAACATAAATGTTACATTGAATTTTTATGCAGGGTACGAAGCTTTTTGCCACTTAGCCGTATCATACATTATGCTGCTGAATATGGAGATCTTCGTTGTTGTTGCAGTTGGAGATTGAGAAAGTGAAACAAAGTGCCGAAGTTTGAGTACAATAATCAGCAAAAACATCATATTCTGTTAAGTCGTTGAGCGCAACATCACCAACCATCAATGCCAGACTGCCTTACTCTACCTAAGGTTTGTGACCACACGTAATATATATATTTAGCTGCAAGGGGAATGCTTCCGTGTGACGCCTGGCCCCGTCCTAGTGATGTCGGAAAAATATGCCGAAGCCATAACCCTGTGCTCATCAAATATCAGCAGCTCCTGCTGCGAGTATTATGCAAGCTACGATCAAAGTTACTACGAAAGTAAGAGGTCTCTTGCTGGCCCGCAGTTAACCTCGTACTCTATCTCTGTTTCTATCATTTCTGGACTTCTTATACCCCTCGCAGTTGCCATTTAAGAGTATGCGTCATAGAAAAGCACGAGGAGATATACTCCAATAGAAGTACATACTGTACCACGCTGGTTGCGGTACTGTACCATGTATGTACAGGTAGATGTCTTGCTCCTGTACTCATACAAATTCTCAAATCTCCAATGCAGCGTTTGGGCCTATTTATGCAAAGGGGCTACGAAATTGTAAGCTGGAAGCCTTCATACAAATCGTGACAGGGATAACAAAGGGAATGTCTTTGAAACGGGCAAGGCAAGGCGTGCATACCCTTCGGTTAAGGTCACAGACCCGGCTCGTTGAAACGGTTCTGTGATTCGCAAGTGTTGACCTCGAGTTATACCTGTACAATCATGCAAGTTTGTTGGAAATGTCTGACATACGCTAAAAGTTACGTACCCGTGTAGTGCTTGTGCAGGAGGTATTTCCCTCCACTTCAGACTCCATTCCAGAATCACTTCGCCCCATCAGATCAGCTGCATTAATCCCTGGCCTAACAGATAGCCACCTATGACAAAGAAAAAAGGAAGAAGTTGATAAAAATGGTCACGTTGTACTCCGTACAGCAGTTTTATCCTAGGAGAAAATAAGAAAGTTAATCAGAAATGTCTCAGTTTCGCTCTCGGTGCTGCCCCGCCCGGCCAACGTTCGTTTGAGCAGGCTTACAAGGATCTAGGGTGCCAAAAGAAACAAAACAAGAAACGTAATAATAAGTTCTGCCAAAAGATCAAATCTTTTTTGGGAGCGGGGCAAGGGGGAACTCACCTTTTTTTTAATTCTGAAGTCTAGTCTAGTTCAGTTGTTTTATTTTGCAGTACGTGAATACAGTAAGAAGATATCTGCAAAGGAAAACAAAGGTAAATCCAGACAACGAAGACATAGATACATACTGTACGGCGCGGAATCTTTTTTCTGTAGTATTGCGCAGATTAATTTCCTTGCAAGTAGATCTCAGCATAGTTAGTTACAGAGGCTCATGTCCCCTATCTACCTAGACGTGAAATGTTGGCGGCTATTATTCTCTTATGCTCTACTACCTATAATCTGTGCCGTCTCCACGCTCGGGTTTTTTTTTTTTTGCAATAATGGACGAATGGAGAAGGAAAGTTTGGGTGAGCCGGAATTGGTTCAAAGCCCGCTGGTGGGCTACGGTAGGATCGATGCGGCTTGGAGCGAACTGAGGCTAGCACTGATGCGGCGCCAACTACCGGGAAAACTGGTGAATGTCTCCTTGTCTGTATCTGAATCATAACTCTAGAATAAGTCAAAATTCGAGTCAAGGACGCTAATCCGCCCACAACTAGTAACGCTCCTACCACAAAAAGGAAAGAGCAAAGAGACAGACAAGGACCGGTATTGTGGGTAAAAACTAGTCTGGTTGGCACGGTAAAAACCAATCATCCCTATTTTACTACTAGACCTTGAAATGGAGGTAGGTGTAGAGGAACCTTGCTTGTATGAACTACAAAACCATAGAGTTCAACAGTCAACATTCTCATATGAGAAGGTTGAGTCTACTAGAATATTCTAGTAGATTCTTAATGAGCAAGATGTTCTAGGATGCGGTTGATTCTTTATATAGGTTGGAGTATGATTCAAAATCAAGTTAGGAATTGGAACAGTAATTAAAGCACCAGTAGTAGTACAATAAAGTCACATTATGAAGATGTTTGAAATGCCCTGAGGTAGCAAATAGATAGCAGAATACTGAGAAAGTCTTTTAAGATATCTCAGACTCTCACATAAAAGTTAGGAATAATTCAAAATTCAACTTTGCAAGAAAACTTGTAAGCTCAGCTATTCGAGCTTACTCAAATGTTCCCTACGAGAAGACATAAATATAAGCCATGAAAGTATTGTATTCTGCTATGAATACCCTCAAAAAAAAAAAAAATTCCATAAAAGAATGCTTAAATTTGTTCCGTGTACTTTGACTATATTGCTTGACTTACTTGAACTTCCTTCCCCTTCCCAAAAGAATAAAATAAAATTCAATAACTTTTCAGTTCTTACCAACTTTCCATTGCTCTTAGCATTACCCTAAGCTATGTAATACTTCAAACGTCCCCACATCCCATGCTTCTTTAAGAACACGCAGGCCATTTGAAACCAAAAATGCACAGAATTACACGAAAAGAACTTTTTATTTCCTATTACACACATAGTCCTAATTGCAAAATCCTACGTGTGCCATTATTCTCGCCTTCATCACCTACATCATTTTCCTCAACCTTCTGCTCGCCATTTGGCTAACCCTACGACTGGGACAACATCCTAACTGCTTCCTTCATCATCAACGCCTCGCCGTTCTCCTGCTCTCCTGCTCTCCAAGCGTTTTGTGCTTTAATTCCTCTACTCCCTCATGCACATCCAGGTTAATCAACAAGGGAATTTCTCCCTGGTATTTCTTTCTCTTACTGACCTCGTTTACGGCCTCCTACGCTTACATGGATTGGGCTCAACCTCCGCCTGCCTCGCCTCACCAGAGTCAACTTCCTTACCTTTACCCTTTTCCAGTCTTACCTCTTCACTCAGTCTGAGGATTGCAGTAGATCCACACTTGAATCCTGGGTAGCAGCATCGATAACAACAACAGAAAAAGAAGAAGGAAAGAAAAACGTAAGACTGAGGGTTCAGTGGGTATATGACCAGCGGACGCTTCAGCTGGCTGAGTGGTTTCTAGTTGTAAGCCAGCCACACCTGATATAGTCCTGTTGACTATATCCCGCGAAGTTCATCGCAAAAGTTTCTTAGTCTTTTAGCGGCCAACCGCTCTTTGACCCTATCATTTTTCTGCAAATACTGCGAGCTTCCTAAAATTCTACTGAGGGCTATGGTGGCATAAGGCCCCCACCTGTTTTTCCCAATCTGCTCCTCAAGTTGCCTCAAGCTTATCCTTTCCTTACCTTTCCTTAGTGTGGATGTTAGCTAAGGGCAAGATAGTTGTGGTGAAGCAGAGTTGGGCGTCGGTTGTCTCCGTATCCATGTGCAATGTAGTGTAGTCGTCATACGATATGCTTCCAGACCGTGCTGAGATGAGCTTCCTTATTCCTACAGCATGAAATCTGGGTGAATGTTAGCTACTGCAGCACCTAGTTATAAGCTACTGGTGCTGGTGCTTTGCTATGCAAACGCCTTGGCTATCGTGACGTATAAAACTCAAGGACCCATTTCATACGAATGAAGCATCCGGATTGAGGTTCATTACACGATAATTCTGGAGATTGTAATAAGAGAGGACATGTTCTTGTGCGAGTCTGGGAGTGAGAATAGGGTTGATCCAGATCTCGGGGATGTAGTTGCGTTTGAATCCTAGCTTTATACAGTAGTTTTGGATAGTTTTGTACATACGGTTGCTTTCTTCAATTCTAAAGCTGAATACAGTACACCTATATACAGTGCACCTATATTTCGGCATGTGCATGCACCCAGCTCCCCTATTATAATACTATATCAAAGAACTTCGGATTGAGAATGTGGTTAAGACAAAAATCTCAAACCAACCGCTGACTCAGCATGAATTGTTTCAGTTGGTGAACATTACATAATAACCAGAATAATTACCGTTAATCTTAGTGCCGAGAACTAACGTATCCAACCGCGGTCAACAAGTCGAGACAGCTGCAATCGCAATTGGGCTTTTTTACCACAGAACCTGCTGATGTGCAGAAGAACAAATATCACTTGCATTTCCATAATCCAAGCCTTTCTGCTTGCCCCAACCCTCTTGCTTTCTTGCATCTTATTTGCGAAGCAAAGTTACACCGCATCCATAAGCAGCATCTGTAGATGCACTGCGGTGTGATAGTTTAGAGAGATATGCATAGGTGCTGTACAGTATCCGGTAGGTACGGCGTTGGTGATAGGAAGCCAAGGTTGATGAGCAGAGCTGTTGCGTCAAGGCTGTGCGTCAAGGCTGTGCGTCAAGGGAATTGAATATTTCCCACCTTGCACCCGCCGAGCTTGTTGGCTCTACAAAGCTCACTTAGCCTCCATTGAGACAGCACTAGGAGGGAACGCGACCTATAGGAAGGTCTGGGCACGAGACTGAACGCAACAATTCACAACACACATCAATTATCCATGCTCGGGCGATGAATCAATTGATTACGGATTGCGTTGTAAAACATGGGGTATTCTCCGAGCATCGTGATTGACGAGAGACCTCGAGCCGCTTTTCCCTTCAACTCTTGTCGAACCATTCATTATACTCATACGTTTTCACGCAGGAAGAGAAGGCGAAAGTGCCAACCAGACTAAAGGCGAAAGTGAGATGAGCGTCATTTCATATAGCTTAGCCTGCTCGCTGGAGATAGGCCAGTTGTGTGCCCACGTGTCCCAGATTCTCCAGTCCGAATTACCCATATTACCTATCCATCTCTAACTTATAAATCCCGGTATCATCAAATCATCCATGCCATGTTTTCCCCCAATACCCTAAATCCCTGCCCTGGCCCAAATCCTTCCTCCTGTAATGCTTTATGTATTAATAACAAAAAAATTGAAAACTCTTCTTGGGTATAATGAAACACACAGGCTTCGAATAAAAGGTATACAACCCTATAGTTAGCATTAAATATAGAAAATCAGAAAACAAATAGTATATAAAGATGAAGCGCATCCGGAAATCTAGTAAGTGCTAGTCCTCGAAATTCCCACATGTGGCGCATGAGAGGCCAACTCCAATCTATCAGCAAACGGTCTTTTCCAAGTAGAGCTCACTGCTTCAATCCCGCCCCAATTCTCTGTAAACTGCCTCGCCCTGCTGCCTTCCCCAGTACCCGCACCGAACCCAGAATATGAGCTATACGCATAAGTAGTATATGTAGGTGCTGGAGCTGCAGCAGATGTGTAGTTCAGTGGATATGCGGAGTAAGGGGCGGGGACCTGCTGCTGGTGTTTCAAGAATTTATATCCCAAAGCAGCTAGGTAGCTCTTTCGAGAGGAAGTGCTATCAAGGCCATTCGTTGGTGTCGAATGCATTGGGGACGTCGGAGCCGATTTAGCACTTGTGTTGACATAGATATCTCGAATTTTACCCGCCCGGGTGTGGGATGAGGAACGCCGGCTTGGTTTCTCATTTTCAAGGGGGAAAGCAACGTCTGCAAGGACTGAAGAAGTAGCATAGTTGGGGGTTTCTAGCCTCGGTAACGTGCGAGGCAAGACGCTGGCGGTTGCGGCCTTACTGGTGTGATGGTGGCTTGGTCTGCCATCCCGTCCATATTCTGCAGGCTTTCGAGCAGATGTCCTTGGTTCAACAGCAGAAAGGGTCGCCCGACGGACTCGTTCTACATGTGGGTGGTGTCGTGGTGAGGAGGGTCCGGCTGGTTTCTCTATCGGACTAGGGAGCTGAGCCGTTGGTGCATCCTCCAATTCGTCTAGTTCCCCCATTATATATTTAGCAATTCTCGCTGCTCTCTCGTCATCAAATAACCCGCGGTGGGCACTGTCATCCTCGGGATTCTCCCTTGTGAGAGGTGATGATGGCGTAGGCTGGGCTGTTTTTGGCCTTGAATGTAATCCTCGTGACGTTAGTGGTCTAGGCTCAGAATGTCTCCTCTCATGTCTTACTGTCGGTGATCGGGGTTCTCGGTGAGAAGAAGTCGACCCCCTCCTGGCGGATCGGATTGCCTCATCTCTATCCCGTAATTTTTGCAATCTATCCCTGACTCTTTCCTCTCTAGCCTCCTCGTCCCTTTTGCTGGCTTCTGCATACTCTTCTGCAAGCCTTTTGTAGCTATTTCTCAATCCAGTTCGTAATGACCCACTGCCGTTCAACTTCTCTAGCGCTTCCTTATCCAAGAATAAACTGGCTTGTGCTAGCCGTCTGGCTAGAGCCTCGTCCTCGGCAATCTGGGCTTCTCGATTCCTTCGCTCCTCTTGTACCCGGCGTTCCCGCTCCCTTTGCTCTCTTCGCCGCCGCTCCCGGCGAGCCTCTGCATTCTCCTCCTCCACCCTTGCAAGAGCAGCCTGGTCCTCCTGGTCTTCGCCTTCCTCGGAATCAGGGTATGCAAACCACGGACAATCGCAAGTTTTCCATTTGTCACCACAACGGTAGCAAAATTCGGCGGTACATCGGCAACTATAGGCAATTTAGAAAATTTCCAAAATTGGGTTTCTCAGTGGATTATATCGGGACTGACGTTATATGGTTGCATCCGCTTTTCAGCTCCACAACTGCTTTACATTCATAGCATCGTTGATATCCATTCTCCTTTGCAGTCTGTATGAACACCTTTGTGTCTTCGTCTTGTGGACATTCACTTTGTCCATGGGCTTTCCCATTACACATTGTACAAACCTTTGTCTTGCAGCGAGAGCATGTCCCAATTTTTGCTTCAATGTGTTTTGGAGAGATCCAATGCCCACAATCCTTAGTTGGACAGTAGACGCGATTCGACGAAGTATATTCACTATACTTTCTGTTCCACTGCTTCTTTGTTTTATGTGAAAGGAGATGTTCAGCATGCTTCAGAGGGATATGCTCTGTAGTACAACATTTTGGGGGCATGAGTGCCGGATCAGTCAGTGAAAGGGTGAATATTCGGTTAAGGCACTCATTGCAGAATTGGTGATTGCACGCAAGTTTTGCTGCCTGGTGTGCGGGAATGTCATCGGAAAGACATGATATACATTGAACCCTGCAATAGGTATAAGGTCAATAAAATAAAACTGCTTATAATACTTAGGAAGCAGATACCCACATTTTGTCTTTTTTCTTCATTTCACTGGAAGACTCTTTGCCCTTCTCCTTCTCATTGGACTTTGTGTATTCGCTGCACTTCTCAGACTCCCTTACACGTTGCTTACTTTCTGCTCTCTTTGAGCTTGAGCTCACATGGGGCCGAAGTGTCTCTCGGGTTGAAACCTTAGAACTTTCTTTCTCTTTTCGTGCCAGTATTAACTGCTTGTCTCTGTCCGACCTTGGGCTGGTGTATTAAATTAGTACATAGGCCTTGAATTGGGGCAGTATAACATCCATAACATTTACTTACCTCAGGTTCCCTTCTCTGTCAGATTCATATCGATTTTCCTTCCGACTTGATCTCCGTTCACTGTCCCGTCTATGAGATCTATGTCCTCTGTAGCTATCCGACAATATCGGGTCTGTATCTAACCGTGCCAGCATCGCTGCAAAAGCTTCCGCTTCCTTCCTCTCCCTCCTGCTTCGCCGCCGCTCTTCCTTCTCTTCATCGGTCTCCACTCTTTTTGTTCTCTCTGAGGATGGTGCTGCTGCGTTTTCCTTGACCTTCCCTCGATCGGATGAGCTTCGCTCCATGTGGGTGCTTGTGATCCTTTCCATTTCCCCTCCTCGTAATTTGGCTCTCATCCTCTCCTTCTCCAATTCTCCGTCACTCTTATGCCCACTCCGATGATGTCGGCGGTGGTGCCGGTGCCTCCTCACAGACTCATCCTCCTCAGTCCTGGTCTTATGTTTCTTGTGTGGAGCAATCACATCCATTGGTTTTGTTGTATTTCTGACCTCGAATTCAGATTGGGTATTTGTGGAACTTCCTAGGAAGGGTGCTAACTTGGCTAATAACGAATTTCGAGCTATATACAGCAACAATGCATCTCCTGAGATTGAATTGTGATTGTTATACGCCGAAGCTGTAATTCTCCTCTTCACGGATGTCAGGTTTGAAGCTGTAGGGGAGTGCCCACTATTAAAACGATGCTGGCCCACATCAGCAAAACACCACTCATCGCGCATATGTTCCCTATTGTGGGGGTCATTCTGCAGTTGGCGAACGACAGCAGCATCTTCGCTGCCGCTTGGTACCTTCCCCGAGCGCCGGAGTGCACGCAAATTCTGCTCTCCACGAAGCAGCGCAATTCCTCGCCCTCCATCAAATTCCTCTCTAATGCAATCTGACCTTTGTGCTCGATAGGCGCATGTGCATAACGACCCACTGTCTTGTGGTGTCGTTGTCACTTTTGGATGTTTATGGGCATGGTGACGCTGGCCTGTCATGTTAGGCACAATCTTGCGGCCAGTACGCAAGCTTCCGCCCCCTGGTCCTCTCCGGGTATTGATTGGCTGCTGCTGGATGGCTCGAATCAAAACCACTGTAAGTTGAAAAACACCGAACAACGTGTTGTGCGTCTACTGGGGAATGTTGGTTTAGAAGAAAGCCTCTTCCAACGCACCCCGCTTGTTTATCCTTATAATAATAAGGTCGGGCAGTGCGAGTTATGGGGAGTCAACGAAAAATAAAGTTATCCCGTCCTTCTTTCCTGCTTGCTTTTACCCCAGTGATGCAAGAATTGCCCAGTGAGGATTTTTTTGCGCAATCCATATGCTTTCACCGATCAATCAACGCCCAGCAGGATTCGCATGGGCAATCGAGGCTGCACGAGCCTGAGAGGTTTGCGCCGATCTAGCCTGTAGCGCCGCTGCGAACAAAAGAAAAGCAACATAACGTTGCATCACGGTGGGTGAAACTTGTGGACAGGCGACATGTCGACACAAATGCAAAGGCCAGAACGTACAGTAGTTCATGGATATATATTTTGGGCTGATACTACATACTGAGTTGGCAATGCAGAGGAGAAACGAGCTGTCAGTTGCCAGGATTGGTCTCGTGGGGTCAGTATCACTTAACAGTAATCCTCTATCAGCATGTGAACCCATGGCACAAAACACAACACTGTGGGTGCTAGGAAACGGGGGATGCGGCTTCATCGGTGATGAGCAGGCGGCGCTCTGGAGGAGATGCTGATTGGAAATTTGTATGGCGTTGCGGCTCATTCTCTTGAGTGGTGGGTCAGAGCAATTTGCGCCATTCAACGAAATATCGGGGGCTTTTCGTCCCACACTGAGTTTCCCCTTGCAAAAGGCTTCCAAAAGTTTCAAGGGAAAAAGCAAAACAAGTTTGAAAGTTTTGATGAGTGCGGGAACAAGCGACCCGGTACTAACTAGATGAAATGCTCATGAGAGGTACGTAAGGCGTGCATAAAATCAAGAATGTAACTGAAAGAACCCTGTATTCATGAGACTACCCTGTAGTACTCTTAGATTTAGGTAGGTGAGCACAGTACTCTACATTTCATCGGATGCAGAAAACCCTCATACATCTGTCTACGCCCCACTTCTTATAATTGAGATGAAACATAAATAAACTATAAACGATTGTCTTGATGGTGAAGCGAGGATCGAGGATCGGGAATGTCCAGCGAGATATTTTTTTACCAGCCTGGGTAGTATACATCTGAAAGAGCTAATTCATCGTTCAGCCATCGATATCATCCACAGCGTAAAAAAAGAAACACACGAGTTATATATACACCTGAGAATAAACTAGAAGAAAAAAACCAAGAAACAAAAAATAGGAAACAGGAAAGCTGAAGCATCCATCCATCATTACCATGTCGAAAGCACATGTCTATATTTCACCCCTGTAATCCCTCTATCCTCCATACAAATTCTTCATCGTCCAAATTGAACGATTTTATTATCCTATCCCAAACTTATACTGTATCTAAGCATCCATCTTGGGATCCTCATATTTATCCCAGTTAGCAAGAACATTTCCAATACGTGGTGAGTTTGTCAATTTGTAGACCTCCTCAAAGTACTCCTTCGTCAACTGGAATGGTTTGGCTGTGACGTTCGGGATGTACTTTCCAACAAGCTTGCTTGGGTCAATACTAGACTTGAGGATCTTCTTCATCAAGAAACTCCTGAAAGGTTTGACACCCGACCTCAAGAATGTGGAGTGGAATGGCACATCAATACCACGGAGGGGTATTGTGGCCAAACCGCGTTGAAGTTCAAGGGGCTTTGGTTTGGCTTCCGTTTCTTCCGCAGCACCACGAATAATCTCTACGAGCTTCGCCTTCACATCTTCCAGGGACATCTTGGTCATTAGGGCCTGAATGTCGATCTTCTGGATTTTCAGGAAGTTGAGGACATTTGTGAGACAGTCCAAGGCTCGAAGATCACCCGCGCAGACGTATTGTTGATTGGCAACATTGTAATTGACAACTTCCAAGAGCCAGCCGGTCTCTCCCGAGATATTGTCTATAACGAACTGCAATGCTGGTTCACTAAAAGTAGATGAGACACGGCTTGGGTTGACCGCACACATGCTGTAGTTCGACCTTCCTTGTTCATCGCGCTCAACTGCCACCTGCATTGTTAAACCGCGGTAGAACACAACAGACACTAAACTTTCAATTGGCATGACCTCTGCTAAAGCTGCAAGAGCAGAATACTCTCCAAGAGAGTGTCCAGCAAAGGCGCTATCCCGCTGAACGAGACCGCGGGACCTCATGTCTTCAAAGCTTGCCTTCTCCATCAAGGTCAAAGCAGGCTGTGTGAATTGAGTTGCCGAAAGCAAGCCGGTGGGTGATCGATAAGTGTAGGAGGCAGTATGCTCATCTATCTCCTTGAATATCTTCTCAGACTTGGTACTCCCGTCCGCTGCAACCGTCTCGAAGGTCATTGACATATAGTTTTGGCGGATGGCTTTTCCGCGGGGGCCTCCAAAGTGCACAGTGAACTCCTTAGGGTTATTCTTCACAATATTGATGATCGAGAAGCCTATATTGTTTGGAATTAGTCGTTATATTCGCGTGGTTTGGGGGAAAGGCTTACCATAGTTGTCCATAAAATGCTTGTCCGCACGGTCCCAGACTTCTCGAGCAACGGGACTCGATTGATAAAGATCCATTCCCATACCCTGTTCTTGACTTCCCTGGCCTGTGAAAATGTATGCCGTAACGGGTTGTTCTACTTCAGCTTCACCAACAAGAACCTTCTCGTCCGTTTCCTTGTTGACAGTCTCGACTTTGATTATCTTGCGGCCAGAAACCATTCCAACATGGTGAAGCTTAGTCTCGATGTCATCGTTAGGAAGAACCATACCCACGAACTGGCATGAGAAGCTTCTGACCCTGCCGACATCGTTCTCGGCAGCCCAAGTTTCAACGAGGGACCTGACCGCAGCACTAGTGAACATCCCATGAGTGATCGTGCCCTTCAGACTTGCGTATTTTGAGAAAGTCCTTGACACGTGAATGGGGTTGTAGTCGCCAGAAACACGGGCGTACCCTTCGTTGGAAGCTGGAGCACGAATAATGAGGGGGGTCTTGGAATGAAGGGGAATGGCATTTTCGAAGTTTATAGGTTGTTCAATGGAGGCACCATGGCGCTGAAGGTACTCGATAATGGGGTTGCCATGACTTTCACCTGCCGAATACTCAAGAGTGGCAACTTGAATGATCTCTCTTGTTGGGAGTTCAAGTAGAACTTGGCCAACAGTCTCAACACTGCTGTAGATAGATTTGTTCTTGAATCGAATGAAGCTTGATAATCTAAAGGTAATTGTCTTGCCCAACAAATCTGTTGCTGGATCATCAAGGCAGAACCACTCTCGGGATTTCAGCGCAGCAACATCCTTGGTTGTCTTCAGAGTTAGTTGCATAGGTGTCTCGACCTTCCTCTGAAAGGTGTTATCGAAATCATTATACGTTCCCCTGTACAAGAATTGACTAATGACTTCCATAACCGGCTGACCATCCCTCTTGATAGTACCACAAACCTCCACCATCTTCCCGGAATCCTGGTTGAGGACAGAGTTAATCTGTGCAGTTGTCTCAACAACGTCACTCTTCTTCAGTGGCTCAGCCCCAGGAAGCATCCTGAAGCTGTTACTAAGGTGGACTAGGCGGAGGAGGTCACCATCGATTGCCTTTGGGAAGATGGCTTTGATGATTGCCTTCCACCCAACGACGATTGCAAAGTCCATAGGAGCATACACAACCTTTCCTGGTCTCTCCACGAACGCCTCCCCATTGTTCCCAACCGCATGAACAAAGTCGGCAATAGCCTTCCCAGTAACAGTTGTTCTACCTCCATCGAAGATATCCATGATCGAGGCATCCAACGGAGCCTTGTCCTCGCCAAACCAAAGCTTATAGTAAAACTCCTTGACGCGGTCATTCCTACCTTCCATGACCTCACGAATGGGTGCGTATCCGGTCTCAGGGTGGTACGTGAAGAGGAGGGGCATCCCAACAGATTGACCATCGACTGTTCTCTCTTCAAACATGGTAGCAATGATCTTATTTGATTGCCGTCTGATTTCTTGGACAAGGGCGTATGGACCACCTACATGCTGCCGCTCCTTTACTGTAATAACCGTTTTATCAGCATTATCAGGATTGGTAATCTCAACAATTATGCCGTGCGCGGGAGCGAAAACCCTCTTCATCGGGTTCGTTTGATATTTGTTTCCCTGAACAAAGACATCTGCTGTGAACAACGCACGCCTCCAGGAGTATTCCTTGCCTGCTAGGAGTTGATACCAGGGTTCAGCATCTGGTAGTGCTTGCGATGTAACCGAAGAAAGGCGGAATGTCACTTTGTCGGCCTCTTCAATGATGCTTAGACCTTCGACCTTTTCGATGTCCTCCAATTCGGCAACTGGTTCTCCTCCAAGGTATTCAGTCACGGGGATTTTCTGGGGGTCATTGTCATAAACATCATCTAGAAGCATCTTGATATGGGTATTGTGGATATTATCAAGAATGTCTTTAATGGGCTCATCAATCTTTGTGGAGTACTTCACAGCAACGGGCCCCTGGAGAATGCAAGTTCTCTGGACATCCTGGTTCATCACCGCTTCCAAATCTTCTGATTGCCAAAGTGAGTCCTTCTTGAACCAGAACTCAAAATTCTCATCCAAGGCTGGCACAAATGGAACTGGTTTTTGGCCCATTCGCTGACAGAGGAGGAGGAAGTGCTCCATATCTTGCGCATTAATTAGCTGTAAATTGGATTCTGGGTATGCGCCAAGGATCCTCTCGACAGTGGGGAAGGGATTGTCGAGGTCGGCGTAATTTTGTAAAAGAGAAGCTTGACCATCCAAAAGGGCGAATCGCTCCTCGACCCGACGGATGAAGTCTCCAGTAAGTCTCTTCAAGGATTGATCGATCCAGCGAGACTCATGCTTGACATACATGAGTTCGACCATTCGTCGGACAACCTCGGCGTAGGTCATATCCTCAAGGTCGACGGCTTCACAAGCGGTATTACGGCCAAACCATGGCTTCTGGAAGTCGGCGTTGAGTCGCTTGATGATATAGTCTCTCTGCTTCTTCAGTTCTGGCACACGCTTAGCCCTGTCGAGACTGAAGATCGTTCGGTCCATCTCAGCCCTAGTATGAAAAATGTATTAGCAAACCTCCACAGAAACTTCCATAGAGCTACAGTGCTTACCAGAATCTAACACCTCTTGTAGCAAGCTTATGGATAGGTTCACCCATTTCCGACCTGACGGTGATGACACCGCCGGCGGGTCCCTTGTATGTCTTCTCCCAGTCCTTATCATCAACTCCTTCTGCCTCGCAGATTGCTTTCTTGGCCTATACGACATCAGCAACTATAGCTGGAGACAAATATTGTGCTGAATCTTACCATGTAACTGGTGTGTGCCTCTTTTGCAGTCATCATCCTGCTTCCAAACATAGCACCGTCGAATGGCATGGGTGGATACTTGTACTTGGTGGACCAAACACCAGTGAGGTATGGGTATGTGTCCTCCGCACCACCAAAACCACTTCCTGCAATCAAGATGATGTTCTTACATCTTCTAATCCTAGAGTACATTTGGAAGATTGGTTGATGGAAGTCCTCAAAGGAGTGATGCCCTCCACCCCTACCTCCAGTCCATTGTAAGATAACGGGGAAAGTAGTATTTGCCTTTGCGATGTTGATCACATTTTGAATAGCATCAACCGATCCAGGCTTGAATGAAATATGCTTCAGACCGAGAGTTTGGATGTACTCATTCGCAACGTCTAGAGAGGGAACACCGGCCCCAATTGTCATACCCTCGATTGGGATACCTTGACTACGGAGCCGTTGGAGCAAAGGGACCTGCCATGCCATTGCCCTGGGGTTAACATAGATCAAGTTGACGGTGATACCAATACCGGGAGTGGTATTGGCTTCAATTTTCTGCAATGCCTCCGTCATGAGCCTCTCGTTATAGTAGCCACCACCTGTGACCGCAAGATTTAGTAATTGTAACTACTATAGAATTAGAGAGGGTCTCACCAGCAAGTTCTATGTGATATCCAGCATTCATCGTTGCAGCTACGAAATCCCAAGGGACGGTGGACGGAGTCATCCCAGCTACCATAAATGGTGGGCGCCCCAATAGCCTAGAGAACTTAGTATCAACGTATGTCTTCCCCTGCTTGGTCTTGATCAACTTGGGGCCATGTTCCTTCAACCAATTCTCTGCGAATTTCACGGCGTGTTCCTCATCTCTATCAAACAGTTCCGGCTTATATCCCACTTCGGTATTTGTTCCCTCCATGGCACCAGCGAGAATAATTCTCACGCCAGTGCCATCTTTATTGCGATGAGTGAGAACACCAAGCCCTGAGGTACCACCTGGCCCAAAATCGAGGATATGGGTAGCTCGTGGGAAGATTGTGGCTTTCTCCCAGTGTACTGTCAGATTGGTAATCATTCTCACTAATTCTGGAAGAATATTATCTGGACCCTTTTGGTTCCGCAGATTATTCCCAGCAAAGGTCTCATAAAGCGGTATTCCCAAGGCCTGTCGCGTGAAGGTCTTGATGTCTTTGAGGTCTTCATCAATAATCTCTGCGGCTGAGCTCAAGTATGGGCTGTGGAAAGGTGCGGAGATCGGAAGAAAACGATAAGAAAAGCGAACTTTTCGTTCTGTAAAAGGAACTCGGTTCTGATCTAGGCCGGTAGGTGCTTTGACTTTCCTGAGAGAGAGATTTAGACCATATAGCGATTGAGGTGGACCAGTGACAACGACATTTCGGGCACCATTGATTAAAGAAATATGGACATGGCGGTCTTCTGGAAGATGGGTATTTGTGATATCAACGTGATGCTGAACTTGCGCAATGGGCAAGTCCCTGATAGACAGCATAGGGCTTGGTACACCCTCTCCATTAGAAACGGAATCTTGTAATGTTGTAGGAGCGAGTGATGTCCGAGGATAGGTTTGTTGGGATCGACACCCAATCCAGAACAGTACGGTTAATGCATCCCGTGAGACCTTGTCAAAAGAATCCCAAGTGGTGGCTGTAGCTAGAGCTGCAGCTGTGATGACACCTTGAGAATGTCCAGAAGTACCTGAAAACCTGGAGCGAAGCTCATGTGGTTCCTTTCCGAGAACCTTGCAGGTTACATAGTAATGAGCAAGCTGAACAAGCCCAATTAAAGGCAGCGAAACAGGCGCCGAAACAAGGTATGTGAGGTCGGGGGTTGCATCTTCATCGGCTAACCACCTCATTATATCTAACCCCTTTGAATATACCTTTCCAGCTTTTGGGTCCCTCGATAGTGTAGACAAGGTCTGAGCGCATTTTGTGATGAAATCCTCAACCAAACCATTATAGACTGCGTATACTTCACGAAGCTCCTGGAAATATTCCTCAATATTTCCTTGGCCACCAAAAACTGCATATATACCAGCATCTCCCTCAGAAGCTGCTCGGAATAGTGCGGATTCATGTGGCTTGATTGGTCGGTTAGCAGACTGACGAGCGGAATAATACGCCTTCACCACATTCTGACGTTTCAATGGGCTCCCTGGCAGATTCGCAGCTACTGCGTGAACTTCATTCCCTCGAAGGAACCTCCCCTCAAACTCCGCTAGAACAAGCTTTAAAACCTCTTCGTAGCTGCCTTGGGCATCATCTTCTCCAGTTTCCACCTGTGTTGCAGCAAAGCCTAAAAACCGCGCTACCAGCTCCGCAGTAGATGCTGGCTCATCGTCTGATGCCAATTCCTCAGTGGCAGCCGGCAATGTTGATAGGAATTGCTCTCGGAGTGATGATGCATGGAAATGTAAAGATGTGGGTATCAAGAGAGCATGTTCAAGAGGTCCATGAGCAACAACGAGGGGTCTTAGAGAAGAAGCAGAGTGCGGGGTAGATGCACCAGTAGCTGCTCCTGCGGATCCATACATTTTGAACGATATGTACGAGGTGTCGTTGGCAAGAGTATCGTGGCTGGAATTGTATTTAAGATAATATTAGCTCTCATTCCCTGGAGGCAGGAATCACAGAACAATTGAAACTCACCTTAATGGAACTAACTACAGAAAGACCAACGACAGACACCAGACAAGTCGTGGGGATTGTAATTGCAGCGCTCGTGAGAATTAGGGAAATAAGATTCCAGAAGTTGATGGCTAGCCAACAACGGGAGAGTAAGGAGATGCGAGAGGTGGGGTTGAGAGGGGGTTGGAGAGTTCCTGTATGGCTGCCTCATTGAGGATACCTCACTAGCAGTGTGCTACTAGGATATGCGGATTACGCAGGGGGGACATCACGTTACGTTAACAGCCGGCCAACTGCATAGAAGGGGCAAATCATGCGAGAGCTCTACAAAAATAATATTAAATTTTCATAAATGAAGTTTGTTGAGAACCCAACTGCCCCAACGCCAGAGTTTTATCACAATGGTTCCGTCTGGAGACGCGGTGGGCTGCTAAGACCTAGAATGGTTGGTTGGCAAGGACCTATGTATGTATGTAGGGGTCTTGACCCTGGCTGATGCAACCTCAGGAACGAATCCGCCCGCGTTGCTCTGGTTGATGTGCACAATTGGTGACGTTCTGAAGTGCAGGATCTTAGTCGACAAAAATGGAGGAAACGTTGGGACAGGACTGGAGGGACCAAACCCGTTTTTACGCCAGCTGCCGTTTTTAGTGCTCAGGGACCCTTAATCCTTATCAGCGATAAGCATAGCTACTAGTCTATTTGCAGCGTGAAGAGTGCCCGAGACACAATCTCTACGAGAGGCTAGTGCTAGCCAGACTAGAGACACAATTCATCCAATGTTTGCATATAGCCGAACGCCTGACGTCGAGAGAAACTCCGCTCAAAAGATTCACAATTCACAACCTCCTAAGTTCAGTGCTATAGGGGCGAGCGTTAAAAAGGACGCAAGCAGCAAATTCAACTAATGTTCATTCCAATTTCTCTGGAATGCATCGTCATCGTGAGATGTTACATGCATACGCAGGCAGAAGGTCAATAAGAATATGGTCCGAAGTAGACTACCTTCACCTACCATTTCACTTCTCTGCCCTCATATACCTAGCCTCGTCGTATACCCGTCTAGTCTGGTTGGCACCGTCATGAAAGCTATTTCAATTGGGACTAGACTCCCAACAAATATGCACACGGGAATGGAAAGCCAAGCCCTGGCCTAGAGGTCGGGGTTCTTCATATGAGGGAGGGATATCGAGCCACATCTACCTCGACCTTCCTTACTCCTTATTCTCCCTGGGGACGATTGGCCTGCTGTCGTGCGATCTCTCAATTTGAATTGATCTTGTGCCAGGTCAGGGTCCATCTTTCCCATTGCCTTACCTGTGTATCCAATTCGCTTCCCTAGGCACATCTGGTTTACACAGTACCCATAACCAGATTATTCTTTACGTACATAATATTTCCTAGGGGCAAATATACATACAGAACAGGAACATGAGTTGACGTAGATTTTCTGACAGTTCCTCAAAAAAAGGGAAGATTGACGTGGGGTATCTAGTTAGATCCTAATGGTGGAGCTTCTAGCATACCAATTTGCAAGCCCAATACGATGGTAAGCTTTGCGCACGGCTCAAAATCTCTTGTCCACCTTGGGCTTATAAATGGAGGATTGAATCACAAGATGTGATTCTTCAAGAAAAGCTACGGAACATATTGGTCCTTCTGGTTGGTAAACCCATGGATTCCATTATATATAAAGGGGTGGGATTAGATACACTTGGGGGGGGGATGGCCGACGGACTTTAGCTGCAAAATACGATTCATATGATGCTGCACTCCCAAATACTCTGCTACAACAAGGATGTAAAGGAAATTTATTACGATGTTGAACTCCAACCGGAAGAGCCAGTAGTATCAGCTTCTGAACCGTCAGGTGTACCAGAAGCTTCAGCAGCTGCCCCTGTTGCATCTGTGCCAATCATGGCAGCGGTACGTTGAGCAGGGCCAGCTACCCAAGTCCCCGATGAGCCTATGAAAGACCAAGTATGAGAAGCATATTCTTGAGCACTCAGGAATCCGTTTGATCGAGTCCGAGCTTTTTGGCGAGTACGACCCAAAGAAGAAGGAGCTCTCCAAGAAGTTGTCATTGAGGAGGGCCTTGAACAATTTGAAGCCTCTAAGGAGGCTGCAAAAGAGTTCAAGAGGCATCATGGAGACAAGGTGGATATCTTTGAAATCTCAAAAACAGGTGAATACACTGTGCGTTTGAAGAAGGGTGCCTCTATTCTCGTCCCAAAGGCACTTAAATTCGATCTTCAGTTGCTAGCAAAATTCCAACAAGTTCGGACGGCAAACAATATGGCATTCTAGAGGACATTGCTTCCCAGGTCGATCCTGTTACCCTCTATGTTCTGATCAGTGCCACCAAAGCATTTTTTTCTGTCGGTGTGATAGATCCATACGAATTTTACAAGAATGTCCATTTATTGGAGGTTGGTAATTGCATTGGTTCAGGTGTAGGTGGTATGACGGCTCTCAGGGGAATGTACAAGGATAGATGGATGGATAAGCCTATTCAAAAGGATATTTTGCCGGAGTCCTTCATCAATACCATGGCTGCTTGGGTTAACATGTTCTTTTGTCTTCATCTAGGCCCATTAAAACGCCTATTGGAGCATGTGCCACCACTGTTGAATCACTAGACATCGTTGTTGATTCCGTAATAGAAGGAAAGGCCAGAATCTGTATAGTTGGTGATTTTCACGATTTCCAGGGGATGGTTCATATGAGTTTGCCGATATGCAAGCCATAGCAATGCCGAGAAGGAGTTCGCTCATGGAAGACCAGCGGAAATGTCACTCCCTACCACTACTACTAGTCTGGTTGGCACCACTACCAGATCTAGATTTATGGAGTCTCAGAGTTGTGAGTTCATCATGAATGCCAAGCTGGCATTGGAAATGGGTGTCCCAATCTATGGTATTTGGCAATGACTGTTACCACTATGGACAAGATCAGTCGAAGTGTTCCTGCCCCTGGACAAGGTATCCTGACCACTGCACGGGAGGCTCACTCAAAATTCCCATCTCCCCTCCTTGACATCAAGTACAGAAGACGTCAACTAGGGCTCCGAAAGGCACAGGTCAAGCAATAAACCGAATCGGAATAATGTCCCTAGGAAGTGCTGGATGCCTCATGTTGTACATTGGCAGACTATTCCAGTGGATTGCATGATAGCAACACTGCTGGGCTACGCAGTCGCATCCTCGGATCACCAAAAAACCAGACTGCGACAATAGCTCTCAGGACGAAAATCTCGCCATGAGGAAGTATTGTGGACTATGCTAGAGATTGGACCTCTCCCGAACTGTAACGCAATAGTGCACCCAGTGGGGGCTGGTGATACATTCAATGCTGGAATAAATATTCGGCCTATTACAAGGTCCGGATGTGCTAGCAGCAGGGAAGCTAGGAAACAACAATCACCGGCAGAAAGGGTATGAAGACGGGATTTGAAGATTTATGGAGGACAGATGACTGCTCGTGGATAAGACTACTTGCGGCTCACGAAATATATTGTGAAATTAAATTATTAAACTGACACTTCTCACCGTCCCTTTTAAGTTTCCTGACATGCAATATTACAAGACTTTCTGATATACCTCTTATTTGTAATGGTCTGCTGCATTCCGCTTATATGTACTATTTCCCATGGCGAGCTGTAATAGCTAGAAAACGAAAAATGAAAAGCAAATCAATGTCAAAGGTCTATTATAGGCCACTATGAAGTTGAAGAAACACCTTATCGGTTATCATTTTGCTATCGTTACATCAAACGGGGCAGGGCTGTTGTGCCAACCAGACTATTTGCTTCGATAAAGTTGTTCTAGAAAAGATGAACCTATTTTAAGAATATTGTGGCTGCAGCAATCCAATGCAACCTAATCACAACAACCTTTAATTTTTACTGCGTAAAAAACGTGAACTTTCCTTTGTATAGGTACAAATGATGGGAGACATTAAATAGCAACCTCTTTTAAAGTAGGCTATTTCACCGGATGATATTCTAAGTCTTGGAACTACCTATGATTATACAATTGGTGTATCCCCTCGTGCTCCGTCAATTTATTGGAATACCTCCAATGAAGGTACGGAGTGGCCAATACCTTATTGCTATGTATGTTTGCGGTCAACTGAGTGATGTAATAGAGGGGAAAGGATATAGGACGAGATCAGAGCAGAATTCGAAGAGATCCTCTGGGAGCGACACAGTGGATAATGACCTAGTGTCCAAAGCGCCCTTGAATCTGGAAGTCTTCTTTGTACCTATGTTTGCATCAGATCGGAAAGCATGGAAGGTAAGACAGAAGGTAGAGCTGCGAGTGAAACAGCTGAACAATACAAATGGGGGAGCAACGGGGAGCAATGCCTGGAAAAGGTTCAATTTCTGTGCTCGAATGTGGCCCCAGTCAGGTGGGATATGGATGCATTCATGGGTCCTCCATACAAGACGTCATAAAAGACTATTATGGGTCATGACTAGAATATGAGATTATCTTCTGAGAAACCCTGGATTGGTGACTTGGTCGACGTTTAATACAAAAGAGCAACCGGTAATGATAAAATACGAGAATATAGAACGTCTGCGGGTATCAAGTACACCACCACAACATGGTAGAGAAAGTATATTGAGGGAGGTTTCCTCTCAGTACCGTTGGGGGCCTGTGTGTTCTACGAAAGGGAACGCCAATGCCTAGAATCGGGGCTGGGCCCTTACAATTTCCGCCGTCCTCTCTAGGTACACCAACCACCACCTTATAGAGAAGAGCGGCTGCCCGGCGGAGGTGAATGCATACATCGATACAGCAATCATAATTACCACCAATTTAGAGGGATTGGCGGCGAATAAGAGACTACCACCTGACAGCGGGGTTATTAATAATTGTTTTGATCTCAGCCCAGCAACAACTAGGGAGCCTAAGGCTCCACAGATGTATAGACAAAAAAAAAAAAAAAAAAAAAGAGGAGCCAACAGGAGAGCAAAACGCTGCCGTTATATTACTGACTGCCTCTGGCACCGACAAATACCAGTCCATTAGGGGCTGCACCTGGACGAAGCACTGCTGGACTTCCACGAGCACAAGATTCTAGTTTATCCGTGCCAAAGAGCCCAGCTTTCCATCCTTTGAATCTAGCATATCAGCCGAGAACGCCCAACCTGGCACTTCCAGACTCAAGCAGGCACACCCACACTGACCTATCAAATTATTCACATAATTCCGCGTGCTGGTATACCTACCAGTCAAGGTCAGGTTCTACAATGGTGCATGATCATGACCCTCAGCTACGTGCTATCACCAAAGTGCTGTATGGAAAAGATCAATAGATATAATAACTCCCTTCCATGGAGCGGATTCAGGGCATTACGCCACACGACATACCTCTTGTGGAATAGGATATACGGGATTATACCAGGCTCACAAAATACGGCTATGGCAGGTGGTGATTTCCAGTCGCATCCAAGAAAGTCATCACAGAGCAGTAGAGTCGTTAAATTTCAGTGTGATGTATGTGTGGACAGATACCGAGTGAACAAGCACCCAATTGCATGCATTTTCTCTGCACTACATGCGTAAAAAGTATTTGCCTTGAAGCTCCATCTCAAAAGACAATGACCTACATTCTTGCCGGACAGGTTTTTTCGGCGAGTTATTCGCATATTCCTGTGGATAATACATACTGTCACATCTCAACTTATCGAGAAATCATTCCTCCATTTTTGATTAGCCATGATTCAAGGCCCGAATGCCTAAAATGCCATAGCTTAATATACGAGGTATGCAAGAGAGGGTGGCACAAGGGGCATTGTACACACTGGTAAAGGGTCACGGGTGATCATGGAGCGATAAATTAATATGAGAGATTCTAGATGAACAAGTTGATCATATTCCCCATATCTGATTCTTTCTCTTTAGGCATATGTTTTCTACGCTTAAACCCACAAGATTCTCATGGAACAGGCTTCTGTGGATATCATAAAATCTAAGGTTGACATGAAATTGTGCCACCGTCACCTCACGATCCAATAAGAGGTGGATAGTCTGACCCTATGACCGCATGAATGTTTTAATGCCCGTCGTCATCAATTGTTTCTTTTGTCCTATCATAAAGTGTCAGAGCACCACGGAGGTCTTCCTGATTACATAGAACATGCATGGGTTCCCATGGCAGAGACTTCAATAGCACTCCTCATTGCCATCCCAGTCGCATGGGACAAAGCACTAGATTTCAGCTACCATCCCTGGAAGAATCGACTCACTCGAGTCGCACTCAGGCTCCCCGATGAGCCTCACCTGAGATTGTCTACAAGTTTTCGGAAGCTGATTCTTGGTCAGCTACAGGGGCTGCGAAGGAGGAAATGAGTGGGCTTCAGAAGCACTTGATCTTTGTTTGGCGAACTAGCACATTAAGGACACTCACCACTTCTAGATCCCGCCGGCTGTCAGATTCGTTCCCGATTATGGCAGCTCGCTCCGTCCTCGTGACTCGTGACACCAAAAGTTAAAACATGAAAGGATAACTGCCGCGCGATCTGTGCGGATTATATACCAGCTTAAATTGACTATGTTTTTTTTTTTTTTGTGATTTTATATATCCTTGTTTCAATTCGTTTCGTTTGCAGCAGGAGATTACAAACATACCCAAACGATCGACCTGCAGCGGCATTATTGAATCGGCAACGCACTAACCTGAATCAAGACGCACGCCTAGCTACCGACCTTTCGGTTCAGCTTCCATGCCTTGCAGCGAATCTGGGCTGGGGGGCATTTGCATGGGCATGGCGAGGACGCTCTCCCTTTTGTGCATTAGATCCAAGAGATGCAGGGATTGACGGCAGGGGCCAGAGGTTGGCTTGGGCACGGTGGGGATGGAGTGGGTGGGTTGGGGAAAAAGGGAGCGACAATTATGTACGAGCTAGCGGCTATGGTGATGCCCTGAGGTCTTAGATTGGGGCTTAGGGGAAGAGGAAACCCGATATGTGGGAGATTTGTTTCATTATTGCAGAGCGAGTTTCTCCTAGCCGTGGTGAAAGAAGTGAGACCGATAGGGCATGTCTCACAAGTCTTAGGGTGCAAGAATATAGATTGAATGTCACAGATTCAGACGCAGATGTAGAACGTTTCTCCAGGCCTACATTTCACTGGACCTGGGATCACGAGTGGCGTCCTGTCTTGTCATTTGAGTCTCCAGTATGGCTACAACCCCAACCTTCTCCAAATTCCTACGTACTTATTCTTCTTCACCTGCGGATTTCCCAACTCACCCACCCCCACCACGGTCTTTGGAGGTCTAATTTCTAAGACGGAGGCGAAACCATGGGAAAGCTCGAGACCCACCAGCAAAAAAGAAGCAAGGAAACAATCTTCTGTTTTACTATAAACAAATCCCACCCACACATCCCCTCACTGCTGCAGTGAAAGGGAGAGAGTTTTCTGTCCGGTTTGTTGAATCACCACCCTAATGGCCGTGATCATCCCGTCCCGATATCCCACCTTATGTCCCATCTTATTCGAGATTGCAGCCTGCCTAAATAGCGTAGAATCACCGACCAAGGCCTAGGGAATCCTTACAACCTCATCTGATATTGATGATCCTGGTCCATCCCAGCCTCCATCAGTCCAAGTACCGTACCATTTTCATGCTTTTGTGCCTTATCGAAACACGGAAAGGGTACGGTACCAAATTGTTGGTCTTCATTAGTGCTGTGAACCAGAGGCCCACCCCTCCCGGCAGTCTGGTACCCTGGGCCGGGAGCCACTAATGAATTTTCGAATTCGAGCTCAGCCAATTACCTTTGGCTCTGTCCTACTTAGAGGGTTGTTTGATACAAAATTGTCTGACCAGTGCGGGCATTTGCTGGCACCATAACCGAGAATCTTGAGCCGCTTGTCAACCAGACTATTTGCTTGTATACTCCGTATTTGCGATTTTGTTTCGAGATTGCCGGTAAGTTTGGATTGGTTTCCTCTTAGACCTCTTGCGATTGGTCCACAGACATCGAATGAAAGAGCCCGCCCGAGCCAACCTGGTGGATTCCCATATCTCGCCAAAAACGTAGCGCAGGGAGGATCAGTGCCTTCCCCGGTTACCACAGGTCAGCTCACAGCAAATTAATCCAATACCCAGTGGCTTGGGCCTTTTTTGGCTTCCCATCCATCCATCCCAAGAGTCCATCCTTCGCCCTTCCCAACCAAGGAAAACGCACAGCACAGCTGCATATGATATTTTCATCCCTCACTCGGGTCTTCTTCGTCATCTCATCATATAAGTAGGCCTGCTTCCCGCCCTGCTGAAGTAGCTTAATCTCGTCTTTTTCCTCTTTAATTACAACCTCATCACCACAGAAGCCATTGACGCCACCCGCTTCCTCTTCCCTTTCTCATCAATCATCCCATCTACATATACATCTACAGCTACTTCGATAGTACCCGATAGTTGAACGTCCTTCCATATACCTTGCTACATCTTGCAGCTGCTTGGCGTAGCCAACTCCCTCGCTTCTCAAAAAAAGCATATATACCTTCGACAGAACAAAGAAAGCAGCAATGGCCATCCCAGGTTACTGCCATCACAGCTTCAAGATCATAAAGAGCGAGTCGACTCTCCTACTCTGGAACTGCGGGATGTGTCACTCCGGTCCACATTGGTTTATTTTTGAGTGCAAATACTGCCAGCTGAAGACTTGCCGGCCTTGCACATATAATGCCTAACCCTTCTCCTACTCCTTGACTCTGCTTCCATTAGCTATCCAGTCGATATCAATTTTCGCCCGACAATAGCGCAGCCAATCAATGCACCTATCCCCACCGGCCCTCGTTAACCATACACGAGCTATGTACCTCGGCAACGATAGGAATTGGGGCTAGCTGTTACCTATAATGGCAGATATGGCATGATTCGAGCGCGGCCAAAACTAGGATCCTATTTCATTCTGGGCTATTTCATTTTGTCACATGGGGTTGGTGGTTCTCTGCTGCTTTTACTTTATTTTTTATCCCTCATATCTCTTGGTTTGCAATCCACGGCTTTATCATTTTTTTTTGGTGTGGTTTCATTATCTGGGAATTTGGGTTTTATGTTATGCGCTTTATTAGAAAGGATTATCGTGGGCGAGGCAAATGTATTCTGGAGTTTTTTTTTTGTTTATCTTTGCAATCGGCTTATTCTTTCAGGTACCTGGAATTTGGGGACTTTGATTTCTACATCTTTAAATGGTTGGGATTATCTTTGACTCTCTTCTCAACAAGATTTATACAGGTTAATAGTGGTTGGGAACGGAGCCTTCACTGCCAGGGCGCAGGCAAGGCTGGATGCAGGGAACATGTGAAAGAGCCTGGGGAGAGCCGTGAGGGGGAGGATGTGGAACAATATGACGAGGGCGGGGCGAGAGTTTTTCGGCGAAAAACTTAGGCTTGCCCAGATCGAAAATAGATCAATTTATCAGCTTTCGCTGCGTTGTTCCATTTCCAATTCTGTGGTCTCGTTTGTGAGCATGGAAATTGCACAAATAATCACTATCATACATGATATCCCAATGCACATATAACCCAAAGGTATGGAAAAAGAGGCGAAAAATGAATGGAAAATATCAATCCCACCATTTGATCCATCCATATCTCGGCGTGTGCATGACTATCAGCATCAAATGATTCCAATTTCCACCAGCAAGGAGAAAAAGAAAATGATGCCCGTCATTGGTTGGAATGGTGTTAACAGCAAGTGTTTTAAGAGGCTCAAAACGGCACATGGCACATGGCCTGGGAAGTAAAAGGCAGGGCAGAGAGGGAGTAACACTAATGTATCGATGTTGAAACTTAGATGACAAGTAACGTACTGCATGTTTGCTGCAGGCATGCATGCAATTGGCAAGCAACCGGATTGAGGCCAAACTCAATTCATGTTGGGATGCATGACAGCTTACAGATTGGCATCCAATTGCAGGCCACACGAGTAAAGCAAAAGCATGCAAGAGGGGGGATGGAGAGTTCACCCTGGCTTGGTAAGTAGGGAGGAAATAAAGAGCTGGGGGTCATGGGTGTGGGATGTAATGTGTAGTGATGTCTGACCCCAGCTACCCTGTGGTAGTCTTGTGGCTCCTGCGAACAGAGTAGCCCTCGCCATGTGGAGTGAAACTTGCATTTAGTGGGCGACTAACATTGAGCTAACTTCGGAGAAATTAAAAAAGCAAACGTTTGGACGAAAGAGCCCAAAGGCTTCCTGAAAGTGGCGAACAAAGGGTGGGAAGAAAAAAAAGGCCTGGGTGGGTTTAGAAAAAAAAAAGTCGCCGCTGGATGTTGAACGAGGAGTGGGTGGGCAATGATCCAGTTACATATCCCATAACCCTGCATCGGATCAAAATGGAATGAGCTGCATGTCGGAGTTGCCCATATAGGCCATGATATTCCCAGATTGGAATAGTTACCTCCTATATGTGGACCCTGATTGCTTGTGTGCAGGTACTCTAGGGTAAAGGATGACGTTAATTCGGATATTTTAGAAATCGCAAGATAAATAGAGAGCAAAAATGAAAGATTCATGGGTCTGTACCTGGCCAGTGCAGTACAAGGGACAGAATGGAAAAAGGAAAAAAAGTAATGGGCATGTATGGCAAACTAGGCAGTTGAACAAATGCTTGCGCATGCGTCGATATGATCAACCTATAAGGGTCGAGAACAAATATATGTACCAAGGTCATTAATAATCAAGTTTGTTTTGAGGTACATTTTGGGGTGCATATATATTGAAGCCATGATCTTCATATCCGCACTTTTATATGCAAGTAACCTTTCATGCCGAGGAGAAAATCCCAAAGGCCGGGTCCCAAAGTCTAGATCTTGCACACTTGGGAGCCTCGATCCGTGGCTGTGGTAAACTTATGATCCCGCTTTCAAAGGGCCTCATATGATCACCATATCTGGTATACCCACGTTCGAAGCAGACCTGGAGTCCCTCCTAGACTGAGGCTAGATTATCACGAGCTTGACTCAGATTGGTTGCATTTCCAAGGCTTGTATTGGCCCTGACATCTGACGTTTTTGTCTCAGGCGTCGTATCTTCCAAGATCTGCCACAAGTGTTCATATGTGGCTCCTCATAAAGGGCCAGCATAAAGTTGAGATAAAAAAAAGATCACGCCAGCAAAGGACAAATATACCAAAGTGTTTTCTCGAATGCGAGTGATCGAGGTGATCATGAGATGCTTCAATGTGACCTCCTGCAGTACTGATTGGGTAAGAATCACACTCAAGTATTTAATTAATTTGGCTTGTGATGAAAGTAGCTACCGGGAAAACTGGTGAATAAGAGCCCTTGTCAAAAGTTGAATTCACAACAGTGACAGCGGTAGAATAAGTCACAATCGTGTAGCCAAGTCTGCCTATTTTACCACAAGTAGTAACGCTGCTACCATTAAAGGGAAGATCAAAAGATATTGACAAGGGCTCTTATTCACCAGTTTTCCCGGTATCAAACATGACGACATAATTGAATCTTGGCGTCAGATCAGTGACATTAGAATACCTATTGGAGGAAAGTGAATCAACAGGATCGAGGAGGCCGAGATAAATTCTGCTTTTTTAACTTTATACTTTGTGCTCTAGGAAGAAGGTGTAATATACATGCATTTAAATGATGGAGATCATTCACATGTATATTACGCTGTGTCTATTTAGCAATCACGTGACTTAACCTGTAGTGGGAACTGCACTTTTGAGAGATATAAACAGTTGTGTGAAATGTCTCCTGCTCAGAAACTGATGGTAAACATCATGCAATTTCTGGGTGCCTTGATGTCTGTCTAACTATCAATTGGTTCTCAGCACTGTCTACGTATTAGTATTCTCTTGCAATTGCTTTGAGTTTTGAGTGGATAACTTGGATTTTCTCCTCGATCAAGAGCCTGGGCTGACTTGAAAATCTACGGATCTATATACTAGTATGGCATCGAATTAGCTTTAGCTTACTCTAATATAAAGCAAAGTGGAAGGCATTGTAATTGTACCTCTCGTATTGAATGTGAGTTCTTTAGGCCCTCAGACCATTTTGCGGGTGCCAACCAGTACCTGCAGATACAATTCAGTCAGTTGATACAATTTAGTCTGGTTGGCACAACACCCTAGTATCACCAACTGCGTAACGATCGCCACCAACGTCAGATCGGCATGAGGTCCTCCGCACGCATGGAATTCTCAATATATTCACCAACCTCTGTAGATGCCTGTCATGAGAATATTGGATATAGCCTAAAAACACTCGAAAAATCCAAATTTCATATCTATAACCAACCCTGATTTACCCTGAAGCCTCTAGAGCCCTCACACATTCACCGCCCTCTACAACCCCTCCGCGTACTATGATCACCCCTCCCACGATAACTATCCACTACCATGACCACTACTAGTAGTAATAAGGTCCTGATGAGTGTACTCTATAAGCCCAATTAGTACAGATTTGAGCCGCTCACTGTATGTAGAACTATAGGTACCATAAAATGCAAAAAAAAGATTACGTAGTTTTCTAGCATATACAAATCAGGTACTCGGCATTGAATTTTAAAGATTGTGTGAGGTTCAATTGAGCTATATTCGCAGGATCGTGAACCTAAAGCCTCAAGGTACCTACCTATGTGGTCTTTGAGCCTCAAGATGCGACTTTACTTTTTCCTTCAGTACTTGTGAGCCTCTCGGTTTCCAGGCTTTTACCTCAGTGCGTGATATAAACTATTATATGCTTAATATAAGCTTATTTGAGGGTTCAAAGCCCTTAATCTCCTTTTGTGATTGAGGCTTTACTTCTATACTATTGCTTAAACACTTTGAAGGTTTGGGAGTTTGATTGGGTTTACCACCCTGGCATTGAGTTTCAACCAATTTAAGAGCTGTATTTGAGCTCTATTCCAAGCATGAACTCAAGACCTTTAATGGCCCATAACTGTTGCTTTTGCTACTACTAGTACTAATGTTCGGCAAGTGCAGTGCTGGTGTTCGGCAAGTGCGGTGCTGGTGCTGTTACTACTGGCCGGTGCAGCTACTGGCACTGACTTTCGCATTAGTAACCCTCTACAATGCCCCTCATACTCAGCTCTGCTGAAGAGTACTAAAAGGGCCTCTAAGAACCTAAGGAATTGTGCACTAGTTCCTCAAATATCTGAAACAGATCTGCGGAGGTTGTGAAATCCATTCAATCCTTTGGACCCTCAAGGTATTTATTAGTATGGGCATAGAGGTGAAGCCTCGATCACAAAAGGAATAAGGGCCCTCAGCCCTTCAAATGAGCCTATATTGAGCATAAAATAGTTTATATCACGTGCTAAGGTCCTTGAAGTCGAGAAGCCTGGAAACCGAGAGGCTACTAAAGAATTGAAGGCCAAAAAAGTAAAATAGCATCTTGAGGCTTAAAGACCAGATAGGTAGGTACCTTGAGACTTTAAGATTGCGATCCTGCGAATAGTGCCTGATTTGCGCAGGCTAGAAACTAACGATATCATTTTTTGGCATTCTACGGTACCTATAATTCTACATACAGTGAGCGGCTCAAATCTGTACTAATTGGACTTATAGAGTACACTCATGCGGACCTTATGACTACTAGTAGTGGTCATGGTAGTGGATAGTTATCGTGGGAGGGGTGATTATAGTACGCGGAGGGGTTGTAGGGGGCGGTGAATGTGTGAGGGCTCTAGAGGCTTCAGGGTAAATCAGGGTTGGTTATAGATATGAGATTTGGATTTTTCGAGTGTATTTAGGCTCTATCAAATATTCTCATGACAGGCATACTACAAAGGTTGGTGAATATATTGAGAATTCCATGCGTGCGGAGGACCTCATGCCGATCGTCACGTGGGTAGCGATCGTTACGCAGTTGGTGATACTAGATACAATTAGTTAGCTACAGTTACCGAAGAGGTATAATGAAATACACACTAGCTTTGGACCAGTTTGCGTAGCACTTATATAAGTATTTCAATTCTAGCAGTCCATGTTTCTACACAGTCCGTACAGTTTCATTCCAACTATGAGGTGAAATTCGACTTAATGCTTCGTATAAAATTCATGGGGTAGTTACATAGAACACGAATGTAGGGTAATACCTCACCACAGTAGATGGCTAGATGACTTGGGGCGGGATCTGGATATAATTGCAAGTTAGTTCTAATTTCTGCAAGTGAGAGTAATGACACTACAATTGAGAATAGTCTGGTTGGACCTAGTCTGGTTGGTTGGACCCTAGTCTGGTTGGCACAACACCCTGATAGAACGTATGTTCCTTCTCCTCGTCATGACCATGAACATGTCCCTCAAGGGATCATGTTCCCGCTATATACATCATGCCCAGCCCGCTAGCCTAGTCGGATGTAGTGCATGTAGTACTAACACCTCCCCTCGGGCGCATGATGAAAGAAAACAATAATAAAATGAAAGAAAAATCAAATAACCGTAGAAGAAACATTTTGAAGAAAGAAGCAATGCAACTCACGTTCCTCCCCTCTTTTTCATGAGCCTTCTTCCATTTTCAAGCCCAGTTTCTCCCCACACCTTTAGGTCATTCGGGACCAGGGAGCGCATAACATACCCCACACCATCCAATTGATAAATTGGTTCTTTTTAGGTCATTTTCAGGGACCAGGGAGCGCATAACATACCCCACACCATCCAATTAATAAATTGGTTCTTTTTAGGTCATTTTCAGGGACCAGGGAGCACATAATATACCCCACACCATCCAATTGATAAATTGGTTCTTTTTAGGTCATTTTCAGGGACCAGGGAGCGCATAACATACCCCACACCATCCAATTGATAAATTGGTTCTTTTTAGGTCATTTTCAGGGACCAGGGAGCACATAATATACCCCACACCCTCCAATCTGCATATTGTCAGATTAGGATTATTTTAGGTCATTAGGGACCACGGAGCGAATAACATACCCCACACCCTCCAATCTGCATTTTATATTGTCAGATTAGGATTATTTTAGGTCATTAGGGACCACGGAGTGAATAACATACCCCACACCCTCCAATCTGCATTTTATATTGTCAGATTAGGATTATTTTAGGTCATTAGGGACCACGGAGCGAATAACATACCCCACACCCTCCAATCCCACACTGATTTGTTCATGTACAGAATGTTTTTGGGAGAGGAATACCTTCATCCACATAGTGAGATTCCCTCTTCATATGTAGGTATAGTTGATTGCGAGAGGGGAAAACTCCATAACATAGTCCACATTGATGATGTTGTGATGCTTTAAACCATAAGCCCATTGATTTTGCGTGACGCTCATGTGGTTCTCGAGGTAGAGCTTTTGTAAGAGCATCTGCTATCATGTCTTTTGTAGCAATGTATTCGATTAAGCATTGTCCGGATTCGACCATATGAGTGATAAATCATTCTCTCGCATGTATATGTTTTGTATGAGGCCGGTATTCGCTATGTTTTGCTAGTGCAAGGGCTCCCTTGTTGTCACCGTATAGAATAGGAGTTTTTTCCGGAAGTTTTAGGTTTTCCAAGAATCCCATAATCCATATTAGCTCTCTCGCAGCTTCTGTACCGGCAATGAATTCTGCTTCTGTTAAGCTTAGAGCTACCAGGCCTTGTCGTTTAGAACACCAAGAAATTAGAGTCCCGTGTAAGAAGAATACATATGGTGTACCTGAGTATTCTTTTTCTGTTGTTTGTGGCCTTTCCTGGAATCTCTTTCCTGTCTATTGTCCTGAGTATCCTTTACTGTATGAAAGTAGGAGTAGTGGATTCCGTTGGTTTTTTGCATCTGACATAGATTTCTGAGAAAGCCCACTTGTCAGCCTTTGCCTAGCTAATGTTTGTGTCTGGTAGTTGCTCATAGTTAATCAAGTCAAAGAGATAGGAGGATCCTCATATTTTTCCTCCATACTCCGTAGTTAGTGTTGTCGAGACGGTCAAAGACCAGAGTCTCTCGATGAAGGGCTTTTGGGATTTCTAGGTCTTCCATGATGACTTTCGGAGGGGTTTGGTTGATCGGAGGAAGAGGTTTCTTGGGTGTATCTGCGATTTGGTAGATACAGAGGGCTTCATAACCTGATAGAACGTATGTTCCTTCTCCTCGTCATGACCATGAACATGTCCCCTCAAGGGATCATGTTCCCGCTATATACATCATGCCCAGCCCGCTAGCCTAGTCGGATGTAGTGCATGTAGTACTAACACACCCTACATGTTAGGTTGGAACCCAACTTTCTCAGGTTTCTATTAGAGGTTAGCCAAAAAAGGTTTGGAAGGTAGAAGCTTCTGGAACGAGAACATATGTACGAGATCTGGGCACGAGACTATATGAGCAGTGTAGTCACGAGACAATTCTATAGAAGAGAAGTAGGTTTACTGTAGATAAATTCCAATACATAAAATGCCATGTCCTTGATGAAAGGAAGCCGAGACTAGGCATGCCACAAAACTATGTAGGCTTGTTATATCTTCAGCAACTAAAGGTTAATTAGTTTTCAAACTAAACGGGTATGTATACGTACTCTGTACTTACTGGAGTTGATGTGGTCTGTGTGGAGTTCGCAACGTACGTACTTCCTATATGAGTTCTCAGATATGCAGCCAAACACAGACTAGACATAGTACTTGCCTATATATATTTACTACTACATATAATCGTATCGGGCGGTATCAAGCTTAGGCTCACGAAAACATTGTAGATAGGCCAGTATAAATTTCCATGTGTTGTAAAGCCAGTTTTGGAACGCGTACCGAGAAGATGCCTTGGCATGCCGAAACCCCACTAAATTTTCTCTAACTCCACTACAGCTACCAGCTTTATACAGACACATTAGGGAATCTATTCATTGGTTCCAAAGATTTTGTTCATCGTATTACGACACCGGCATATCTACCATGCGAAGAGTCAAGATCTTTTCGGGAACATCTCATCCCTTGCTTACAGAGTCCATCTGTGAGCGACTAGGCACCAATCCAAGCAAAGCGGAACTCAAGAAATTCTCCAATGGGGAGACCTCCGTTAATATTGGTTGCTCAGTACGTGAGCAAGATGTGTTCATCGTACAGAGTGGCAGCGAAACGTATAGCTCCCGGTACTTTCATAAAGAGTGATGGACTGACAAACCCCTTCTTGAAGTGTCAATGACAGCATCATGGAGCTTCTCATTATGATCTCTGCGTGCAAGGGTGGCTCTGCAAACAAGATCACGGGTTGGAACTCCACTATGGGTTCCTCCTCGGTACACTGCTAATTTTAATTGATAGCTGTAATGCCTTATTTCCCATACTCGAAGCAGTCGAAGAAAAAGTCTCATAGGGGGGCCATCACTGCAAGAAGTATGTGCCTTAGCATAATTTCGATAGAACTTGCTTAGGGAGACAAAACTAAAGGCATGGACACTCTACAGTGATTGCCAACCTTCTCACGATAGCTGGAGTAAATCATGTTATTACGGTGGACTTGCATGTAAGTTTGAGTGCTTGAAACCCGGGCACCATAGACAGGAGCACTAATCCCCCTGTTACCAGGCATCCCAAATGCAAGGGTTTTTCTCCAAGCCTGTTGATAACCTGTATGCCGAACCTCTCATCGCTAGGTGGGTTAAGAACAACGTACAGAATTGGAAGGAAGCTGTAGTCGTGAGCAAGAATCCCGGTGGAACCAAGAGGTCTGTTGTCATTCAATGGGAGGTTTTATAGGCGCAACTGGCGATTAACGAATTTCATTAACAGGGTGACCTCCCTAGCGGATGCACTGAAGCTGAATTTTGCTCTTATTACGACCGACCGTCGGAGGGCAAACTATGATGCTTTGTCCTCGAAATTTCACTCCAGGCGTCACTCTCCAGCCGAATCTGTTGATGGGGATGAGGATCCGAATCCGGAGACACTTGTGAACAGGCAGGATCGCGATGTCCCAACCTTTGTGGATGGACAGAGTATAGATGCAACCGGAGTTGCCTCACTCGCTTACACCGGCAGCAGCGCTGGGCCCCCATCCATCGAACTTAGCCCCGAGCCACCAGTAGCGATTGGCGATCTCAGCATATCTGCAGAAGTGCCGCCACCAGCCTCAACAACATCCACTGAATACAATTATCATCTGCCTCCACACCCGGAGGATGACTTTGATGACGAATATACTGATGATAATGCCAGGGAGGTGACATATGGACGCCTTGTGCAAGGTCATATTGTGGATGACGATTACCCATCTGTTCCTGCGTCAGTCAAGGATGAAGAGGAGGAAGCTCCATGTCACATGGTCAATTCGATTTACTCAATAACCTCATCCAATGATCATGCCCTTGGTGGGACTGTTGATGTCAATGAAACAGATGACGAAGAGGAGCCTGGTGTGGCGAGTTTGACCCAAGAAAAGATGATTACACTCGTGGGTCATGTGCGAGATAGAACAGTGCTACTAGTTGACGATATGATTGATCGGCCGGGTAGTTGGATTGCCGCGGCAGAGCATTGCGTGAAGAGAGCTGGAGCTAACAGGGTGTATTGCATTGCTACACATGGTGTTTTTGGCGGAGACTGTTTGGAGGAAATGGAGGCTTGCAGCTACATTGACTACGTAAGTTCAGAAACCTCAGTGCTTTCACATCCAAAGCTTTGGTTAACAATGTTTGTCTCCTAGATCATCGTCACGAACTCCTTCCCGATTCCTGTGAATAAGATCAATTGCAGTCGCAAATTGCGTATTTTGGACATATCAGCTCTTCTGTCAGAGGCAATAAGAAGAAACCATCATGGTGAGCACATTCCGCTTCCGACTCTTCATGTGAAGTTACTAATTTCAACCAGGAGAGAGTATCTCGGCTCTCTTTCAGCATTTCGACTAGCTAGAGTAGTGCTTTCGTATTTTTTTTTAATGCTGTACGAATATCTCAGTTTGGTCGTACTGTATAGCTATCGCTATACAGGTGTTCCATGTGCTCTGCTTTATTATTTTCTTGTCAACTCTTTGCTGTATGCTTGACTTGGGAAATCCTATTTTGTTACTCCTGCATCTATCGTGGCTTTTTTTATTATTCTTGTTTGGGGTGTACTCAACCAGGTTCAAGGGCAACACGGTGGAAAATTGTATGGTTTCGGTGTTACTGCTTGTTATTTTGGTTTTGGGGTGTTTGCGTACAACACCGATGTTCTTTCACCAGGAGTATTGGTCACACTTAGGGGCCAAACCACTAAGCAGGAGTCGAACAAAAGAAATATTTATAGCTGCTTTCATTGTTTGCATGAGACGAATTGTTTCTATAAACGACCACGTGGTGCTCTACGTAGCTCTCCACGTGATATTCTTGATTACAATCACGGTCAGTCTTGGCAATAATAATACCCGTCCAGTTCATTCACGTTAACATCAACCTTTCTAAACAACGATACCGAATTCAGCCCAACTTACCATGTCGTCTCCTCCACCTCGTGGTCGGTCGCGAACTCGGTCACCAGATGACCATGTGTCGGAGAAACGGTTGTCAGAATCTCCCGTCTCTCGACGAAAGTCGTATTCACCTAGGTCACCCAGGTCAAGATCTAGGACTCCCATGCGATCACATTCACGAACGCCAAGGAGAGGAAGGAGTTATAGCCCACGAGCTGGGGGCAGGAGCGGGAGCAGAACGAGGAGCAGGACTCCAAGGGACAGGAGTCCCAGCAGAAGCCCTAGCAGAAGTAGGAGTAGGAGTCGGAGAAGAAGCAGAAGTAGGAGTGGTAGTAGGGGTGCTTTCAAGAGTTCTAAGGTAGCAAACATGGATAGACCGAAGAGGTACCGTAGCTAATATATTTATAGATTGTGATTGAGAAGTTGACAAAGAATGTCACTGAGGAACACATCCGGGAAATCTTTGGAGTTTATGGAGATATTAAATTTATCGACATGCCTCTCAACCCACACTGTATGTTTATCATATTCTTTGTGATTCGAAACTCTCGGTAGCAAAATTCTTGATACAGGCTATACTGACTCTTTGTTTATAGTCAACACCAATCGTGGGCTCTGTTACCTCCTATACCATTCGCCCTCCGCTGCTTCAGCCGCAATCGCTCACATGCATGAATCTCAACTTGACGGATCAAAGATCGAAGTTTCAATTGTTATTCCACGCCGCATACCTGGTTCCGTAGGTATTCCAATTCCCATTAGCGCAACGCCATCTGGTCCCGGAGGCCGTTACAAAGGAGCTGGGGGGGGCAGGTACCGTTCACCACCCAGACGACCTGGTCAAGGAGTAGGTGGAGGTAGAAGCGGTATTGGTGGCGGATTTGGTGGGAGAGGTGGAGACTCGTATCGCCCAAAGTCGAGGTCCCGAAGTGTTTCGCGATTGAGGTCTTCCTATTCCAGGTCGAGGTCTCCTTCAAGGTCTCGTTCTAGGTCGCCATACCGGTCCCGCAGGGGTGGAGGAGGTAGGCGTAGGAGGAGTGTGAGTTACAGCAGTTATAGCTCCAGGAGTGACAGTAGGAGTAGGAGTCGTAGCAAGGTGAGAAAGTACTCCAGGAGCAGGAGTAGAAGTCGGGACCGCCGAGGTGGAGGAGGTCGAGATGGAAGGAGACGGTAAACGTGGACTATAGTACCTAGCAACTAGGGATTTTCGCAAGGTCCATTCGGCATATGAAGCTTTCTCGAATATGTCAAACCAGCACCGACTGGGTCATCCAGTGGAACCTTTTCGATTGAGCCATTTTGACTGCTTAAGAATTAGCAAGAGAGGATTGGTGTGAGCTCTGTAATTCGAGGCAGCAATGGCGCGCTGCTGGGTCTGAATTGGACTAAACTCCCACATATCATCTATATACTCTCTGTTTTCATCAATTTACTTGGGCGCTTTGCCTGTTCCTAAGAAACCCTTTCTAATATTTGGCTTATTCCTTGACCTGTCATGAATAGCCAACTAGCTTTTGTTAATTGTCAGAATAAATGAAACTGCTTACAGAGGCTCCGGCGTAGGGTGTGTTAGATTGCCTCTCTCTCATGCCTTCCGCTCTTACACAACGAAAGATCTACTCATACATATATCATCGTTGCAAGAATAGTAATAACATATATATGTACTGACGCGATGGTAATTATACCTGGCACGTTTCATCTTCGCGATTTCAACTTTCCACCAAGCAAGGTACATCATACAACGGCTATACAATCCACCGCAATTATTGCCCCTCCCGCCACATAGGCCCTGTTAAGCTTTCTTGCCCCAGTGATCTCCAGATACAAGGGCCATGTTAGATTTTCTTTCTCTATCAAATTCTGTAACATCCTAAATAGTTTTTACCTTATCTCGTTTATGGGGTGTTTAGTTTGTATTTTATACGTTGACAGCTAATATAGATCTACAGACCATGGGAAGGAAAGGGTAGCCAGTTTTTTCCCGCTGGGCCCGTAGGTAGCAATGGAATAATTGCCAGGAGGAGAGCCGGAGTATATCAAGATTAGCATCACGTCATGGAGGACAGAAGATGGGGAACTGCCTAAGTTCAGGACTTGAACTGGATTCTTTTGCAGGGAGGGGAATTGGAGGCAGGCGGTATTATACCCTAATGGAAGCCTCGAAGAGGTATCCAACATCTAACACAGTCCTTCGATTTTCTTCTTGAGTTGTCTGCTGTACATCCGGTTCTTGTGTGTGAAAATGAAGTCCTTCCTTTCTTTTGCTGCGGCGCTCCTTGTAGGAGCTGCCAATTGCAACGCTGGCACTGTTGTTTTGGGATGATCATTTCAATGGCTCGACTGATTTGAAGTTGGACCATACCGGTACTATATCCACGACTCCTGTAGAGGTATCTTGGCAAGCTTGGCATAAGTATATAGAGAGGACGGGGGAGTGAGAGGAGAGGGTCAGCAATGTATGAACATATATCATTACATGGTAGCAACACCTACGTTGTTCACTCTATATAAGTTACCAATAGGTTTTCGTGAACACTGTGGATACAGTGGATAGAAAGGCAACAGAGGAGCCTAGACCTATCAAGCAAGACATCCACCTCTAGGAGCTCCACTATGAGTTACAACCAGGACAACATGGACCCATGGAGGGACCCTAAGTCATTGGCACCTCCGGCCACACCGAGGATTCAGCCGGGATACCTGTTCAATGAAGGGTCGTTCGATACACCATATGCTGACCGTATACCTCAGTTCTACGAATGGAGGCAAAGGGTGATCGACGAGGGAACCCAGATATCAGTATCAGCAGCAGCGAAGTTAGCTGCTACAGCACAAGAAGACTACTATCAACAACTCCTGTCTGAAGCCAGTCAGGGGCTGGAAGGGTGGAAAAAGAAGGCTGAGGAATTGGATGTAGAAATGCAGAAGAAAGAAGACTACTACCAACGCCTAGTAGCCAAGGCAAGCCTTGAGTGTAGGCAATGGAAGGAAAAAGCTTAGAGACTCGAAATGAATGAGCAAGGACTAGGGATAGCCCAGAAGCAATGGGGCACTGCAAGTGAGGAACTGAAAGGGGAACTGAGGGCTAAGGAGGAAGAGATACTACGCCTCAGAGTGGAATTAGCAAAGGGGGGAGGAATGCTGAGGGAAGAGAGAGGGGATAAGGAGAGAGGGTGGGGAGAGGAGAGGGGAGACAAGGAGAGAGAGTAGGGAGAGGGTGAGAGGAGTAGTAAGCACGGATGGTTTACGTTCAAGAACGTGGCAGGATTACCACAGTATGAGGGGCAACATGATGCCGAAAGTGTGATAACGTTTATATGTGCACTAGAACGAGCCTTCGGGCTCCGAGCTCTGGAGACAGGAACGACGGGGTCAACGAGAGCATGGGGAGACTATGCAATACAATGCTTGACTGGGAAAGCTGCGAAGTGGGCACAGCTGACCTGGCTCTCCTCGAACAGGATTGAATGGGAAGACTTCAAGCAAAGACTCACCCAAGAATACATTCCAATGGATTACCTCAACAAACTGAAGATGGCATTCGCAAATCTAGCCTGGGACCCGAAGAAACCCATGACAGCCTTCAATGAGACATTCAGATCAATAAGATTGTGGCTACAGATAGTAAAGAAGGAAAGAACAAACGATGAACTCGATGCAACCATCTATGACAGCTACATCATGAAGATCGAATATGCAGCAACGAAAGAGAAGAATAGTGGACCCGCATGCTTGGTCTATGGGGCATATGTATAGTGGGTAGCATTACAGGAGGGAAAACGTAGGCCCACCCTCACACAGGCCATGGCATTCTGCAGCAAAATGGACGATATTCACAATCGCCACACAAGTATTGCTATTGAAGGGTTTGATAATCTACCTACTGGCGTAACACCAGCACGCCCCCTCACTACCTCGGAAGGTGGTAATGCTATGGATATCTATGCTATGAATACAAATCGAGGGAGGTACGGGGGAGGGCGGGGGAGAGGCGAGCGGAAAGGAGCGTCGGGTAAGGGAAGTCCCAGAAGGGAAGGGGGTACGGTAGAAGGCAGCAAGGGGAAGACCAAGGAGAAGCCAAGCTCCACGATGAAGAACTGGACAGAAGGATGCTTTCACTGCCATAGCCCTGGCCACGTTAAGAAGGACTGCCCAGGACATAAGAAACTCCTTGAATCACATGCACGCCGTGATGCTCAGGCTAGGATTACGGAGGTTGAGGACGATGATGAGGATGCGGAGGTTCAAGCAAAAGACAGAGGGGTCGCTTAGCTGCAAAGCGTACCCCTAGTGAGGTCTCTCGAAATGGTATTGGGAATATTATTAATAAGGGAATAGAAGTATTAGTAAGGAACAAGGATAATATAGAAACGGAGGACTTGTATGTTAGCTACTCACCAAAGGCAAATCTTCTCCGTTTCAATGGACAAATCGATTTTAATGTTCACAATACCACACAAAAGAGACATCACAGAGCAGCACCAATGAAAAGCCCAAAAACAGGTTATATATCAGAAGTTAAGACAGCACCAACACGGTGGCAAGCACAACGGAGGGGGTCTAATACCAACAACACTCAAACACGCCAGAAGAGTGCATACATATTGAAGGATGATGGGGCGTCAGATAACTTTGTGAGCACGAGCTATGCGGAAGCCTTGAGACATACTCCGGGAGTGGTGATAGAGGAAAAGGACATGGGGTTCATGAGGGTACGAACAGCTGACACGCATAACCCAGCAAGAATTCCCAAACGCGTGATTAAACTAAGGCTAAGAGTGGGTACATATAAGTATGAGTCATGGTTTACTATATATGACTTGACGGATTATGATATTATCCTAGATAAGCGGTGGATGCAGCACATTAACCTTCGCCACCAGATTAACCATAAAACAAATTTAATGTGGATCTGGGACGAACCTAAAGAAGATGGGAGTGTAGATCAAACACTGCATACGCTGAAAGGGTTGGGGCCAGACGAGGGAAGAATAGGAAAGAGAGAGGCATGGGTGATAGATGCAGCAAAGGAAGGCATAGACTTGTGCTTTGTGGAGGACATCATTAGAGGCAGGAGGAGGGAGTGGAAAAGGGGCATATGGGTGGAGGTTCGACGGGTGGAACAGGAGGATATATTAGAAGGAGATATATGGAAGGGGCTCGGAGAGATAGAAGAGGAAGGTATAAGGTCAGTGATAACACAGAATATGGTGTTGTTCCAACCGGTATCGTCACTGCCTCTGGCGTCCCGAGAGACATTTAGGATAACTCTGAGGGAAGGCCTTACACCGAATCATAGACCGTGGCGATCTTCAATCTTCGAAGATGAGGAAATCCTTAGACAAATACAGACCGGACTAGAAAAAGGGTGGGTATCACCATCAACTTCAGAATTCGCCTCTCCGGTACTATTTGTCCCAAAAAAAGATGGCAAGTTGAGGATGTGCATCGACTACCGCCGACTAAATGATATTACCGTGAAAGATAGATACCCTATACCAAATATTGATGATCTCCTACATAGGCTGAAGGGTGCTTCATGGTTTACTAAGTTGGATCTAGCAAGTGGGTACCACCAAGTAGCGGTAGCACCTGAAGATCGAGCAAAAACTGCCTTTACCACGAAATTCGGGAACTTTGAATGGAACGTACTACTATTCGGATTATGCAATGGACCCTCACATTTCATGCGAATGATGAATAGGTTGTTAAGGAAAGGAAAGATGCAGAGCTACGTAGTGGTATACCTAGACGATATTTTGACCTTTAGTAGAACGCAGAGGGAACATGAGGAGCATGTGGCAGCAGTTCTGGGGGTACTACGGAAAGAGGGGTTCAAATTGCAGCCCAGTAAGTGTTTTTTTGCAAAGAGAGGGGTCGAGTTTTGTGGTTTTTGGGTGGATGAATGGGGTATACATACAGAGGAAGGAAAGGTGGCGTCAGTACGGGAGTGGCCAACTTCAACTAAGCCTCGGCACGTTAAGGAATTCTTAGGCCTCACAGGATTCTACAGAAAATTCATACACCATTATGCTCAGATTGCAAGACCCCTATATGCATGTGGGCAGCAGACAAAGGAATCATTTAGGTGGACTACGGACTGTGAACGTGTATTTCAAGCATTAAAGAGGAGGGTTACTGAGGCCCCAGTTCTAGCGATACCAGACCGAGAAGGGGGGAAATGGAGCTTAAGGACAGATGCTAGCAAGTTCGCAATGGGGGCCGTTTTAATGCAGGCACCAGCAGAAGGAGGTGATGATAAGGTTATTGGGTACTTTAGCAGGAAGTTCAAGGATGTGGAAACTCGATACCCTACCTATGACCGTGAGCTGTTAGCGATTAAGGAGGCTATTATACACTTCAGGTACTACCTACACGGCCAACCCTTTATGATATTCACAGACCATGCCTCTATTCAACACATCCTACGTCAGCGGAAACTGTCAACTCGGCAAATGGGAATGCTGGACACTCTACAACACTTTGAATATGACATTAAGTACTGGCCAGGGGCCCGGAACGCAGTAGCGGATGCTCTTAGCCGAAGGCCAGACTACAATGACAATGAAACGGAGGCAGTAATGCTAGCAGATATGGCAGTGTCAGGAGAGGAGTGGATACAGGAGGTAATAATAAATTATAGCACAGATAAATACTTTGGCCCAATTCTTACATGGATAAAGAAAGAAGAGGAAGAAGGCATAGCAACAAGTGATTTGAGGAAGGAGTTTGGGACTCTGGTAGAGAGCAGAAAGAAGAGATTCATGATAGATAAAGAGACAGGCCTACTCCTGACAGCCATAGGTGAACAAATCTGCATCCCACGAGGTGGAGGATTGCGACATCAACTCTTCCACGAGGCCCATAATTCAGAACTAGCAGGACACTTTGGAGCAAGCCGGACATATGGGGTACTGAATACAAGGTTTTTCTGGCCTCGAATGCTGGCCTCAGTAAAATTGTATGTTAGTACTTGTGACACATGCCAGAGAGTGAAGCCATCAAAATAGCGGGGTTCCTTAATGCTATTGCTAATCCCTGAAGGAAGATGGAGTAGGATTGGAATTGACTTTATAGTAGGGTTACCTACAAGTAAAGGGGAAGGCAATAACTGTATTGCGACAATTATAGATCATATGACGAAGAGGGTGCAGTGGTTCGGAATGAAGGAAGAAACGTCAGCAGAGGAATTCGCCTGGCTGTTTATGGACAGATACGTGAGGTTACATGGGGTCCCTGCACAAATTGTATCGGATCGGGATGTGCGATTCATGAGTGAATTCTGGAGAGTGCTATGGAAGCAATTAGGGACCAACCTAACCCCTAGTACCCCATTCCACCCACAGACAGATGGCCAAGCAGAGAAAGCAAACGACATATGTGGCAGATACCTGAAGACCTTTGCTACACGATATGCTGAGAACTGGGATAAGATACTGTGCCTAGCCGAATTTGCATACAATAGTAGCACACACAGCAGTATAGGCTGTTCCCCATTTGAATGTGACCTAGGATACGTCCCAAGCATCCCATTGGACTCAATTGGGGGACTGGTGAAAGCAAGGACTAGCTATGGTATGGCAAGAAGCTAGACAGCAAAGGCATTCCAGGAGACCCTCATTACGATACTCAACAACGCTAAGAGTATGCTACGGGAGGCTCAATCCCGGCAGGAAGCAGCAACCCCACAGCGACAACCAGTGGATTTTAAGGCTGGAGATGACGTATTGCTGGCCACAGCCCACCTGCCATCCTCATATGCAAATCCAGTCACTGACGGTAATAAACTACGCCATCGCTATACGGGGCCGTTTAAAGTAATATGGGTAAGAGGGAATGCCGCAAAGCTGGAATTGTCGAGGGACTTGGGGATAGGGGAAGTGCAGAACGTAGGAGTGCTGAAGAGATATCTGCGGGAGCAAGGGGAAGAGGGCGACCCGGAGAGAGTGGCATTGCCACCGCCCCCACTGAGACGGGTGGCTGATGGGGAAGTGCAAGAGGTAGAAAGGATAGTGGATCACGAGAGGACAGGAACGAATAGGAGGAATTGGAAATACTTAGTAAAATGGAGAAGATTTGATGATGAGCATAACGAGTGGTTATCGAAGGAGCAGCTGAAGGACAGTAAGGAATGCGTAGATAACTACCACAGAATGAAGGGGCTGGAGCCGGTGGAATGGAGGATGTCAAGAGGAGAAATGAGAGAGAGGTACGGAAGGGTTAGAAAGATCACCATTAAAGTGAAGAAGGGCGCAGATGGATGAATTTTTATTGAGTAATTGTATTATTTTATAGAAGGGGGCAGTGTAGAGGTATCTTGGCAAGCTTGGCATAAGTATATAGAGAGGACAGGGGAGTGAGAGGAGAGGGTCAGCAATGTATGAACATATATCATTACAACTCCGGCCCCGTCACTGAATACGTCAATATCGCTCCCTCATGCAAGAACCTAGCAGACAGTGTATCCAAGCAAGGAGTCAAGATCACCGTCGACCCCACTGCCTTGTGGAACTTTGACATGTGGAGATCCCTTAAACCACCGCAAGCTTGGGAACTGGGAGGTTATACTACCACTTCTCCATGAAGAAGAGTGGAACAAACCCGCCAAACCCACCAAACCTAAATTATGAACACCAGGTCAACTTCTTCGAAAGCCACTTTACGGAGATGAAGTATGCTTGGATCGACGGAAACCCAACTACTAACCCTGATAATAACCTTAGGTGGTTTGCTGGCGGTCAGAGCAAGTAGAACGTTGACTGGGTGGCGGATATTTGGCACAACTTTGCTTGTATGTTCCTTCCAATCACAACATCTTTTAGTAAGTTAACATACAATATATAGACGGCATCGACTTCTCCGCTGGCACTGTTGCCCTCTGGCATTTCACCCAAATTGTCGCCCTCCACCTCTACTAACTCCGCCGACTGGCATTTGGGAAGTCCTCCGCCTCCCCAACCGCTCTGGTGGCACCAACGACCCCGCCGTCGAGGACTAGTACCTCTCTGGAGTCTATGTCGAGTCCGGCTCGCTCAACCACCTCCATAGGAGATGGTTCCGTTTCTTCCCCAGTTAGCTACTCCACCCCAACTTCATCCAACCCCAACTTCTACCACTAAGGCAACAACTTCTACCCCAAACCCCGACTTCATCTACCAGTACTTCGACTTCGACTACAACTACAGCTGCCCCGACCCCGACTGGGGCGGCCGCCCAGATGTATGCTCAGTGCGGTGGGATTGGGTGGACGGGTGCGACACAATGTGTTGTGGGTACAACTTGCAAGTATTCGAATGATTATTACTCGCAGTGCTTGTAAATCAAGTTGGGGTTAGGTGGGTGGGTCAGTGGTAAAAGGGTTCGAATGCCTGGATGGATGGGAAAATGGATTTGTAAATGTACCTTAGTTTGGAAAATATTTGAATTTATATAATGTGCATATTGTTCGGGTGATTATATATGTGTAACGTGCAGATGGGAATTTTGTGCGCCATGACTTGAATCTTTGGATTCACCACAATAGTGTAATTATACCATGTCGAAGAAGTGGTATGCTATGTTGATTAGATTGGAAATGAAGATAATATTAAATGCTGTATAGGATTATTATATGTGCTAGGCATTGCATTAATTGACCCGTTGATGGCGTAACCAGCTGAGACACCTAAACATCTTTATTTCTCTCAGCCTTGCTGGCCATATTTCCATACAACCTATGAAGGGTAATTCCGAGACACAGAAAGTTAGCCTTCTAGAATTCATTGTACAGTACATACCGGTAAGGTAGACCGTACATTATCAGAAATTGCAGGAGGGTGACATGATGAGGCTGAAGCAATGTCTGGTTGGCAGACATGGAGGGAGTGTGCCAACCAGACTACTAAAGCAACAGCTTTTCATCGACCTTCTTAGGCTTCTAGGTTTTCACCTTTCAGCTACACACTCACGGCACGTTTATTGAAAAACCCCTGAGCTTTAATTTTAGCAATGGTTTTGGCCTAAACGGATATTTGTTTTGCCAGCTTTGTTCTTATCTGCCAGTAAGTTGGCCCAGGTTGAAATTAGATCTATAAGAAAGAACTACATGAATATGGATAGACATGTTAACCATAAGCCAGATGCTGGTATATTTGACCAAGACCTTCGCAACGCTGGCTCGAACAGTGTACGGAACTTTGAGCATGTTTCCGCCATGCGTGTTGCGGAAGTACGCGACATTGCAAACCAGTGGTGGCAAATGTCACTCCGGGATATGAACAACATGGTTGGTGGGAGTGTTGCAAGAATGGAGAAGGCTGCGGAGCGTGTCAGGAAATCAGTGACGATGGTACCGTTTCTGATATTTGCGTATCTGATGCTATACAGATATGCTGAAAGGATTGGTCCGTGGAAGGCAACGGCATTGGGAGTGGTGGTTGCCCTGGTTATCAATTCGTACCTGTTGGATGCCTAGTCATCATCACTACAGACTGTTCATGATATCTGTTTTCATATATATTTGTTCACAGTTTCGTTGGGAAATGTTGGAAATCATTCATATGCATGCCTACATACCATCCGCCAATATACCTCTATGTTTTTTCTTAGTTGCGAATCAAGAAATCCGAACTATTTGATATCTCTGAGTGTGTTGTTGTCTTTTTGAGCTCCGTTCGTTTTTAACTTGGAGTGACATAAAAGGTTGGGAGGGGAATTCGATAAAAGTAAAAAGGAATTTATTAGTTGAGAGAAATGTTCACCACGGAGCTCCTTCACGTACGGTAGGGCTGCTTGAAGGATTGGGAGAGTTAAATCCCTTTAGATGTGAAGATCTGCTAATGAGCCCATGAGCTCCATGATATATCGCTAGAAGGTCTTTAACCTAGCATTTACAACTAACGTCAAATCAGTGCCCACTGAAGGAGCCTACAACATAGGAACCTCAGCCCAAGGCACTAACCCGTGAAAAAGAGAGCAATTTCTGAGAAGCGCCCTCATTATGCTTTTGGTTATGGGAGGTTGGGTTGGGTGGGGGGTTTTTATCCTGGAGGGCCTATCAAGTACTTGTGGGATTTTTATTCCCGATTTTCTCCATTACTTTTCCCATCACTTTACCTTTCCGCAGAACTATCTACTCACACCATCACCACTCCTTCTCTGCTTTCCTCTCCCCTCACCCCAACTTACCCACTACGCCGTCTGCTTTCCCTTCCCAGCCCTACCCATATGCACCAGGTATAAAGCGAAACTAAAGAGGAATCTCTCTCTCTCTCCCGAGAACCTATCTTAAAGCCAAGTGGTAAGCTTTTTTACAAAAGCAAAGGTGGTGGGAGGAAGTGGGGGAGGTGGATTCCCTGTTTGGTTCTTAATTCTATTACAATGCTTTTACCTATTCTACTCTTCTTTTGTTAACTTTTATTTCGGATGTATTTATTTATCTACCTACATGTAATCAGTATATATACTTAGTATAGCCTTGCAAACAAACACAAATTATAATATAGGGTTCTTAGGCACAAAAAAAATCAATCCATTGCTCCGTTGGTCTAGTGGTATGATTCTCGCTTAGGGTTCACCCTGAGTACTCAGCCTTTGTCTGCGAGAGGTCCCGTGTTCGAACCACGGATGGAGCCTTTGCCTTTCCGTTTTTGTGAGATTTTTTTATAACTTACTGTAAAATCAATATTTTTATTTTTGTTTTTATTTTTTTGAGACTTGTTTAATCTTACCATATCGACAAGTATCATCAAACAGGGATCTGAATCAATCAATGGCTGCTGTCTGGTTATCGAAGTTATAGTTACGGTATTATTGGCTACTACATACATGCATATATGTATACCAATCAGCAGGGGAGGCATATATATCCTGCAGAAATTTTGAAACGTCTCATATTTGATACTCTACATTGGACCGAATCAAGCCTCCATTAGCGGGCATAGAGGCGCTATTGGGAGGATTGTTCTCATTGTCATTGGCCCATGAAGAAAATGCCGCAAATAATACCATTCCAAGGAAGCCGGGTTCAGGGTAAGTAAATTGTAGAAAATCAAAACATCGCCTTTCTAAACCAAAAAAGACCTTAAACATCACCTAACTAGTCCATAACTTACCATCCACATTTTCACAGGAAAAAAAAAAAAAAAAAAAAAAAAGGTAAGAAAACTCATCGACTTCTCAAAAACCCCACGACTCCCGCACAATATCCCGCCAAATCCGCAACCCTCCTCCCCTCCCTCCTCTCCTCCTTCCTGAACTCCACCAATGCCTCCCTAAATCTCCTTGCGCGCCTCCCCCTCTTTCCCCGCGCAGTTTCCGCGGTAGAACATATCTCGATGATCAGCTCGCCGTGGACTTTGAGAAACACGGCTATCCATGCGTTGACAAGATCCCAGTCGCGATTGAGACGAAGTCGGAAGGTGAGTGCGTGGATGAAGGTTGTTAATTCATCTATTTCCTCTGGTTCAGTGTCAGACTCAGTTGGTGATGGTGAACCATCTTCGTCATCATCATCCTCGGAAGTTGGGTTGACCCAGTATGAAGTATCCAGCGATCGAATCTCCAGATCCGCACTCGCAGGAGGCAGGGATTTAAAGTGCGCCACAAATTTCTCAAACGCTGTCTCTGATGGGCTAGATATATCCGCACATGCTCGAAGCAAGGAAGAAGTATTCACCCCCATCGCTCCATTTATAAGCATACTATCCCTACTCACCAGTCTCATAATCCTCGATTTCTCTGCCTCTTGCTCTGCCAATGCCTGCGCCGCTTCCTCTGCCGTCGGGGGATAAAGCGGGTTTATATTTGGTAGCAGCCCAGTATTCCCATCCTTCAGGCTCGAGAGCGCACCGAGGAAGAATGGTGCTGATTTCGGCTTTTGGGGGGCGGAAGTAGGTTTATTCCGTTGTTTGACGAGGTCGAGATGGAGGAGTGTTTGCCAGCGAGTTTTTGGTACGAGGGAGAGGGTGAGGAGTTGGTCTGAGAGCTGGTCGCGGGAGATGTATACACCGGATTCTTCCTCAGTTGGATCTTCAGAGGTAGTAAGATTATTGTTGATAGCGGAATCGATGAGTGAGGTCCCCCCTTCGCCGGAGGATGAAGGAAGGGCCAGGTCAATGATATCTTCTTCCTTCAGGCGGCGGGTGGGGATCCGCGTGAATAGGGTCCTATTCGTCCACAGTGCAACACCTACCGAATCGACATGCCCCGTAACAAGGAACTCCCCTTTCCCAGACCAAGCCAACGAAGTAATGATACTCGGTGTACGAATTCCATCAATAAGATGTCCAGTTGGAAGGTCGTAGATTCTGAGGACCGAGTCTGTACTCGCTGAGAGTATCCATCTCCCGTCATTTGAGAAGCAGAAATCGGAGATTCTGCCACCAGCACCCCATAATTCACGGACGACTTTTCTCGTTTCCGTGTCAATGACTCGAATGCAGAAATCGTCGCAGGCGAGGGCGAGGAGGTCGCTGTCGCGGTAGAGACGGGCGGCGGTGATGCCGGTTGAGGTATGGGACCAATCAATTTCGTGAAGGAGTTTGCCTGTCAGAAAGGCCCAAAATTTGATCTTCCCATCTAGGCCGGTGGTGGCGACCCAATTGTTTGTAGCGTCTGTAATGATACCTGTGACTGCTCCTGTGTGGCCTTTCCATTCCACGGAGGGAAGTTGAGGTTGTTTCTGGACCTTCTTTTTCTTGGGCACAGGTGATTTCCGTGGGAACGAGCCTCTGTTCAACCCACTCTGTAAATTCCACATATCCACGGACCCCTTCGAGCTCCCCACGAACGCGAAGTTCCCACATGCACTAATAGCTACTGACTTGGCTTCCCCGCCATCACTCGTGTGGAAGACCCATCTTCCTAACCTTTTCATTTCATAATGCCATGTCCTCGCCGCTGTTTCCCCTCGGTGTGCGGTTATTATATTTTCCCAATCACGTTTTGCGCCGTCAGAATCTGAAATGGCGATTGCTGTCACAGAGGGAGCTTTTGTCTCAACCAGATTTTCTTTCAGGTTCGCCTTCTTTGCTTTCCGTGATACTCCTGCTGAGCCCTGGGAGAGCTCGAAGGATTGTGCATCGTTGCGGAGGGAGATGCCCCAAAGTGTACGGTCCTGCGATGCGGATAGGAGAAAATGTGATTCTTGGGGATTATGGAAAGCAAGAACTGTAGGTGGTGCGGAGTGACCACTTCTCTGGCGGAGGATCCGGGGGAGGATAGTATGTGGTGAGTCGAAGATCCATTCCTTCAGACTGTTATCTCCGCCGGTAGTGACCATGATTTTCTGTCCTGCTAGAAACTCACACTTGAGTATCCCCCCGCTGGTGCTGCTGTGTACGGCACGCATGACACCTACGATGCGGCGCTTTTCAAGATCCCAAAGAGTGATATCGCCATCTGTGTCGCCTGCTGCGAGAATTCGGCCTGAGCCACTCGCGGTGATTCTTTTGCCTTCAGGGGAGGTCCCGGCGCCGACAGAGGAGTCAGTGCAGAAGGAGAGGGAGACGACTCGCTTTGCGGAGGTGGTGGAGGTGGGGGGGAGCTTAGGGCCTAGGGTGAAGAGAGTTGTGTCGGCGAGGATGTTGTGGATGCGAATTTGGCTAGTGGTGGTGGAGAAGGCGATATGGTGGAGATGTGTCGTGTTTGTGAGGGAGGTTATCTTTGCGTCGCCGAGGTTGGGGGTGCAGGTATATATCAGTTTCCTATAGCTATCGTTAGTTCATGAGGACTTGTAGATGGAGGAGGGAGTTGACGTACCCGGTCTTGACGTTCCAGATTTGTAAACCCCCCTCTGTCCTTGCAACGACAACCTTGTTAAGATATGTACTCGGGTGGATGACACCGACAATCCCCCCGCCTTTTGTCGGCTGTATCTCTGTGTGCACCTCCTTGGTAGAAACCTTCCACACAACTATTTGCCCATCACCGAATGCCCCAACAATCCAGTCTCCAAAGATCAACATCTTCCTCCACCCACTTGTATTCCATCCGCCCATGGGCTCGTCCAGCTCCGCGACCTTCTTTCCTCGCTTAAACACCCATGCTCCATGTGCTGAGTCGGACACCGTCCCACCGAATGCCGCAAAGACGTATTCTTTCCACGCTACCACTCGACGGATCTCGGAGGGAGTGGCTGGGGAGGAGATAAAGACAAGGTTGAGGCGGCGGATGTCGTATGTTTGGAGGGTTGTCCCGACGGAGGTGGTGATCTGGAAGGTTTGGGAGCCTCTAGGAATGCAGCTAAAGGGAACGGTGGGGGAGGTGATATGGCCGAGGGACTATTGATGAAGCGTGTTAGAAAGGTCCTGAAGATTGAGGTTCCTTTAAGGTCTTACCCTGTATGGAGCAAGAATGCGGGAATGGGTGCTGATGCGTGGAGCCGGCTTTTGGGGGGGGTCTGCGACCTCAGTCCTTTGCCGCTTGTTGGCGGAGCCTGGGCCACTGAAGGCATGGCTGGCAGTGAGTCTTTTGGGGGATTGGCTTCTCTACAGCTTCAGTGCAATTAGGCGAGCCGCCTGGGAGAGGAATTGCGGCAACTGGGTGGGAGATATTTTGGGATGAACTGATGCAGAATCGAATATTATCTTTGCGCCTGGCTATGGCGCCAAGATTTCATTCGTCACGTGGATGCCTGATTATGTAATGTGAAGGCGTGTAGGTAACGGTACAGGTGTGTACCTATGTAGTCGGCATCACGACTGCCCCTTGTCAGGCTCGACTTCGACTGGCCCTGGGGCCTTTGTGAGACAATTGTGCTGCAGCTTCAACTCACGCAGGGGCGATCCTTCGGCAAAGAGCAAGGCGAGAACCGGATGCCTCGCTCAGCCTGTGAGCAGAAGCGAGGCCTCCCCGAGACCTCGAGCACTGTTGCCACTTGGCTGGACAGGACGGGCATCATTATTGGGCTGCAGATATGACACTAAATTCCACGTACTCGAGTACCTACTCACATCAACAGCTGTGTGTTCTTTTTGCTTTTTCGCAAAAAAGCCCCGACTTGAGTAAATTGCCAGTAATTCTAGAGTGCTTTCCTTTTGACAGCGCAGCTAGCTTGTGAGTTCTGCTGGGTGGGCATGTCGGGCATGTCGCACGGTCGAGGGATCAGGATTTAAATATGCCATACTCCGTGCCCCCATCGCTGCTGAAGACCCACCAGGTGAACATCACTCGAGCTCTGAGCACCATTCCATTTTGAATATATATTTTATAGACCCTTGTTGTTGATATCGTCATCATTATCGCCATCTACACCCTGCAGCAGGTTCCTCAACTGCCCCCCCCCCCCCCCAAAGTCCTGCAGTGTATCAATAGGTGCGGACAGATTGGGAAAACGCTCACGAGGGCAAAAAAAAAAAAAGAAAAAAGAAAAACAAAAGAAAACCCGCAAGCGGAGGGAGTGACGAGTATTCTGCATTCCGTGCCTTGGGAAACAGTTGCAGGCGGCCCTACCCAGTGGGAAACCAGCGTGGGCCTGCCCGACACAGCGTAGGGCGGCTCCGAGAGCAGCTCCTCCTCGCGAGCGCTGCGGCACCGCCAGCTTGATTCGGCCAGGCCGCTAAACTTACATAGCGAAGGCGTAACTTTCTAGCTCTGCCCCCCCTCCCCCCTTAGCGATGTCCTCGGCGGTCGAGCGGCCTTTGGTGCCATCCTCGGTGCCAACTAGACCACCTTCCTCGCCTCGACTGGTGCCAGTTCGGCCTGCTCTTCTCCGCCAGGTCACTACCGAGCACATCTACCTGTCGAGGTCTCTTCATACCCCCATCACCTCTACGTCCCTTACAACTACGACTATCTCGACTGAGGGTGCCCGAGCTGCCATCTTTGAGCAAAGGCGTCGAGGGTCGTTTGTCGTTACCGCCCCTGCGAGCCACAGTAACGTTCTTAGAGCGTTTAATCAGCACCGTAATTCATTCTCTAGCTCTTTCCAGGACTCTGCATCTGGGTCCTCATCTCCGCCACACGCCTCCGAGACTAGCTCAATAATTTTAGAGATATCCCCGCCTGCGGAGACATCTATCCCAGGCCTCGCAGTCCCCAAGCCGACATTCCGTGGACGCTCTGTTTCGTTCACTGGTCCCACGGGGCTCGCTACGACTGCAACATCACTGTTGAACGTTCTGTCAGATCCACTGACAAGAATTACATCAACCTCCCCAAGAATGGGTTACCACATTCAGAATCCCGTTCAGGAGGGGAGTTCTGGTCAAAACCTCGCACCCCCAGCTAACAATGCAATAGTTCCTGCTCGACCGAGGGAATTGTCCCGAAGTGGAACGCCCGTATCAGTACAGGGTGCTCCAGTATCATCCAATGGCATCGCTGGAGAAGGGCAAAACAAGGACGAAGCTGGCAAGAGGAACTCCACAGTCAAGAAGAAACCAACAATTGGTCGTATCGGGGTTTGTGCTTTGGATGTAAAAGCAAGGAGCAAGCCCTGCAGGTATATCTTGAATCGAATGGTGGAGTCTGGTGATTTTGAAGCTGTCATATTTGGAGACAAGGTCATTTTGGATGAACGTAGGTTTTCATAGATGGAGCTCCCGGATTGGATTTATTATTGCTAACGCATTTTACGAATGTAGCGGTCGAAAGTTGGCCAACATGGTATGTGTAGTTTCTTTTGCTTTTCAGTATCCCGGAAATTATTATTTGCTTTTGCATAAGCAAGCATGGGCGATAATACTACTAGCTGGTATTGGTGATACGTTTCACTGCCTAATCGCCAAATTAGGACGATATACCCAACTGTCTGACAAACAGATTCTTTTCTCTTCTCTGCCGTTTTTCGTAGCATTCACATTAATCATCATACCCACGTCTAAAAGGTCAAACGGCTGATATTCCGCAGTGATTTCTTAATATCCTTCTTCTCCGCCGGATTTCCACTCGACAAAGCTATTTCCTATGTCCGCCTTCGCAAGCCCTTCTGTGTCAATGATTTGCCAATGCAGAGGATCCTTTGGGATCGCCGCATTGTTCTTCGAATTCTTGATGCTATCAGAGTACCAACACCAAAGCGATTAGAGGTGTCCAGGGATGGAGGACCGGACATTGCTCCTGAGGTGCTTCTCCAACTAGAACAATCTATCGGGTTGAAAATTGCAAGACATGGGGAATGGAAGATCCCCCAAAAAGTGGAGCTTCTGGAAGATGGAGAAGTTCTCTCAGTGGACGGCCAACTGCTCCGGAAGCCTTTCGTAGAAAAGCCGGTCAATGGAGAGGACCATAACATCCGTATCTACTACAAGGGTGGGGCTGGAGGGAGGCGACTTTTCAGGAAAATTGGCAACAAGAGCAGCGAATATGATCCCAATATGTCACAAATTCGAATGGATGGTAGCTACATCTATGAGCAATTTATGGATGTGGATAATGCGGAGGATGTCAAAGCATACACTGTGGGCCCAACCTACTGTCATGCTGAGGCACGGAAGTCCCCGGTAGTTGATGGTCTTGTTAGGCGCAACACTCATGGGAAGGAGATTCGATTTGTGGCACAACTAAGCAAGGACGAGAAAGCTATGGCTTCGAGGATAGCGACAGCTTTCGGACAAGCAGTTTGTGGATTTGATATTCTCAGGATACATGGAAGAAGCTTCGTCATTGATGTCAACGGTTGGAGTTTCGTCAAGGACAATGATCCTTACTACGATAATTGCTCTAGAATCTTGCGAGAGATGTTTACCAAGGCTGCTGGTGACAAGACAGCAAAAGCAAGAATTCAACCACCGCCTGGTGATGGTGTCCGCTCACCAGAAAATGGGGCCACGACCCAGAGAAGGCTGAGTAGGACGATGAATACGCATCGTACTGCAATCAGGGACTTCCTGAACAGAAGCCCAAGCGTGAGTAAGCTTACAAGCCATCATCAAGCTTCTAATCCACAGGCTTCCTGTGCGGCAATCTCTCCACAGATCACGCCGCCCCCTGGAAATGATTATGCCGTCTCGATTCACTCTGTTGCTGAAAGCTCCCAGAAGGATGATAGTTCACCTGAGGAGCCACCGGCGGCGCCGCAACATACTTGGAAATTGAAGGGTATGGTGGCGATAATGAGGCATGCTGATAGAACACCGAAACAAAAGTTCAAGTTCACGTTCCATTCGGAGCCTTTTGTGGCATTGCTGGCTGGTCACCATGAGGAGGTGGTTATTTTGGAGGAGGGACTTAAAGACGTTCTCCATGCGACTAATAGGGCCATCGACCTACATTGCGAAGATCTTTCAAAGCTGGCGATATTGAGGAATGCACTAGAAAGGAAGATGGGCTTTCCGGGCACGAAGGTGCAGATTAAGCCGAGCTTTGTCAAGGTCGAAGAAGAACCAGAGGAAGAAGTGAAAGTGCTAGAGGAATGTGGGGGGAGTGAGTCCAGTAGTGGATGCTCATCTGAAACTGGGGAACAACCAACGGATGGCGAGAGCTTGCCTGTGGAATTGCCGAAGCCAAAACGTGCGAAGCGGCGCCTGGAGAAATTACAGCTGATTATCAAGTGGGGGGGAGAACCAACCCACTCGGCGAGGTATCAGAGTCAGGATTTAGGGAGTGAGATGAGAAAGGATTTGATCTTGATGAATAGAGATGCCTTGGAGGATGTAACTATTTTCTCCAGTAGTGAGAGGAGAGTTTATACAAGCGGTATGTAATTCCTGAGGCTGGATGTGTTCAAGCATTGCTGACAAGTGAGTAGCGCAAATCTGGTCCGCGTCATTTTTGGATGTTAAAGAATTATCAGAGGAACATATCAATGTTAGGAAGGATCTTCTTGACGATTCTAATGCTGCCAAGGATGAAATGGACAAGGTCAAGAAAAAGCTAAAGCTGCTTTTGCGAGAGGGAGCCCAAGCACCGCCTCAGTTCGCCTGGCCGAAGGATATGCCTGAACCCCATGTGGTCATGAAAAACGTTGTTGACTTGATGATGTTCCATCGCCGGGTCATGCATGAAAACTACGCTCGCATCTTTGGAACTACATCATCCGAATCCCTCTCCTCACTCACCTCTGGCGGTCCTGGAAGCTACCCAACCGCTGGCTTTGCCAGTAACTCTCTTGCTCAGGCTGCATCGATCCAGAACCGCTGGTGCTGCGGTGAAGACCCAGAGCTCTTTAAGGAACGCTGGGAGAAACTCTTTGTCGAGTTTTGTGATTCCGAAAAGGTGGATCCTAGCAAAATTTCGGAGCTGTATGATACGATGAAGTATGATGCGCTCCACAATCGGCCGTTTTTGGAGGCAATCTTCATGCCATCTTCACTGGTGCTGGACGGTGAGGACTTTGAGCTTATTGGGGATTCGATAAACCAGGTAGTAAAGGGAGATGGGGAAAGTGATCAAAGTGGGGTGGCGCCAAGCCAGAGGGAGTTGCTGGCATTGAGACGGAGAAGTATCTTGAACCAAAGCCCTAGGCAGAGCCTGGAGGAGGAGGCAACGAGGAGTTGGGCAGCGGGGAGTGGGAAGACGTTGGCGAAGAGTGATTTCAGGTTGGTGAAGTTGAGGGAGTTGTATAAATTGGCTAAAGTGTTGTTTGAGTAAGTGTCACCCGTTCTATGTGAAACTCGGTTATATATGCTAATTGGAGTGTAGTTTTGTGTCTCCACAAGAATACGGTATCGACGATCACGAGAAACTCGAAATAGGCCTCCTCACTTCCCTCCCCTTAATCAAGCAAATCGTCAACGATCTCGAAACCGTGCAAGCCGCCGAACACGCCAAGTCGTTCATTTACTTCACCAAAGAGTCACATATTTACACTCTGCTAAACTGTATCATCGAGGGTGGCATCCCGACGAAAATCGACCGAGCGAGTATCCCCGAGCTGGATTACCTAACGCAAATCTGCTTTGAGCTGTTTGAAAGTGAGAATAAGACTGAGGATGGAGGGGAGAAGAGCAGTTATAGTATTAGGATTAGTATTAGCCCAGGGTGTCACAGTAATGATCCGCTGGATATGAAGCTGGATAGTAAGCACTGTATTGGATGTAATCCGAGGAAGAGTCTCACAAGACATGAGGAGTGGAGAGGGGTGGTGGAGAGGCTGAGGGAGAAATTTGATAGGGTGAAATTGCCGAAGAGGTTTACGCCGTTGAAGCTGGGGGGAGCAGGGACGTAAGCAGATAGTAGATGTAAGAGGGAGGATAGGAGGGAGGATAGGGGGTAGAGTTGGGTGATACCTCTTTCTGTTTTACTTATGTTGGATATTGGGTATAGACCGATAGATGTGAGATGAGACCATGGCTTTGACGAAGGTAATTCTTGGTTACGGGTTGTGATTGCATGCATATGGGTTAGATTGTGGTGTTTCGCTTGTACAGCTTGACTTCATCGGCATTGGGAACTCTATGGTTATTAGGTATATATTGTAGATGGGGTTGGTCTCGTTTGTTTGTATACACACTCCTTACATAGTTACAGCTGTAGTACTCTACAGTAGCAATACTTGCTTGAACACATAAATAAATGAAGAAATCAAGATAGCAAGATATCCCCGAACATAGCTGCCTTCAAAAGACGTTGGAAATTCAATGTATGGTGGTAAAAGTCACCGGGATTGGAAGGTATCACAATTTCAAGGCAGATGCCAGTTTAATCTGTTCTCCAGTTGATGATATGAGGAAGCGCCAAACTACACTACTTAGTGCAATTTGAGTTATGTGAACCGGAGATAAGCCTGAAAAATATTCATTGCTTTGCAGTTAACATTCTGAAGTTTGAGTGATTGGGAAATATAAGGCAGCAGAACTCCGACGGAGGCAGGGCAGTCAACAGGTAGGTATCGAATAAATACAATACCTGTTATATCTCAAATTAGTTTCGTAATCATACGGGGTACATGTACTCAAAAGTGCTCTTTTACCAAAGGATAAAAATTACCAGGGTATAAGGTGTCAGGTGGATTTTATTTACTGTTCATTCTATGTATTTAAAGTGAACTAACAATAGACTGACTGCCTTCTTTTGTGCTTATCAAGCCCTCTTTTACCCACCTAGCTGACCGGTTGTACTGTCAAATACTGTACCGATACTCCCTAAGGTTGAAACAACACAGGTAGGTCTTTGTGGGGTTTGTGCCAACCAGACTACCAGGTAGTCCTGATTTGGCCCTGCCCTTTCTGGTATCACGCAGAAAAGCTAGTCCTAATTTGGTCTTGCCATATAGGTTAAGAATTTCCACATGGAGTAGATATCTGAAATGCATTCCAGAATAGCCAAAAAGGAAAATGCGCCTTGAGCGAGGGTTTCTCCTGTTGACTTGCTGAAAGAGCTTTGAGTGTCCATATGGAGTAGCTAAGAGAATCGAGATGCTGTTCAAAAGCGTTGACAAAACTACAGTGTAAGTGCTACCTATCAATATGCAATGGTTTTAATACCAGTAATGCTTTGATAGGGGTTACTATTTCTGCTGGAGGGAAGAAAGCTTGCATCCGGAGGTCATCCTGTGAGCAGAAGTTGTAGAGATTACATCGTATGCTATGGGAAGAGCCGGATTCCCCGAACTTCAAAATATTCACTAATATGAACTCCAATCTCACCTCTAGTGCTTCTCAAGGCGACGCACAAATCGGGAGGCTCAAATGTTCGTCATGCTTTTCCTGGAAGGGTCGTTGGATGGACTCGCGGGTGTCCACAAGTGAAAGCTAGAAGGGCTTGAAGAGTCATATCAAAAACATAGATAAAATTCTCTATGATTTGGATAAGACATATCAGCAGAAAATCCAAATGGACGATACGAGCGGAACCCGCCTGGAGCACCTAGGGTTAAAGTAGCGATTTAAGCGATTTTTCTTTTCTTTTTCCTAGAATGGTTGTGATTAGATGAAACTATAGAGAGGACCAATCCGCCAAAATGTATTCAGGAATTCTTGAATATACCTAGGGTTTAATGTTCTTAAATCTTTATTTTAATTTAGTTATAGTTCTGATGTGATTGGTTTTGGGCAACGAGGCAATCCGCCTATGCAGGGGTCATTATCTGCACCCCAGGGGATTTCCCCGCTACAAATTTTCTCCTGACATGACAGCGTCTTAAATCGGCCACTTTAAGACAGCACACGTGACTTTATCATAGGCAGAATCTTATCAGATTCTATCTTCCATCTTCACCAAAGAAATAAAGTCTCTGAGAATATTGCTGCTGTATGAATACAAATATTAGTCTGGCTTGCACTAGCCCCTCCCCAGTACAAATATGTGGGTGTGAACGTTTTTTGCTACGGTTGACGCCAAGCTTAGCTAGGAAATTTGCAGGGGGGATCCCCTGGGGTGCAGATAAGCTAAGAATGGGGGATTCGTTCAAATCCCCTCATAGCTTATGTGACCCCTGCATGCCACAGGTGGATTACGAGGGTGTTGTGCCAACCAGACTACCGCATCCACTGGTCCTTGCCAGTTTAGAGACATACTGTAGGTCGAGCTAATGTAGAAGTGATATCGGTGCACAATGATACCACGCTACAACGGTCCATTTTTTTGGAAAAAGTGCACTAGGTATCCGAGCGCAAAAATAGGCAGTGGCAGCTGCCTGGTTATGGCTTCATGAACATAAGCGAGATCAATTACCAAGGCGTTTAAGCAGACTGAGTATTTCACTTTGTCCAACTGGTAATGATGACCACCAACTGCATGTACGAGGGCTACCTAATCTTGTGGTTGGGCCATGGGAAAAAGAGTTGGATTCCGATGAAGAGGTTGAATATGTTGTTTTGGCTGAGGATGTGGTGGTTGAAACCAATGTAAATCCTTAGCATTTTTTTTAAAAAAAATGGAGTCTTGTAGATCAGTTTGCGTGGTATTATCCACCTATCTTTTGCGCTCGGATACCCAGTGCAACTTTTCCAAAAAAATGGACCGTTGTAGCGTGGTATCATTGTGCCACGATATCACTTCTACATAAGCTCGACCTATGTCTCTAGATGGAGTCTATGATGTTACTGTCTATCTCAGCCCTGAAGAATCCTAAATGCCTACAGTGGAGTCTCGATATAAGAAACTCTGCTCCGGTCCCGCCCAAATTTGTATGGGAAAATAAGAAACCCTTGTTACTAGCAGGTTTCTTAAGTATTCGCTTAGTAATACATACAAAAGTGCAGGTTTCTTATATCTCGAGATCAGCCGCAACGGTTACCCCGCATCAAGAACAGCATAGGAATTGTTTCTTAATAGGTTTACATCATAACCAGTTCTCCGAGGGTTATTCTTCTTGCTTGTGTTCGCTATTCTGAGATAAATTATTGGCTTCTCTCTTGTCGCGGGTATTATCATGCCACCAAAGATGTCAGTTCGTGTGGTTGACGCATGGAAGCATGGTGTGAAGCCATCAACTCTCGCTCATTGTTTTCAACATAGTCAGGTCAAAGTCCACGGTCCGTCCCCGATGCATATTGACAACGACCTGAATGAGGTTGAGGAAGAGATATATGACTGCATTCGTGTTGCACATACCGGGTTTGATCGAGCAAACCTTCCGGAATTCATTAATCCTGATGAAGAAATTGTTACAAATTCAATAGCGGAAGAGGAGCAACGTATTCTGGATACATATGAGCCCGCTCCACTTCAAGAATCCGATTCCGACTCTGATGATATCCCCAGCATCTCCTATAAGGTAGCACTAGAAGCCCTTGAAACTTTACGTCTCTTCCGTCTTCAACATCCGCTTCTTAGTTTACAGAAAAGAGAGCAGTTAGAGGGCCTTTTGTATCGAGAGTCTACAAGGCATGGCTCAAAGGACGCAGCATCAGACAAGTATCACGGGGTTTTTTATGCCGCACTCGGACATTTCCTAGTTTTTTTTGTATATATCTTGATATAAGAAACCTCGCGTTATAAGAAACCAGTGGCCGGTCCCGAGGGGGTTGCTTATATCGAGACTCCACTGTAATTTTGGAAACTGCAGCCCCTCCCCACCTCAACCACCCTTACATCAAGCTGCCAAATGGCATCGCTCGGTTTGGTAACCCGCAAAAACTCATAATTCGAGTGGCATATGAGAATCTCTGGACCCAAATAACTACCGACCTAGCCAATGGCATTGGGTAATTACTGGGACGCTGGGTATTGGCAAAACATTTTTCTCATATTATTTCATCTACAGAATTCGGAAGGAGTTCCCTAGGGTGTCGTTAGAAGAGAGGATCTGGATTAGTGATATGAGGCATGTGCTGCTTTTCTCAGTTTTGTTCTACCGAGGGTCGGAGAAGTTTATTTAAAAAGTAGTTCATTTCAATCTTGGATTGAAGAAAGATGTGATGAGATATATGTGTGTATTCTTTTTTCTTGCCTATAGTACCTGTACAGCTCCTCATGGGATGTTGCTGGCCAGCTATTCAGTCCCTTGAAGTGGGTGTTGAGGGTAACCCGTAGTGTTCCGGGAAGTACTGGGCTTCGTCTCGCAGGTGGGCAAAAGAGAATGTTACCGCCAGTTGTTTTGTACACGGAATCAAGCCCCTGACAAATTGATGGCAAAGATTCATCATACCACTGGACCACTGATACTTTGATATAAATCGCCCATGCGCTGGGATAGATTGAACCAATTGAAGGGCACTGCAATTGAGCTACTGCGGATAGGAGGTGCACAGTTTTTCCCAGAGGCCAGGTCTTGAACGTCATGAGACTAGGTAGTAGGGATCTGAAAAGATGGGATGCATGGGTAGGAACAGATGTTGTGACGCCTAACAGGTTTAGCTTTTCACCGAGGTCAATGAAGGGCAGATGTGACCCTTTCTCACGACTCCAACGAGAGTACTCGGGCAGTATTTCAAGACTGAAGGACATAGTTGTGACGTGTGTTTGCCCTTGTATTCGCTTCAGTTTGAAAATGAGATGAAAGTCCACACCGTTCTTTGGCTAGAAGAAATGTTCCTTATGTTTTCTCTGGGTTTTCTAGGTGGCCCGACATTCTCATTTGAACTGTATATGTAATCAAAGGACGCTGTTAACTGTGGGACGAAGAGCTGTTGCCGTGTTGTCGTGTTGTGATCGGTGACATAGGGCTTATTATTTACGCCGGGTTGCTTGGTGGTTACGAGCGAAGCCACTGCCCAGCAGGAGGTAGTCTGGTTGGCACAGCAGGAGGCCTGGCTACCAGGGTCTCGCTTACTCACCTATTCATCCTCATCAGCTTCGCCTCCCTTCACGTCGTCAACTCAGATTCTGGTCTTCCTGCCTTCAACTGATACAGTTGACGGCATAGAACTAAAGGGTCGAGGACTGTGAGTACGTACCCACTGAGATATTCCCTCTGGCATCGCCTCGTTTCCGGTGCCTACCTCTACAGACCACCGGCTCCCCTCCATATTCCACCATCTGTCTGCCAGACTAACAAACAAACAACACAGAGCCTGCTACCACTGCAAACAAAAGCTACTCCTCGCTACTCGACAGAACCATGTCTCAACAGCAACAAAGCTTTACCTGGAACGGCCCTGCCGGAATGGTTCCAACTGCGTTGGCCCCTGGAACACAGTTTCAACTTGTTACGTTTCAGGCTGCATCTGCTCAGGGCCCGCCTCCTCCTGCTCCTGCTCCACCTCCACCACCACCACCACCACCACCACCACCTCCTCCTCCTCCTCCTCCTCCTCCACCACCACCACCACCACTTCCACCAAAGGAGGAAGCTCCAAAGTTTGATCCGAGGATCGTTTATGCTGCTGTGACTACTACTATCCCGTATCTGCAGCAACATCCAGTCCCAGCCCCAGCCCCAGCTCCAGCCCCGGCACCGGTGCCAGCCCCTCCACCACCACCAAAGCCTGAGCCAGCCCCAGCCCCAGCCCAAACTCCAGCTCTTCCACAAGCACAGGCTCCTGGTGGTTATTATTTCTACCCGTATCCTTACTCTCCACCTGGAGTAGCTGTTCTTGGACCGCCACCTGCAGCTCCTCCTGCTCCGCCAGCTCCGCCAGCTCCACCACCAACCCCACCTCCTCCCACTCCCCAAATTCAACCATACATCTATCTTCACCACGGCCACCAAGGACAACACAACTGTGGCGGAGGGTATGGACACGGCCAACCCGGCTCCTGTATGGACCACTTCTACGGCCACCGACACCATAACACTCACCACAACTACTACGACGCCTTCGATGACACCGCATCCGTCTCCTCAGCCACCGCCCCTTCTATCGCAATCCGCACACACACTCACACCTTCCACACGCGCTTTCACATCACCCAACACGCCCCACACTACACTTGTGTTGGCTGCGGCACCCACCACCCCCCCCACGCCCTCCGTGCCCGCTGCAAAACCTGTGCAATTCCCCTCTGCGAGGACTGCGTACGTATCAGCTACGATTCAAACGGAGATCTCCGCCTAGTCAAGCGCTGGTGGAGGGAGTTCCGCGCTATAAATGGAGTGGATGCACATATCGCAGGGGATAGTGAGAGGGCTGAGTTTAGAGGGCATAGTCATAACGACTGGCTTGAGATTGTGGCTGGAAGTGGTAATGACCCTGGGAGAAAGAATTGTGTGGGGTGTGCAAAGGTGCTGGGGAAGGAGAAGGGGGATCAGTGGAGGTGTAAGGGGAAGAATGGAGACAGGGGGGATAATGGTGGGAAGTGTGATTTGGTGGTCTGTGGGACTTGTAGATATATTGTTGTGGGGCAGGAGGTGGCGGGGAGGGTGGGCGAGTTGAGGTATTGGAATGCGAGACAGGGGAGAGTGGGATAAGTGGCGGAGGGTGAGAGGAAGAGTAGCTAGGTCGTTTTGAGCTTGAGTTGATAAAAGGGTTGTGGGAGGGAAAGTATTAGTGTGGAGGGATGAGTTTTCGGTGTGCATTGCTTGGAGATTGATGGTAAATGATGCGATTTCGTTGGACCAATCTCATGGATTTAAGTTGGGGGTAATTGGAGTGGAGGTGAGGTTACCCTCAACAGTCGCATTTGGTTCCATAAAAAACAACGAAAGAATAGTGGTTAGGATACTTTAGGGTAGTGGGGGAAATAGTTTAGCTAGCTAGGGTATTTACAATTGATCAAATTGCTCTCGGAAGGTACGGGAATTGGTGACTGTAGGGTATTATTGCACGGGAGTATAAGCAAATTAAAGTTCAGCAGTCACTTACGGCAAGCTATTCGTGCGTTCTGTGAGGTTGGGGGTGGATGGATGCCCCAATCTGTCACTATTTGCCACTGCTCCGCTCTATTCAACCTAGTGAGGGGTAGAGTTTTATATGTATATATTATCGGAATGTTTGTTCCACGTTGGTATGTACCTATGGTTATATAACACCTATAGGGACGCGGTATTTATGTGAGAGAGCAAAGGGGAGTATCGATAACGTTTATAAACAACCTTAACTTACATGGATCTTTGTGTTACTTCTCGTGCTAACTGTAATGTTCTGGGATAATAATTGGTAGAATCGGAGGGGTATTAATACATGTTCTGGACGGCATACCACGCTGGCAATGTATTTTAATTACTGGATTTGGTGCATAACGCACTTGAATTGATTACAGTAACTAGTCCTATATCAAATATATATACAACTAGGCTATCATTTATCCAGCGCAGGCAGTCTCGGACTGGGAGCTATGGGGACGTGTAACGGCTGCATCTAGCTCTGGGTCGATTGGGTTATTATCTAATAGTCCAATTTGTGGTCGTTAATCTAGAGCTGAGAGGTTGCCACTAGTACAGTAAATACGATTGGGCACAACTAATATGTTTTTACTTTAAGTAAGTATTTTTCATCTAGACATAAAGTTAAGAATTTATTTCCCATACCTTACAAAGTGCATAAGTAGCCAACTTTACTCTGTACTTCTGGCTGAATTATTACATAATATTGTTATCTCCAATAATATTAAATGCTCTTTTAAGTAGTTGCCAGTTACGAAGAAAAGAACTCTACCGGTAAGCCTCTCTTCTGGTAATCATCTCTACAACAAAGTTTTTTTTTATTATCTTCATCCAAATAATACTTCTGCAAAACTCGAATGCGAGCTTTCTCCCAGTTTTGACAATTGCCTGAATCTTGAGCCTGTAAAAGCCCATCCCTTATATTGGTCATAGCAAGTATCATCAAATCGCAAGCGATGTGGAGTATACTGATGAAAGGCCACTGGTAAAAGGTTCAATAGGTTAGAGATCTGGATAATGTTTGTGAATGCTATTATAGAGGATGCTGGTGTAGAGGTTCGAATGTAAAGAAATACTAGAACGCCATGTCAACTTTAGAAGATTGGAAAGGAATTGGTATCTCAAAGGATTGTTAACTTTCTCCAAATCTGATCAAGTTCAGACCAATTGACTACTAAGATCATTGCCTTCCTACTATTCCAATACTATCGAGAACATCAGGGCGAAAGATCATTACCTATGATGATGCTGCTAGAAAGCTAAAAGAATATATCACTACTCGCCAGAAAAAGAGAGACAATTAACCACAACATGACCATCCAACGGATATGCAAACCAGACATTCCCCACAAGCAGGAGAATGGGCTAAAGCACGAGCGCGAGAAAGAGCACAATTACAGCGATATGAAATATACATAAAAATCAGCAAAGATGCAATACCAAAAAATGCAAAGATTGTAGATAGAAAATCGGTCTGCAATCAAAAGAAAAGCTGATAGAACCATCGATAAATACAAAGCGAGGGGATTCACTCAAGAAGATAGAGTGAGTTATGACTCCGATAAAATATATGCGCAAATGATGAGGCCAGAAACCCTCAATATCCTATTTGTCAATGCTCTACACAGGAAATGGGCCATCCGCCAATGGGATGTAGTAGCTGCATATCTGCAAGCACTACTTCATCATGATGTCTATATATCAGATATCAATGAAGATGGCAAAGTTGATATTGGAAGCTAAACAAAGCTTTATATGGCCTAAAACAGGCTGGACATGAATGGTTTAAAACCTTTGAACGAATGCTATCTTTAGCAGGTCTCCACAATGCATTGGTGATGAAGGGACCTATGTTAATAAAGAAGGATCGGTCATAATAGGAACCCATGTCGATGATCTTCTAGGTATAGCACCGCTGAGGCTTTGCTCGACCAAGCTTAACAACAAGCCGGAAACCATATTGGGCTTGACAAAAGAAGAAGGCCACAAAAATTTTGCAAATACCCATACAGTACGGGGGTATTTCGACTTTTCCATCTTACATTCACGATTCATTACTCCAGACATATTTCCCCCCTGTGGCATATCCGACTTCTCTGAAGGTAGCGATCTTCGTGTAGCAATTATGTGGGGTTTCAGAGTGAGGTTCCGAGGCAGCTGATCTTCGGCCATGTCCTGCCGGAGGCAGAGGATACAGCACAGCGGATATTCAGGCGGAGCACTCATGGAGAACGTCCTCTATTTCGACATCCTGTGGTATGGTCCGAGCCACGTGCGGCAGTTCACATTCGTCAGGACATACGCTCTGTAGGCGCCACTCACGCATGCGAGATGCAACAAGCTTCAGAGTCTCGATCCCCAGGTCCACAGAACTGATGCTGCGGGAGCCACGCGGTCGGTGCCACTCTGTTAGAACACACATCCCAGATGCGCCGGTCACCACCAGAGGCAATGGGAGGGTCGCCATCAAGCGGCGCTTGAGTACCAGGGCCACTGGGCCTGCAAGAGCCTCATCGTCCTCGTTACCCACATATGTGCTGGTCCCCCATGCTAGCGATATTATCAGATTCCCAAGCGGCGATCCAGGCAGTCCGCAACTTGAGTTCAGGCTCCCCCCCCAGATCTGGCATTGAGAGGAAAATCAAGACCCTCTTGACCGCTAATCCACATAGGGACTTTCAGCTATCGTGGGTTAGGGGTCATCTGGGCATCCCAGGCAACGAGAAAGCAGATCGGATCGCAAGCTTTCAGTCTCATTTGGGGGCATTCAGGGGCCATGAGCGTACAGTAACAGAAGGGGGCATCCGCGCATCCTCCAAAGCCACACGGAAAGAAGCAAGAACCAAAGCCGGATACGGTATGAGAAGAGTAGAATGGAACGACATGCCCTCTCAGCCTACACGTGGATGCGAACGAACAGAGGTCCACAGAAGAGCTGGCTTCACCACATCGGCAAAGCGGAATCAGCAGAATGCACATGCGGGCACCCCACCGAGACAGGAGAGCACATTGTCTTCCAATGCCCACACTTCGATCGACCTCGTGGGGGAGAGGAGGAGCTGGGAAGAGCTCGACAAACTGGAATGGAGAAAGGAGGGGGAAGAGACATACGAGGCCACGGAGGCCTTGTTCGAGCTACTATTCCGCAAGCTCACTTAGGGGAGGAGAATCTTTAATGTTCCGACACTATCTCAGTCCATAATTTCTTAATGTTCCGATTATTTACGAGTTTCATGATCTCAGTCCATAATTTCTTTCAGTTCACAAGTTAGTCCTTTTAGTTCATCTCTTTTCCACAAGTTCTTCATTTCGTCAAGTTGGGGTTGAGGCTCAGTCAGGCCTTCGGGTCATCGGCTAGTCCGTTAATGACAGCATGGGGCCTCGTCTCTGTTCGTGTACTTAGTTTGCGTAGGGTTGGCAGATTAACTTGCCTCTCCCTTGAATCCACCGGGTTTCCGTGTGGCTCCTCATAGCCCCCCTAACGGGGCTGCATAGGAGTACCAAGTTTTAAAAAAAAAAAAAAAAAATGTGCTGGTCCTGTGAATCCAACCTTCGCCCCATGAACACACATATCCGCCAAATACCACTGCCATTCCCGTAATGCGGGACGATGCCAAAGTTTTGATCAAGTTTGATGGAGTAGGACGGACACTCGAGGATGCCCTCCCCAAAGTTGTTCTGTTATCCGGGACACACTGGCCACAGACTCACTCTACACTCGCACATTAATTTCCGACGCGGTCAGCACGATGCCCTGCGATTAGAATTACTGCGAAGCGTTGACAGCCGCCGATGGCGTGCCAACATAAGGTTGAGCCACGCGTTGGGCACATGCGGACAACAACACCAGCGACGTAGACCCCTAAGCCCGTTGATCTGGATGTCTTTGTCTGAGCTACGGCGTGCATCGAGAAGGACCAGACGGCCTTGACTCTCCTCGCCCTTGTCCATAGGGTGAACGTGTTTTTCAGGATTCCATAGGATAATCGAAATCAGTGGGGGTATGAAGAGGAAAAGTACCGCAAAAACTGGGTCCCGGTCAGACTGGATGGATACTACTAGGTACCCTCCAGAGACTTTGTTGCACCTTTGGAGTTTTATGCATTATTGATGAGCTCACAAGATATAGATACATATGTATGTAAATCAGACGTTAAGGCAGTATCTCGAGCGTTCGGTCTTGAGTTTTGAACTGTGGTTGTTGAGAAAAGTAGTAGAGCCGGAATCAGGGTAAAGTAGCAGGCTTATGCAAGTTGGTAGCAAGGCATATGATACCGTATAATCCCTCGAATAAGAAAAATTTCTTCCTATACACTTTCATGCGCTTGGAGCATCGTCGGATTGGTTTATTGTATTGCAGATCTAGAAATTTAGGGAAGGCCTACCGAGTACATACATATATGTTCTGGGCCGCTCGCGGGCGGCATACCCTCTGTGCCGGTCGCGAGCAATTAATATAATTCCTCAATTTAGTAAATGTGAATCAAACAAACATTCTGCTACAACTCAAAAAACACCCTATAAAGTCATTTTTGACCACCCCATCCACATCACATACCCTTCCTGTTGATTAGTGGGAGATGGCAGACATTGAACAAGGGGAATTCCAGAAAAATTACCTCAAGCCCTTCAAATGATGAAGTACATACTTGTGTAATTAACAACTCATCACCTTCATCTCTGATAATGAATGGAATGGAGACAAAGATACTGAGTTTATTGCTACTGTAGAAATCTACAACATTTCCTATGCAACAGGTATTTGAAATTAGTTTCTTCTCTATAGGGTTCTTATCCATAGGGGTTCTAATAGACAGAGCCTTATAGTTTAGGCTATATAGACCATCTTGTACTGAATATCGATGTGCTTATATAGAATTCAATAAAGTTTGGAGTAATTATAATTATAATATTTTTTTGTCTATATTTTGTTGCATGTTTTCTTTTTACCCTAGAAAATCCCAGCTATTACTTACTTACTTATGAGATTCAGGTAAGGTGCAAAATGGTACTTTCTTAATCACAGGTACTTATTTATATGCAGATTGTTAAGGTACTTTAATTCCTTGATTTTAAACCAAAACGAAACAGATTCTACCTAGAATTATACAATAGGTATATACTGTTTTATAGAGTTATGGGAGATTAAATGGCATGATACTATAACAGTTGTGATATGGCCAAACCTGATAATAAAGGGCAATGTACAAAGCTATTATAAAATCACAGCCTGAATCCTATCAATTATGTTGTATCTGATAACTTTTACCAAACTAAAGACCTCTAACCAGTCACTGACCTTACGGGCTTAAAAAATGATATTTCAGATACTCTAATTGCTTGGTAAACCACGGTTCACCAGGCATCTATAACTACTGGCATTTTCGTTTCAGGTGTCTGCAAAAAACTTCTACTCTAATTGTTGTTGTTGATACTTTAAGGATAATCTGAAATTCTTAATTTTATTGACATACGAAAGTACTAACAGATCAAAACCTCTCAGCTCTAGCTGAACCAAATTGGAATGTTAGAGGGGGGGCTAATCGACTGGGAAATACATGAATATATTGCAGTCTCCAATTAGGTATACCGTTATCAATTCTTTTTTTTTTTTTTGGTAAATCAGTACTCGTAAACCTTTATCAATACAAGTGCATTATACACCAAATTGTAATTATTTAAATTGCCCGTGAGCGGCACAGAACATATATAATCTATATGTACATAACTTCACTCATTCACGCCCAAATCTTCTTATTGTCCACTACTGTCAATAAATCTCGTCATCTAGAACAAAAATCCTCTTTCCGCTAGCACTGCCTACTTGATACCGGGTCTGTCTCTACGAGAGGCTTGTGCCAACCAGACTACCGGGTCTGTATCTGTACCACTTGTCTAATTTACGGTAATGTATTGGGAATGGTTGTCGGTATGAATCCTGATCTGGTGAAACGCTTCCAAAATTTTTCAGGTTTCTCGCTTCGATATATGCATGGATGAATAAGGTTGTGCATAGATATTGCCCACGGTTCAAGAGATTAATAGCGTCAGTTACACATCTGAAGTCAGCGAATCCCATATCTGGTAGCTCATGTTGTTTTGTTTTACTTACGTGATACTGTAGCTCTAGTTAGTAGGTAACCAGTAGGTAGCAGCACAAGAGTTTTGCCCTTCTTTGTGAATCTAAATTTTTGACAACACATCAGCACACCACATCGCTCAAAACACATACGCATGCATCTGCTCAAATTCGGACCATCGAAACTCGTTCCTTACTGAACTAGGGCTTATACTCCAGGGGGCCCTCTCCGTACTGCTTAATTGCCCTGTCCCCATGTATCCATTTCTATTGAATCGAATCGCGGCGACCTAGGAATCAGAACCATGCAAATTTGAAAAATAAACTTAAACTCCCACGTGTAGTACCTGTAATAGGTTAAGTAATCGAAACATATAATCGTTTGTCTCGGACGCAGAATGGGGGGCAGAAATCGAATTGTCGAATACGGGCCGGACAACGCATGCATGGCCTTCTATTTACAACCACATGGATACCGTACCTATAGTGTAGGCGTGGGGTAGTTACACCTATCTATACATTAATATTGATATCATATCAGATATACCTAGACATGATCCTCAATTGATGATCAGCGCTCACTATCCACTGCAGATATTAAAAAAAAAAAAATAGGTAGGTGCTTTAGGTCTTGTACCACCGAAAAAGAAAAAATTTTACCCGTTCTTGCATTCTACATTGTCGTCATGACCAGGTCGATCGCGGGTATAAGACTATTTTTAAAAAAAAAAAAAATCATACTGCATTGTTTCGTGGGCTTGCACGATCTCTGGTCGATGCATCATCTGCGGTATGCCGCTTCGTGCAGTGTAGTGGTTTGTTGTGCAGCCACAGGCTAGAAGATCATTTGTGTAATATAGGGCATATATATTTATATATATCTGTGCTCAATGCCAGCCGTTTAGACGGTTCATGCTCATTTCGCTTCTTACGCGGCCTTGTTTTGGTGAGTATAAAATTGAGGGGAGTAAGTACATACTTGTACTGCATTTATATAAAGCGTCAATCTACATCGGAAAAATTTCAACGGACTTCCCACCTACCTACCTACCTGCGATCAATATAAACAAAGCCAATATGACCCTGGTACAGCAACCTAGCCCACTCCACCACCGCCTCCTCGCCCACTCCCTCTGCTGCTGCTTCCGTATCCCACCCTACAATGACTACAGTACACGCACCCCCACCACCCGCGAAAAAGGCAAAGCCCCCTGCCCGCGAATCCCCACCCCCCCGGCCAACATCAGTGGCCGCTGCACTTCCCCTCCCAAACCCCCTCCCATGCTCTCCCCTCCCTCCCCTGCGCTCCCTCCTCCTCGAAAATCCCCCTCCCCAGCCACATCTCTCCCAGCGAAGTTAGGGCTTGAGGAAAATTGGGTGAGCCCGCCTGCGGCGGAGGGGAGGTGGTGGATGGAACCGGGGAGTAAACCGTATTTCCCAGGGAGGATGAGGAAGAGGGAGAAGAAGCGGTTGAGGGAATTGGGTGGTGGTGGTGGTGATGATGGTGGGGGGAGGCCGGGGACTGCGAATAGTGAAGGGGGTTGGTCCACAGGGGGAGTGAGTGGGACGACGGTGGGGAGTCAGAGTAGTTGGGTGACGGTGGGGGGCGGACCGAGGAAGGAGGTGCCGAGGGAGGTGAGGAGGTATTTGAAGGGGAAGGGGGACGCGGTGAGGAGTCCCGCGGGGAATAAGAGTGCTGGTGGCGGAAGATCGGGGGTGAAGAGGAGCCGTAGTATTAGTCAGGGTCGGCAAACGAAGCAGTGGGTCCAAGCGGCAGCAACAGATTTACCCCCAATCATGGGCAGAATAGACAGGGAAATCTCCCGATCCCCTGGGTCTACATCACCATCATCGCCGCCGCCGCTCGACGTGGAAGGATTGAATGTAATACGGGAGGAGAGCCCTACGCCGGTGTGGCTAGCGGAGGAGAGGAGTCGGTTATTGCTTGAAAAGTCAAAGCTTGTGCTGAGGTTGAGGGAAATGAGGAGGGGGGCGGGGGGGGGGAACAGAGAGCAGGCGAAGGAGGTGGAGAGGGAGTTGGAAAGGGTGGAGGAGAGGTTGAGGGCTGTCGGGGAGGTTAGGGGGTGATGAGGGGTGGCGTACTGGGGGAGAGTGGGGTGTGGCGGGTGTTGATCGTCGTTGGTCGGCGAACGGGGAGGTGGCGGCACAGCCTCCGGGGCGCGGCGGCAGGTTCCCATCACCGCTATTCTCGGGGTAGTGCAACCAGACTACGCTATTCTCTCCATTCAGATTAGACCCCGCCAGATTCAGATCAACCACTATACTTAAACTGCTTTATCTCAACTTTCGTTGCTCTTCTGACGCGATTTTCTCACGTCATTCTTTCTTTGCAGTGTTGCAAAATAGGGGCTCTCACAAGACTCACAATCTTTATTGTAGGCGCACGGCGTATGGCGTGCGATATCCCCATCTTCAGTTATAAACCAACGATAGCCGCCCATCGATATCGTGCCACCAACAGCCGTCCATTCAACATGGGAACAACATCCTCAACCCTTACCCCAGGAACAAGATCTAGAAAAACAATTTACTACGGCACATTCATCCACTCCCGTACCATCACCAACCTAGACATTATCAACCAGGGTGCGATCGGTGTTGACGACTCTGGGAAAATCGCATTCGTTGAACGAGATGTAGAGAGCCCTGAAAAGTTGTTTTCGAAATTCCCAGAGTGGGTGGGTGTGAGAGTTTTGCAGACGCCTAAGGACGGGTTTTTCTTCCCGGGGTTTATAGGTACCCCCTCCCCGGCAAAAAAGGCTTAGGAGTGAGAATATCATTCTGATGGGAGTGCAGATACGCACATCCACGCCTCCCAATACCCAAATGCCGGCCTCTTCGGCTCTACCACCCTCCTCGACTGGCTTACAACGTACACCTTCCCTACTGAATCCTCCTTCTCTGACCTCACCTTCGCTGGTACAGTCTACAACCGCGTCGTCAACCGCACCCTCTCCCACGGGACCACAACCGCATCGTATTACACCACCATACATGTCCCCGCCACAAATCTCCTCTCGAAAATCTGCCACAAAAAGGGACAAAGAGCGTTCATAGGCAGAGTTTGCATGGACGTGAATTGCCCTGACTACTATGGGGACGAATCTGTATCAATGGCAATGGCGAATACGAAGGATACAATTGAGTATATCAAGTCGATTGACCCGGATTATCGGGTAGTTAGTCCGATTGTGACGCCGAGGTTTGCGGTAACGTGTTCCGGGGATATGATGAGTGAGTTAGGGAAATTGGCGAAGGAGGAGAATATCCCGATTCAGACGCATGTCAGCGAGAATGAAGGCGAGATTGAGTTTGTAAAAAAGAGTTTTCCGAAGAGTGGGAGTTATACAAAGGTGTATGATGATCATGGACTTCTTACACCTCGGACGATTCTCTCTCATGCGGTACATCTGAGCCAGGAGGAATTAAAGCTTATTAAATCTCGTAGAACGGGATTGAGTCATTGTCCAATATCGAATTCTGCGCTGGGTAGTGGGGTAGCGAGGGTGAGGGACTGGGTGGATGAGGGGGTGAACGTAGGGTTGGGAACGGATGTTAGTGGAGGTTATTCGCCGTCTGTCTTGGAGGCGGCGAGACAGGCCCTGTTGGTGAGCAGGGTTTTGGCGCAGAGGGAGGGAGTCGAGAGGTATAAGCTTTCTGTTGCAGAGGTGCTTTGGTTCGCGACACGGGGAGGGGCGAGGGTGGTAGGGTTGGAGATGAAGGTAGGGGGGTTTGAGGTGGGGATGGAGTGGGATGCGGTTTTGGTTGGGTTGGGGAGCGTGGATGGGGCGGGGGATGTGGGATTGGATAGCGAGGGGGAGGAGGTGGTAGTGGGCGATGAGCAGGGATTGGCGATAGGGGGAGTGGATTTGTTTGGGTGGCAGGGCGATTGGGAGGACCGAGTTGCGAAGTGGGTGTATGCGGGGGATGAGAGGAATAACCTGGGGGTGTGGGTGGGCGGGAGGTTGGTTTATGAGAAAGAGAGAAAGGGGGTGGAGAGGCTGGTTCGTAGGAATGGGTTGTATCACTGATTGTATTGCTTCTTTTGTTGTCTTAGGTTTGGGGGGTGGTTTGTTTTGTGAGAGCAATCACTTGTGTAAGGTATTTGGCTATATCATTTGCCGGAAGAGGGGCGTAGTGCTTTTTGTGACTAGATATATCTAATATAATGTGCTGTACGTTGATGTATTTAACCCTAGATAGTAAATAATATAAACAAGAGTCACTTGGAGTAGCAGTTGTTAAAGTATTCCTACTGAGCACTCCTGTCACAACTAATAGTACTCTGACACAGTTTTCTTCTCAGAGTACAGCTAGCATTATAACTTCCACGGAGGAGAATAATCCTTATGAAGAAATAGTAGCGGCTGCTCACCACTTACTATCAAGAACACAAGAAGTTCATACCAAAGTACCTACTAACACAAATTGGACTAATTAGATAATAACCCGGAGGAGATCCCAATTTAGATGCAGCTGTTACACACGTCCCACAGCTCCGAGGCCGGCTTTTGGCCGATACTGCCTGCGCCGGGATCAATGATAGCCTAGTTGTATATACATACGGATACTTACTGTACGTATATTCTAATGTTATCAATTCAAGTGCGTTTTGTACCAAATCCAGTAGTAAAATACATTGCCCGCGAGGGGCATAGTGGGTGGGTATGTCCTAATCGCCCCAGAACATATGTTGCTTCTCGAGCCTCGACCAGTAATGGGCAAGAAATAGAAAAAAATAAGAGAAGCGCGGTGTCTGATCTACTGCCTTGCTATATGCTTTCTGGAGAGGAGAAAACAAGCCAACATATAAAGGTTCTAATGTGGAGGTAAACAGTATGGCTTCATATTTTCACCTCTTCACAATACTTAATGAACTCCAATGTAGTATGTGAATTATGTCCATCGGTAATAAGAAGTAAGGAGTATTGCAGTAGTTTGAGGCTTGGTGATCTGAGCAAACTGCTTGAGCTATTCCATTTACTAGCTTGCGGTTCGTTCCATCGTTTTGGAGAAACTGCAAATGAATAATCACATGCTTCAGTCTTCATTCAAATGCTGAAACTAAATCATATATCACTTTGCACCCTTCTAAATTACCAATGACAGAATACTTTCCCATCTCGGTTCTCGGTAAATAGTCTCAATAACTGGCAATTATCTCCTGATTTCCATCTTGCATAAGCCCTATCATTCCTCTTCCCTGCCTTCTAGATAACCTTACAGTGATCCGATTTGCCCCATCATAAACCTCTTCTCATCCATATTGAACCACATATCTTCCGGAATATCAAATTTTCAGATAAGTCTACCCAACTTCCGAAAATTGATCTATTCGGGATTTTGGGAATCGCTAGCTTTTGATTCATTTTTTAACAAGTGCGGAGGAGAATTTTGCAACAAGATCTGGATGTCGATTAAGGAATCTTGTGATCCAATTCTTTCCAATAACTTGGTCCAGATTGTTAGGGCTGCCTTGTAGGATCATAACCGCTTCGCGCACATGCTCAATGCGAGGTGGAAAGCCTGCCAACTCCAACTGATATATCCATCGCACAATAGCTCGCTCCTCTGCTGCTGTCACAAGCTGCTGGGCTTCATGGGCAGCTACTCTGTCCTGTGCGCCATGAAAACGTCTTTGTAAGGTACTATAGGAAATAGCATTGATATCGGCAGCCTTGCGAATCGACGGGTAGAGTCCAGATTGCAGTCCTTTGAGTGCTCGAGCAATAGATGACTCCCTTTGATCCTCTGACTTGAGCTTTCTAGGCTTCACTCGACCCATTGTTGCGGATGTAGGGTACCTATATGCTGCCAAAATATTGAGCTTATAATCACCCTTCATCGAGAAGTTACACTTACCTGTGTCCAATTATTATCCGTGAAAACCTGGGCTCTGGGAAGTCAAATATGAGGGTGAAGTGTTGCCTGCCCCGCATTTTGTAGGGTCGCTTGACCCTTGTCGCAAGCCTTGTCGCTAGCCCGGTACATAGCGAATCTCACGCTTGGAGACGCTTAGTGACGCTGGTGAACTCGATCTGCATAAACTTCGGATGGCACTTGTATGTACTTGAATCCGGTGGGATGTATGAATCTTGCATGCGAGCCGTCAATCGTCGTTATTCTTGTGGGGTGAGTAGTGTAAATAGTATATACACATATATCGGACATAAGTGGTAAGGGTATTCAAACAAAGCCCCTTCGAAAAAGCCGTTGGGGCTTATTAATCCAGATAACTGAACAAACAATTATTAGATCTCCGATTCTTGTTGATGAAACCCTCTTGATAATATATATAATAGGCCCGGGGTTTTAGTTCCTTTGAATGCCTCCGTATGTTATCTTGTATCTTGATTTAGAAAAAAAAAACAGCCCACCGCCGAGCATTGCGGCTCTGCTCTCCCTGGCGGGTATCTTTTGACGCAATTGCAATCGCAACATCTATATGTGGCTCTGTCGAGTGCGATTGCTGTGCAGAAGACCGTCCTGGACAAAAGCACAGCAGCAGGCTCGACTATACCAGTCCCTGCGATTCGGCTCATCGCGATCGCTGTCGCCGCACTTCTTGGAGTATTCGTCGATGGCAATCGCTTCGCTGCCCCTCCGCCAACCACCCCCACCTCCCAGCAAGTGCACCGCTGCAGAAATGTCAGGCACCATCGCCGCCCCCTCAGGCCCAAAGCCCACACACTCTACTCAGGTCAAAGTCACCGAAGACGGCGCCGAGAAGGAATTTACGGCAATCACCGAGGGGAAGGCTACAATCCTGTTCCCCGGGGGAGGCGAGGTGTTTTACAACCCGATTCAAAATTTCAATAGGGATTTGAGTGTGCTTGCAATAAAGACGTTTGGGGAAGGATATTTGAGGGAGAGGGAGGAAGGGAGGAGCAGGGCGAAGCGGCAGGGTGGGAAGACTGGGAAGGATGGGAAGGCGAAGAAGCAGACTGCGATGGGAGAGGAGGGTGAGGAGGAAGAGAAGTGTGAGAAGGAGAAAGTAGGGAAGGAAGAAGAACGGAAAGATGGTCATGGCCACGAGGAAAACCCCGATGTAATGGACGTGGACCAATTCCCCTCCTCCGAGGCCACCCTGACTTCAAAGCCAACCACCCCACCATTCCGCATCCTGGACGCCCTCTCTGCCACTGGCCTCCGGGCCCTCCGCTACGCCCTTGAAATTCCCTTCGCAACGCACCTCACTGCCAACGACCTCTCCACTGCCGCTGTGCAGGCTATCCACCGCAACCTCCTCTACAACCACCCCGCTAACCCCTCCGCCATCCAAAAAATTACCCCCATCACCTCCGCAGCCCAAGCACACATGTGCGCCTCTCCACACAATTACCATGTGATTGACCTGGACCCGTACGGAACTGCGTCCCCCTTCCTCGACTCTGCACTCCAAGCTATCGTCACGAAGGACTCTGGCCCTGGACATGCTACCGGTGGAGGAGGAGGCCTACTCTGTGTTACCTGCACCGATGCAGGAGTCTGGGCGTCGACTGGATACGCGGAGAAATGTTTTGCTCTCTATGGAGGAATGCCGATCAAGGGCGACGCCTCACATGAAGTCGGTCTCCGGCTCATAATCTACAGCATCGCAACTACCGCTGCAAAATACGGGCTTGCAATCGAACCCTTATTAAGCCTAAGCATAGATTTCTACGCAAGAGTGTTCATCCGGGTGAAGAAGAGCGCCGCGGAGGTCAAGAACCTCGCAAGTAAATCTATGCTTGTGTATAACTGCGATAGTGGGTGTGGCGCTTGGCGAACTGTGGCTTTGGGCCGAGCGAAAACGGAGGTCGGGAGGAAGGGGAGCGAGTTTGTAAAGTATGGTCTTGCGCCGGCGCCGGACGGGGGGAAGGGGTGCGACTGGTGTGGGTTTAGGGAGCATATTGGGGGACCGATGTGGGGGGGGATATGCATGAGGAGGGGTTTGTGAGGAGGTTGTTGGAAATGGTAGAGGGGGCAGATGAGGAGGTGTATAATACCCTGCCGAGGATTAGGGGCATGGTTATGACGGCGCTGGATGAGTGTACGTTCACGAAGAATCCCATTCCTGTAGCTGGGACAACGAAAGCTGCTGCGGAGGGGGAGGAGTTTGTGGTTGTAGAGGAGGGGAATGCAGCGACAGGGACAGCGGCAGAATCAGGCACGGCAATACTAGTTGACAACTACCTCACCACCTCAAGCATAATTTTAGGTGCGGAAACTCTCGCCCCGCCAACCCCTCCTTATCCCCCCCTTCCCCACCCCTACTTCTTCCTCCTCCCCACCCGTCTCTCAAAGACCGTCCACAGCATCTCCCCCACACAAGCCTCCCTGCGTGGGGCCCTCCTCTCCCTCGGCTACCCCGTCGGCCGCTCCCACTGCCGGCCTAACAGCATTAAAACCACCGCACCGTGGATCGTCGTGTGGGAGGTAATGAGGCAGTGGGTCGAGAAGTACGCGCCTGTCAAAATTGAGAACCTAAATGCAAAGGGACCCGGGATAAAGGTGTTGAAAGGGCTCGGTGGAGGTGGTGGAGATGGTGAAGGTGAAGTTGGCGGAGCACGGGAGGAGGTTAGGAAAAGAATCGGGGAAGTGAGGTTTGATGAGGAGCTGGGGAAGGATAGGGAGAGAAGCAGGGGCGGGAAGCAAGGGGGAAGAGGGAGGTCAGGTATCAAATGAATCCGACGTGGGGGTGGGGACCGATGAAGGCTGCCAAGGGGGCGCCGCCGGGGGTGCAGAAGGCCAGGGAGGGGAAGAGGAAGGAAGTTGAGGAAGGGGACGAAGTTAAGGCGGAGATCGAGGTTGGGGTGGGGGTGGGAGAGAGTGAGGGTGAGGTGAGGGCGGAGAAGGGTGGGAAGAAGATAAAGTGAGTGCTTCCTGAGGGCAAAGTGTTAATTTTGGATGACTGATTGACTAATAGAGAGGTGGGTAGGTTAGATAGTAAGGAAATAAGTACCTAGGAGCTACTACAAGCAGGACCCTATTCCACCATACCCCTATGACATAGCTTGTATAATTAATATCTTTTTTTTTATGCTTTTTTTTGGTTTCTTTGCATGTGGTACTGGCATGGTGTTGCGGGTCAGTTGAAGTTATACACACTATTATGTTAGAATTTGATATTTACTTTTCACACGTACGTAGCTGGATGGTTAGATTTTGCTTTGTAGAGTTGCTTTTATATTTAGAGCCTTGCCTTAAATCACGTTCTAGAACTACCAAAAAAGAAAATGAATGGCGCGCATTCTTTCCGGAAGGGGGAGTCTCTAAAACTAACACATGGGGATAGAATGTAGAATTAGGTAGTTACCCTAAACTGAATCAGGCACAGGTTGGATACAACCAGCTTCCTTACGTATATTTTGCTACAGTACTTTCGCAAGGGGTTTGGTATATACTTATATATAATAACCTTTTTGTTCCAAGGGCGTATTCAAGAAGAAATTAGTATTGGCTACGTGTATAATGGTGTATCCCGCTCATGGTTGCAGTATAAGTATTGCTATGTACTTTACCAGACTCAATTCGAAGAATTATCAATAAACCTCCATGTTATTTATGCCATTGCATTGCATGATTTTGAGTGAATCAGTTATGAGATTACTTACTATACGAGATACGAACTCGGTGTTCCACTAAGAACTTGTATAAGAAAACAGACTATGAATTTAAATAATTCCAACACAGAAAAAGGTACAATACCATCATGAAATTCAGTAAATTCACAGACCATATTCATTGAAATAAACGGGCCTAGATAAAGGTTTTCTTGCACGAATTCGTCAACATGGGTTACTATTTTTTCCAACCTTCTTGTTGGACGACTCTTATCCGGCTCGAATGCGGAGACCAGACATTCGATATGTAGTGCAATGATTTGTGTCCAAATCGACCCGGAAGTGAGCAGAGGACGCTGTGAAGTAGAGAGGGGACACCGTCAAAGGAGTTCCCTAGATTCTCTCCACTCTTCCTGCACTCTTTTTCTGCATTTAAGTGTGAAATGGAGAGATTATTTTAGAGATACTGATGAATCGGAGGAAAAAATCCAGTAATATTGAGGACTATTCGTGCGACTACTTCATCAGCAAAGGGTAGAAAGGGATGAACCATGTGCAGTCTGAATACTTCATAAGGCTAGGACGGTTCAAATAGCAATAGTGATATCAAGGGAGCATGAGTGCTCAACATGCAGGTATGAGGTGTTGGAAGCTTTGATGAAGGAGAGAGCGACATTGGATGAAATCGAAGATTCGACTGATTGGATTCTCAGGTAGGTGGGAATCAAATCGCCGGTCTCCCAAAGTGGACAGTGGTGACGGACGGATAATATTTGCATAAGCGCATGTATTTGGAGCTCCGTTAATGAGAGCAATACTTCCTTAGCCTTGGAGATCTGAATAGCAAGCTCCTCTTTGGTTCTCCGAATATTTTCAATATTCTGATCCTCGTAACCTTGTATCCCCCACATGTACAGCTTCCGAGAGCGAGCTCAATATAAATGACCGCATATACAGTAGAGTCGGTCAGCCCAAAATTTCGTGATTTTTTTTTTTTTTTCGAATACGTAGGAACTGCCAAAGGAGGGTGATCCGTTCCTACCAGCTGAAATTTGAGCCTCTGCTGCCTAGTTGCCTGCATATATTTGAATCCGCCTTGTTGCCCCAGATTGAAAATATTTGATTGAAAATATTTGGAAACTTGAGTGCTTCTGCAGATGCATGAAGGCTTTGTAATCGGGAGATTTCACTTGCATCGAGTCGATCATGTGAACAGGCTCTGTATTACATGGGAAAATATTTTAGTCACACTTACAGATGGGATAATTTGTACAAGGCGTATGTTATTGCAAGGCGCTGATTTTCACGTATTATATTAATATTATACCATGTGGGCCAGAGGAGGAAAGGCAGCCTTCCGCTCAGCCCAGGAGAATTTATCTTACAGCACAAGTGTTCTTGCAGACAAGCTCTAAGGCGGTTGATAAAGATATAAGATGGTTTCCCATTTCCGGGAATCCCAACCCTCAAATACAGCTCACAATCAACTGCAGTGAACAATCCAAGTCTTAACACACCAAGATTGGAATTTCTAACATCCAATATTTACTGCATCAGCAAAGTTTATACAATTGGGTAACTGAGATCTAGGGGCAATTCCAGTGGAGGTTTGCCTACTAATTATAATCAGTAGTCACCGCAAAGGGATCTCAGGCAATGACAAAAGCTGCCAAATTCTTTTATGACCTGATATTGCATGAGCTGATCTAATATTTACGGTATACAAGATATAAGAAACCCGGCGGAGGATCCAGCGATTGGATCGACACCGCTATTACGCCAACAGTGGAGAGAGCTAGTCGGGCGAACGTTACTTCACCCTGACCTAGTCTCGTGCCCCCCAATCTTGGGATCTATTGGAGCACCCAGTATGAGCAAACTGGAAAATCTACATACAACACTTAGAGTGTGCGATTGCTCTATCAACGTCAGCAGTAGGAGCAACACCAGAGAATCATCCAGGCCGCGCTGAGAAACCTTGGGAGCCATCTTAACAGGCAATATGAGCGAACTGGAGATTTGCAGGACTTTGGGTCGGAGGCAGCAGTACTAGTAACATCAGAATAATAATATCACCCGGACCCAGACGAACCAGGACTGTTGAAAAATCTGCAGGGCTTGTTTCTACATAGTTCGCCACCTGGAGCATCAGTACTTCCCCAGTATTGATGGGATTTAGAGCGCTATAAGTATGTCACAGATGCTGGGTTTTAACCTTTCAGTCCAAGACTTGCTAAAAGCCTGCTCCCTCTTGCATATGCTATTTATCTGATGCCCCTGGCCTTTGGGGCGCGAGGATCGGCATTATCTCTTGGGACAATATATTAATACTTGGTATATCTGACCTTAGTCTGTTGATCGGACCTAATGGCCAGCACACGATTTTACCTAGAAAACTTTCATTCCCTACACTTGAACTGGACTCGCCATTTCCCTCCACTGTGTCTTTGGATGATTCAATAGAAAAAGTCTACAAATACGACAAATTTGCAATTCACAAAAGCATTCAGGTTGCACAAGGTTTGAATAATATACTTCGGCAAATTCGGCCAAAATCCGAGGAGTATTTGTGTAAGAAGGATCAATTGTATGCTGAATGTCACAAATCTCCGCAGTGCCTGCAAAGGTGACAAGCATTACTTTCTGACGTTCCTCATGCCTCAACGTTAAGTGTTTTGGCACAAGCAAATGGAAGTCAAGAGAGAGTTGATATGGCTATGGAACGCTTTTGTTCAACCAGTACTACAGAAACTCGCTTTGCAGACTCATGCAACGGCAAAATATAAAAATGGGCGTGTTCGGATGACAACCTTCAGTATTGCCTTCCATCATACACATCTACAATCAGGGCACTTCAATATTCATAGTCTCAGCATTACCAGCAGAATAGATCATAGAGCATGCCTACAACACCAGGGGTAAGCACTCTGAGTGGTGTAGCTAAAGTGGCAGATAAAATCAAAAACAGCTTTCGGGATATCGGTACAAATAACACACTCGAAAGCCAACTGCTGACCGGTTCTCCAAGCCTTTCCACGTTATAATATTGTTCACTTTGCTTGTCATCGGTCATCTTTTGCTTGTTAAGGATACAGGAGGAGGGCATTGAAGTTTAGGTCTGTATTGGCAATGACAATGGATATAAAGCGCAAGTATTTCCATATCTCGGCTGTGCAAAACGAAAGTCTGACATAAAGTAGGTCTGGGACTCAGAGGTGGTGAGATGTCCGGGCTATGGAAGTAAATATTCACCACTACGCCAGCGATACCATATTCTATCTGAATTGGCTCTGAATGAACATCTGATTTGGAGATAGTACAGGCATTGAAGTAACGGGGCTTGCCCTATCACAGTGTATGGCACTAGACCATTTTCGCTTATACATGCCGACTATGATGCCGGGACTCATGTAGGTTAACATTGTCATTTGAAGATAGAGGACCGGAGAACCAATCGGACTCGATGATCGAATCGAGGCTACCTCCATGCTGGAGATAACAAGGCTACCTGTGATCACCTCACCACTCACAACTTATGCTCGTTTACTCTATCCTCCTCTTGCTGAACTCTTCTAGCCGCACATCGTATAGAATAGAGTCTTGTTGACAGAATGGAGTTGTGGATCTCATAGACACACACAATTAGGACCCTTAACAGGCTTTTGTGCATGTGCGAACCCGACCGATAACGATTTCGCACAATATTAATATCTCGTTCAAAGCGAATCGGCAAACACGGCTCCTGCAGAATTACCATACTTACATTACCAGGAGAATCTCGAGGACCCCGATAACATGAACTTCAAAACCACTAACTTTGAATACCGGGAAATGTGAAAAGACCCAATAGAGAACACCAAGTTCTACAAAATCAAGAGTCACCTAAGTGGGGACTGGCTGCTGAATAGTATCATAGCACTCACGCAGGGAATGCCAAAAGCAAAAGAAAATACGTCTGGAATTCACAGACTTCACCCGATGGTCCAACTATTATGGGGTGTATACGTGCGCCATGAGTTATTATCCTACGGGTAGAGGTAAGGGCTGATATTCGGCTAGAACCTCTATTATAAATTAGTAAGGACCCCAGATGTAGCCCTCCTCCCTCTTCCCTCCTCCATCAAACGTTCACCCAGTGCTATTAAACATCAAACACAATTTATATATGTTTATTGCCTTCTTCCAGCCTTCCACTCTCCTATCAAGGATTGCTCATCAGAGTGACTTATGCTGCCAGCCACGCCTTTTAGGAGTCTACAATGCTGTGAACGGGGATACCACTGGGTCTGCGCATGTGGTTGCTCTTTCAAGGTTACAGACGGGGAATGCTCCACCAGTAAGCCACGGCCTAAAAATACTAGGAATGTGTGTAAAAGGGCCTACACCGCATCCCACCCGATGGTTTATGCACCTCCTCTGAGGTCTGGCGGTGACAGTACGTCAGCCGGTCCCTCGAACGATGCACCACCTATCGTACCAACGATACTCCCCGGCCTGTCCCCGAGACACGACAACGCCGTCCCAATTGTCGAACGTTCCTCAGACCACAATTCGGGCGAGCGTCAATTTGGGTCAGTGGTAATGGTAGGCCCAGGATTGGGCGTGACACTCAATGTCGATGACCAGCCCCCTATCGTGGCCGGGAAGCTCGAGGGTATTGAGTTGCCAACAGAGGCAATGGCATCTGTTCAGAACGCTGAAGATACTACACAGGAAGCAGGGATAGAACCAGATCTAGAGCCCCAGGGCCAACACCAAAGGGATGTAGTGGGAATTACTAGGAATATGACAGATACAAAAAGAGCTGATGAACCAGACCAAGAAACCACTCCGTATACGCTGTTCAGACCTGCAAACTTATCGGGGCTCAGTTATACAATGGAAGATGAAGTAAATGCCCTGGAGGGGTCTGTTGGAATTGATTCACAAATTATCAATAACCACCATGAATCTGTGCACGATACCCGGGGGAGTTCAAATACAACCACAGCAGTAGATGGAGAACCACAATTTGTTCCTCATGCCGGCCTCGCAGCAACAGCTGTGCAAACAAGGACAGAAGATACCTTGAAACATACCCAACAGCCAGCCATACTGGAAGCGGGAGTAGGGCAATTCCAGCAACTTGTTCGGATTGAAGCTATTGAAGACGCATTGCAGTCCTTTGAAAGTAGGAGACTGCAATTACCGGTAGTGGTGGAAAATACAAGTTCACGTGCATTGGCGGAGCATCATATAGTTCAACATGATGCAAGGCTGCCCTACGGAGAACAGATTAAAGCAGGCGCGACATTCCGGCCTGAAGAGGGTGCAAACCTTGAACTTCATGTGCCTCTTGATTTTGCAAGCGTCCAGACAGCAACGGGACCTGGATTTACAGGTGCCCGAGATTTTCCAGGCCTGCCCGGTTTTTCGGGTCCTATAGGCCCCAAGCTATATCAAGAGGATGACAATTACAGAATTGAGGCAGGAAATATAGAATGTCAGGCGAACCGAGGTACGCTCTCTGAACATGAAACAGTGCAGGAACTTACAGTGGATACCGATACACAGTTGGACCAAGACCCTGCCTTCGTTCATTGGCGCCGGACTAAACTCTCACAAAAAGTTTCTGTCAAATTCAAGGTTCCTGTGCAACCACGAAAAAACCTGCTGAGGGACGCTCTCGTTAGCCTGTGGCGACGCAACAGGGGAGATATGAATATTATCAATCACTTTCCCAATACTGAAGGTAATCGGAATGAGAAGAGGGCAAGCTCCAGCCACCGTGACACATCCGTAGGGCCCTCGCATCCAAGACGCCGAAATCCTGGCATACACTTTATTTCGCCAGAAAAAATTATTGCGTCTCCAGCTGTGCCCCAGGCGAGAATCAGCCAAGGTGCCTATGTTGAACATCCTGTGATGACAGAGAGTCGTGAGCACCGAGGTGGTGAAATGCCAACTGTTGAATTGCAGGCAACCGTTGTCAGACTTCTAGAGACAAACTTCGCCCCTCCACTCTCGCTTGTTTACTACGAGAACTGGGCGTGGGCTTGGACTCGTACTCCCCGGGTGTTCACGCCAGTGTGGCAATGGTTCTGGTTTAAATGGCACTTTCCAGGTATGACGCTTCGTGATGCTTATCCCATTGGGAAGTGGCCTCGTGTATGGTACGAACCCCCCAGCCTATCTGGCCCGATGAACAGTATTATGCTGTGGGAAGTTGGTTTGAAACCATTCTTTCAACCCCAGCAGGGCGCAAAGGAAAAACATCGAGGCTTTTGAGCATGTGGATCAATAAATATCGGTTGTTTCCTGAAATAGACACCAATCCGGCGCCTCCAGATCATTCTGTGGAATTCCTCTGGTATTTACACCATGTGTATGTTGACGTATTTGACCGCCGCGCACCGAGAATTGGGCATGTTGAGCTTTTGTTGACAGCTGAAGAAGTGGGCTTTTACGCTCACCTAGGGTCATTCCAAATGACTCGCGCACAGTGTCTAGCATCCAGTGCCCCTTAGTTTGAGTCCTAGATTGGAATCCTCCGGCCCTGAATAGTCATGCCTTCTTTTAGCCGGCAGTGTTTATTTGCTTTGGTTTTTTTTTTCTATCGTCTTCGTATTTTTACTTAGTTGACGATAACGCTGTGCTCTTTATTTGACAGGCTTCTTCTTACCCTTCGCATTTCGGACGTAGCTATCTTCCCAGGAGGCAGATGATAAGCAACGATTTGAACTTTAGTAGCATTTTCACAATCAGCATATTGACAAAATCTTTGCCCTGGGAATTGTTATAATTTCAACTTACGTGATGAATTTACAGTCCAACAACGCGCAGTACGGCATATACTACTCTGGCACCAGCCCTTGTATCTTACTTACCTTAGATACAGTATACAACCAGGCTAGCAGCGTACATGTCACCCAGGAACCCCTGAGTCGTTATGCTCCATGGCAGCGTTTGATGTGATGATCTAAATGCCCAAGGTATGAAGCCACGTGAGTGCTTGAAGACATGAACCAGTCTATAATATGAATAGTCGGCCTGTCTATAGTGGGAGGTAAGTAGCCTACACCTACAGTACAGCATAGTCAATTTACATTAGGGGGGGGGGGCTGTAAGGATAGGCTGGGTAAAAGCACACGTAGGCATTCCCGGGAATGAGCGCGCGGACGTGCTAGCAAAAGAGGGGGCGGAGGACTTGGGGCCTGAAGAATTACGGATCACTGAGGGAGGGCTCAGACAGGAATGGAAAAGGATGCAGGAGGTGGATAGAAAAGTAGCCGGAACAGGAGGAGGTCGAGTGGTTAGGTGGGGAAAGGGAATCTCCAATCCTGGCGTGCAAAATTGGATGATACAGTTGATCCGACATGCCGGACTTGCGGAAGACATGTGGAAACAGGTAAGCATGTAGCCTTGGTCTGTCCACGTGGGGAAGAGATCGGACGAAGGTGGGGGAACTGGGAGGAGATGGATGAGTGGAAGAAGTGGGCGAAGAAAGTGAAGGACGGGGGGGTTGAGTATGTGGTAGATCTGGTGGAGACGTTTTTCTCCAACCTTGATCTGGCCTAAACGGATTGATGAGGGGAGGGTGGTAGGGGCGGGGAGACTATCTTTTGTTTGGACCTTGAGTGAGACGCTGTCGGTGTCTCCTCCTTGCTATCCTTTACTAGTAGAGCCTCTCCGGAACCACCGTCGAGGAATTACCTTACGTACTAGTATTGGGTAGCAAGATTGTTGGCACCGACAGAGGGGGGTGTTGAGGTTGTCGAAGAGGGGACCTATCGGTGTCTTCTCCTTGCTATTCTATACTAGTAGAGCCTTTTTTTTTTTTTTTTTTAAATACTCAGTACTCCTATGCAGCCCCGTTAGGGGGGCTATGAGGAGCCACACGGAAACCCGGTGGATTCAAGGGGAGGCAAGTTAATCTGCCGACCCCACGCAAGCTAAATACACGCGGAAGGAGGCCCCATGCTGTCATAAACGGACTAGCCGATGACCCGGAGGCCTGACTGGGTCTCAGTTCCTCCTAAAGACAAAAGGGCAAGAAACTTGAAGGACTCGCAAGTAGGATGAACTCATACAAAAGGACTCATACCAAAGGGATTCGTGAAAATATGACCTTATACCAAAGAAAAACATCGGTGTGAACTAGAAGGGCTAGCTTGTGAAATGAGCTAACTCAATATTGCACAACTATATTGGCTTGTTCAATGAACCCTTGAACTTGAGGTATGCAAGGTTGTCTATGCTTGATTTGAATACCCCAAGCTCGTAATATGGTCAACTGCTCCCTTAAATTCCCAACCATATCACACTGTGGTGGGCCATAAAGCTGAATCAATAATGTCACTGCAGATGCACCAGACTCCGCGTAATAATATTACTATTATACTACTTGTATTAATGAGTTTAACTTACCGTTTTATGCTCTAATGGAGTACTATAACCCTCTTGCTATTATGGTCATTCATATAACAGATCCATTTATATTGTCCATCAGGCTCATGGTACATATCAATTAGATCAACTTGAACTCGTTCAAATTATCCATTGACTACAATCGGCTGGAGGAGTGGCCCTGTTCGACCTGGACGACACACCTATACCCTCCAGTACCTTCTAAACCTAGACTCAGAGTTAAAGAATTTTTTTTCCATACCTTACAGTGCTTAAGTAACCAACACACTTCTGGCGGAATTATTCCATGATATTTGTCCCGCAATAATATTAAATGTCTTCTCCTAACAGAAACGTTTACCAAACAAACTTAAGAATCTCACATTAAATTTATGAAGGCATGAATTCCATGCATATATATATATATAAGACTCGAAAGCATGGGTTTCTCGCATATATGTATATATAAGCCCCCGAATGCATGGGTTTCTCGCATATATATATATAAGCGCGCGAATGCATGGGTTTCTCGCATATATATATATATAAGCCCGCGAATGCATGAATTCCTACGAAACATATCACAAAGCGTGAACTCCGCACATATCGCAATACCACGACTACGATTTCCCAATATGACTATTACCAGGCCAGGCATTGAATAGTACGGCACCCGCGTGCGAAAGGGGGCTGTCACTTGCTCGGGCCTAACTGGATGCACAGTGCGAAGAATAGTAGCTTCATTCAAAGTAACCCAGCAATACAAAACTTCGCTCGAGTCTTAGAGAGCAATAGCTAGATACAAGAATTGGGCATATATATAGGAAAGCGGGGTTGACTTCAGCCCACCCACCGTCGGGTGGAACCGGCCCGGTCTGCATAATTTCAGCCGTAACAATACGTTCACACATTATATGCGCATTCTAAGCATATTAATGAAACCAGATAGCGCGAGTGATTAAACACCAAACAAAGAGACAAACAGAACTTAGTTATAAGGAGTCCCGGTTAGTAGATATTGTGAATATGTCACCAAGCATTGTGTAATACTTCCTTCAAAGGAAGGTTCAGTAATTATTGGATTGATTGAGTAGCAAGCAAAGCTCCCTTTTATACCTCTCATGTTAATTAGTTACTTGTGCTTGTTCTTTATAAAGCAACTGTAATATTGGACACACTTCTTTTTGTATTTACTACGTGTGATATTGGAGTGTCGCTGTAGTATTGTAGAACCGTTGTGGTATTGTACAAGTCGCCGTGGCATTGAAAATCTTTGACCAAAATGTTAATTCCGCAATGGTCTGGGCCCGAGGCAGTTCCGGAATGGCCTGGATTCTGCAACGGCCTAGGACATATCTATAACAGGTAGGTGTTTGTAAAACAAATAAAAATAAATACATGAACAAATATGTTTAAGCTACTTTGGACTTTTGAAGCCTTTAGCGGGCTTCATAGAGAGAGCGCGCGAGCGAGTGAGTGAGTAAGTGGTACTATTGTCGCTCTGGTGGATATGGATAAGGAATTGAAGTATTCCTTTTAAAAGCCAGCACACATTAGCATTACCTATTGGTATTCTAAAGACATACAGAGTACCATAATAAGGATAACAACACAGAGTCATTTCACCCTAACCATAACCACCACCTTAACTGTCATCCTACTTGCCACCGAATACCAGCTTAAATGTGAGATTGGTATTCTTCTTGGTATTCCTCTTGGTATTTCTCCCCATAGTCTCCATAATCTTCTATTTCTTCTTCTTCTGAATCTAGTGGCTCTGAGTCGAACCTTGGGAATCTTTGGATCTTATCCAAATAAATCTCAAGTTTCTCATCGACGACCTGCTTAATTTTCGGAAGAAGTTTGTCCTCAAAGCATCTCCATCCAGCATATACCTTGTTATAATGCCCGGAGAATAATATCTTAACCCTATATTCCTCTTCAACAATCCTAAAGAATTCCGTACATAAGAAGCAGCTCCGTTTTGATACCCCGATTTTGATTTCTTTAGGTCGTGGTGAAATAGATAAGAGCATTTGCAGCACGTTCATTTCTGCATGGGTACAGTGTGTTACTGATGCTCTGGCATTCAATAATTGACCCTGAACTGTCGGATAGGCTGCTTCTATTTGTTCTCCTGTTGTTTCCAGGTTGTGTAAGTAAATCGATTTTCGATTCAAGAGTTCCTGTGCAGAGCCAGATATGGGAATGTTCTCAGGAATAGGTGCTATAGCTTCCATAATGTCCAACTCAGTTGCATGCTTTTTGATGTGATGATACAATGATATTATCAACTTATGGGCAGCAGAATGATAGTCACCAAGTTTTCGGATACAGGTAACAACCTGTGCTGGTAGGATATCTGGATCATGTATTGAGATTTTTCCGATTACCCAAGAATCCAGCAAAACCTTGCAGTACTTATCGTCCACGTTCGAAATGATACCCCCAGCTGCTCTTTCTAGGTAATTAGTCAGAAAGCGTTGTGTAAATGTTGTATCGGAAGTATCTCTGCCAATCTTTCTAAAATGTGCATTCAAGATACTTTGTGCAGGCTGGCTGAGGCCGTGGTGGCTGAGGTCGTATTTGAGTGTTGGCATAAGGAGGCGTATAGCTTGTTGGAGTTTTCGAGCCCTATTGGCTATCTTCCTGTAGCAATGCATGACTATGATTTTCTGAAGACTTAGAATCACTGGCTGTAATTTTTTGGAATCATTTATTCCCCCAAGGCTAGCCAATAGCCCCTTGACCTTGATGATAAAGTCATGGTCATTTTGGGAGCATGGCTGGTTTTTCGAATAGTATATTCGAAGTTTGGGGATTTGGGCTGAGGGCATGATAATAGTACTAGCCGCGCAATCTCCCTTTGCGCCGCTGACAAGGATCAATGCTATCAGATCCATGAGGCGGAGATGCTTCCGCACGGAGTTTGGCTGATCATATCGCAGTTGCTGTGGGTTGGGCTGGATATGCTTTATTATACTGAGCACGTATACGGCCTCGTAGAATGACAGGTCTGAATGGTTCTCCATGACAATGATAAGGAGCAGCCTGAGGCAGCTGAAGTATAAATAACGTACGTCAGTTTCGGTACAGTGAGGTCATGGGTAACAGCATTGAAAAGAGCTCACCGAGGCAATGAAAATGATAGAGACCCCTTTGGCCGGAATCGTAGTGTGACCCCTTTGGGTGTCAGTGCTGTATGCTGTATCGTTCCGTTCCCCTCAAAACCACCGTTAGCTGCATCCCACATGGATATCCACACTCTGAACAACCCAGCTTACCTTTGATAGAGACCCCTTTGACCGGAATCGTAGTGTTAGGACCCCTTTGGGTGTCTGTGCTGTATGCTGGCTGTATCGTTCCCTTAAAACCACCGTTAGCTACATCCCACATGGATATCCGCACTCTGAAGAACCCAGCTTACTTTGATAGAGACCCCTTTGACCGGAATCGTAGTGTTAGGACCCCTTTGGGTGTCTGTGCTGTATGCTGTATCGTTCCCTTAAAACCACCGTTAGCTACATCCCACATGGGTATCCACACTCTGAAGCACCCAGCTTACCTTAGAGACCACTTTGGCGGAATCGTAGTGTTAGGGCCCCTTTGGGTGTCAGTGCTGTATTGTAGTAGTCTGGTTTGTAGTAGGTTGAGGATGAGGATAACGGAGAAGGTATAGGATGTAAGAAGCATGTATTCTCTAACTCTGATGGCCTAGGAGAAGGACCTTACATATAAGGTTCTCCTAGGTCCTTGCCAAGCTTCAATTGGCACTAAACCTACTAGCGTAGTCACTGCTTTCTTAGGCCTAGCATGTTGCAATTATCTGTGGTCGCGGAGCCCCTTGGGTGCCATGGCACTGCGTGACAAATCTTGGAATCCATTCCAATATGGAAGCACAGGTGGATTTTGGGTATATGGACGCAAGTCCTCTTGGGCATGATCTCTGTAAGGGTATCGCATCCCGTGTGGACATAATTCCTCCCCGTAAGGGCATCTCAGCCCGTGTGGATATAGCTTCTCTCCATAGGGATATACTGGTAACCCACACAGGTTGAGATGCCCTCCCGAGTGGCAAGGCACCCTTGTGGGCGAGTCTCTAGCCTGTGTGGGTTCTGGGTTAACAAAACAAAACGATAGAGTCTATCTACCTACCTATACAGCACAAAAGGGACACCCTCAATTGATGCTCCACTTCCAAGTAGGTAGTTTGTCCATAATTGCCTTTTTTGGTGCTCGACCCGCTATGCCGAGACTAGATATATATGTTCTGGGCCGTTGCGGAATCCAGGCCATTCTGGAATGGCCCGCTAGAATTTGCATGATAACACACATACAGTCTGGTTCAGAAAGTGTCCGGGACGCATAAAACCAGGGTAGGCTGCATGCAGGCCACTGTGCATATGGACAATTTTGTCCCTATGAGTCCAGTATCACCTTGAAAAACAGCCTCAATATTCGCATCCACGTGAGACTCGAATTCACCATCCAATTGAGCCCAGTATCACCTTGCAAAACAGCTTGAATATTCGCATCCATATGAGCCTCGAATTCACCGTCAAAATGATATTAGTATCCGCGAGCAAAACAGCCTATATCCATATGAACCTCGAATTCACCATTAAAATGAGCCCAGTATTACCATGCAAAACAGACTGGATATTCGCATCCATATGAGCCTTAAATTCACTGTCCAAAGGAGCCCAGTATCCGTGAGCAAAACAGCCTATATTCGCATCTATATGATCTACTGGCGAGGGGTTATTATGGGATAATTCAGTTTTTACTGGCGAGTGGTTCTACAAGCGCGCGGTTTTATCTTTCTTCTACCTGCGAGGGGTTTGTTAGGGTCGAGGTTATACTTGTTTATGGGGTTTCTACTGGCAAGCGGTTTCTAATTTTCTCTTTCTCACCTGCGCGGGGTTTACATTCACAGGCCGTAAGGCACTCTTTTGTTCTTCGGGGCTCCAGTCAGGGCCCTCGGGCTCATCCGGCACTGCCGGTTAATGACAGCATGGGAGTATCCCATTCATGAGTCTCCTTTTGTTTTGTGTACTTATCCGCGTCGACTTGGCAGATTAACTTGCCCGGTCCTGAATCCACCGGGTTTCCGTATGGCTCCTCATAGCCCCCCCAACGGGGCTGCATAGGAGTATTAAGTATTTAAAAAAAAAAAAAAAAAATCGCATCTATATGAGCCTCGAATTCACCATTCCCATGAGTCCAGTATCACCTTGCAAAACAGGCTAGATATTTACATCCATATGAGCCTCGAATTCGCCGTCCAAATGAGGCCAGTATCCCCATGCAAAACAGCATCCATACGATGCTTAAATTTGCCATCCAAATGAGCCCGGTATCCTCATGTACAACAGCTTGGATATTTGCATCCATATTAGTCTTGAATTAACTGTCCAAATGAGCCCAGTATCACCTTGCCAAACAGCCTGGATATTCGCAACCATATTAGCATCGAATTCACCGTGCCTAGTATCACATTGCAAAACAGCTTCGATATTCGCATCCATTTCGCCTCGAAGTCACTACCCAATGAGCCTGGTATTCCCGTGCAAAACAGCCTGGATATTCGCATCCATATTATCATCGAATTCACCATCAAAATGAGCCCAGTATCACCTTGCAACACAGCCTGGATATTCGCATCCATATTTGCATCCATATTCGCCTCGAAGTCACTGTCCAAATGAGCCTAGTATCCGCGAGCAAAACAGCCCAGATATTCGCATCTATATAAGCCTCGAATTTACCGTCAAAATTAGCCCAGTAAAAGCACCTAGGGAACCCACCGCCGAATCTTAGATGGAATGAATAGAGGTGGGAATGGTGGGAACTCACTGCCAGAATCACGGTTTGAATCAATGGAGGCGGGACTTACTGCCAGATTACGGCTGGAATGGATAGAGGTGGGAATGAGGGTTGGAAGGTCTCTGGGAATTTGCTAGTCTGGTTGGCACAAGCCCCCCGCCAGTTTGCTATATCCCATCGTGCTAAATTAGATAGGGAAAACCTTTGAAATAGACATCAGATAGCAAAAAACCTTTGAAATACCGTAGAAATTGGCAATTAACGCCCCCCTTCTCACATAACGCCCCCCCTATATTTAGAGTTCTTGGGTGCGCTAGGCCTCTCAGTGCACAGATGGACCACTGTCTTTCCTTAGTACCTAACTACACATAGATGGCGTTGCATGTATGCTTAAGATATATGTAAGAATAGTTAGGATATACACCCTCTAAATATAGGGGGGGCGTTATGTGAAAGGGGGGGCGTTATGTGAAAAGGGGGGCGTTAATTGCCAATTTCTACGGTACCCAGCATACCCAGCCAGCATACATACGTAGGTAATCCACCTCTACAGACTGGATGTGCATGCATCATGACACGGCATAGTAACCAGACCAACGGCATAGCACACCTAGCACGCATCACGCATAGCCAGCATCCCAACCAGACTACAGCACAGCACGCGTAGCAGCATACCAAGCATAGCCTACACTGTAGGATGATATGATGTATGTAAATGAGCATGTATTCTCCAAGTCTATGTCGCCCGGCATATGACCCTATAGGCATTGCCAAGCTCGACATAAGCTATCTATCTACGCTATGCACGTATGCACGTATGCAGCTAAGTATGCAGCTATGTGGTAACTAGTACCACAGTATCCCCCCCCTAAAAGCGTGGGATGGGGTATAAAACAAAACTCCAAATGCCCTCAACACCATACCATCCTGCATATCCTCTTCTTCTAGTTTACCACCTCTCCATCCACATATCTTCTCAACCTTGCCCCATTGACTGGGTTGCGAAGGTATCCAATTCTCTTGCCCGTAACCTCCGGAACAGTCCTCAGCTTGTAGGCATTCTTCTCAAACCTCAAACGGGCCCGTCCAACGCGGAGCAAAGACTGGTACGAAGCCTTTCGCATCATACTGTGATTCTCTCTTCCATACCCTCTGGCCAAGCTCAAATCGCTCCACCTCCGCCAACTCTTCCTTTCCTTCCTTCAACTCGCGCAACTCTGGGATACCATCACAAAGCCATTGCAACCTCTTCGCCACCAGCTCTTTATGTTCTTCATCCGTGTTCGGGCTCAAATCCTCTTCTTCCCAATGCCATCTTCTCTCCCAATGTCAGCTGGCATTCTGAGCTCTTTTCCCAAAGCCAGCATTGCAGGGGACAACCCGATCATGGAGTGCGGGGAGCTTCGGTATACCCAAAGACAAGCATATAGTAAGGGAACCCAATATATCGCCTTAGAATCCTCCTCCTTTTCGCCTGACACCTCATCTTCTTCGATTATAGCTTTTCTGGAACACTCCTACTTACTGCTTCCAGAACTTTCTCATCTACCACCACATCCACTCCTACTACCCTCACCTTCCCAAACTCCGCATCTCCAACTCCACCTTCCTTCCGCTCTCGTTCTCGCTCTTCTTGTGGCTGTTGCTGTGCTTCCATCACCACTCTCTTCAGCATGGCCTTAATTGTCCCTACCACTCGCTCAATCTTTCCATTGCTTTGAGGGTAATAAGGGGTCGAAAGGTGGTGGTGAATGCGCAGTGTGCGGACCAGCACTCAAATAATCGGGTTAAAAAAATGGGGGCCATTGTCGGATTGGAGAGATAACGGACACCCATACCGGCATACAATCCTTTGATAGATGAAGTTTGCTGCTGTTTCTGGGGATGCATCCAAGGTAGGTTCCCCTTCTACCCAGCGAGATAGCCAGTCCACTGCTAAACATACATATCTGCAGCCTGTCTCGAGATCCTTTGGAAAAGGCCCTGCAAAATCAATTGACCAGTGTGTGAATATATGGATTCGACATTAGGGGGCTCGTGAGAATAGGGGGCGCGCGGGTACCCTACTTCAAAAGTGTGGCCGCCTGGGACTTAGAGATTTTTTCCTGTCATTGCTTCAGAATACCAGTATACATTGATTTCTATGCTTATTTGCACCATTATACGGAGGTTGTTTGCTCGCTCATTTTCTCGCTCATTTTCTTGCTCATTTGCTCGCTCGATTCTAGGCTGATTTGCTCACTCAATTCTAAGCTGATTTGCTCGCGGATATCTAGGCTGGTTTGAAGGGTCAATTCTATGCTCATTTGCTCGCTCAATTTCTTGCTCATTTGCTCACTCATTTTCTTGCTGATTTGCTCGCTCGATTCTAGGCTGATTTGCTCGCTCGATTCTTCGCTCATTTGCTTGCTCGATTCTATGCTCATTTTCTCGCTCGATTCTAGGCTGTTTGCTCGCTCGATTCTGGCCTGATTTCCTGGCTCGATTCTAGGGTGATTTGGACGGAGATTTCGATGGGTCTTGGCTCGCGGACGTTTGGGGTGATTTACTGGCTTATTTGGAGTGTCGCGATATTTGTGTATTTAGCCGGCTTTAGATTATATTAGGGGTATTCAAACCTGATTTTTTAATTCAAAAACCTAAACGACTTTCTGATCAGTCAGAATAATTTCAGGTTTGAATACCCCCATTTTCGACCGTTTAAACTGGGGCGTTTTAGTGTCGTTTAAACGGGCGTTTTCCAGCAATTTTAAATGCTCTCTCGCGTCATTTTGGCGGTCAGCTGACGCGCACGTGGGTTGATGTGAGGTAAGCAGAGCTGCACCCACACCTAAGAAATGTGCAAACCTTCGAACCCTGTGCTTTAGGTACCGGCTTATGCACCTCCGTTTTACACCCTTCACCCCCATCCCTGTACAGTCCCCAGCTGCATTTCCGCCTCTCTGCCTGTCCGTGTGTGTGATCTATCGGGTGATAAAAGGTATGTCCTCAAATTTCGGGTTCCTGCATTGCGTTTGTGCTGATTTGAAGGGCAGGTTAGGGTACAGGAATGGGGAGATCTGTAAGAAAAGCTAGCCAGAAGGCTCTCGAGTCTCAACTACAAAGCCAAAGCCAAAGCCAAAGCCAAACCCAGAGTAGCCAAAGTCAAACTCAGAGCAGCCAAAGTCAAAGTCAGGGTAACTCTCAAATCAAATGGGATAAGGGGCTGGATGAGAGGCTTGCTATGCGTTTGGTGTTGGGGTGGTCCGCCTGGGAGAAGTCAAACAAAACTCAGCTCTGTCAGCAATGGGCAAAAGATTTGGGGATTGAGCTAGATGCGAAAGGAACTCGCACCAAGAACCATCTCAATGTCATGATCTCGCAGTATAAACAGGCAAAGGATTTAGAGAATAGTACGGGTGCTGGGGAGAAAATTGAGCGGAGGAAGGGGGAGAATGGAGAATGGGTATGTATACATCTGGCAGAGGTAGGGGGGGGGGGGTAGTATCTGTATAGAGCTAAATTTAGTAGGAGACATACTCGGTCAGTATTAAGGAACAACAAAGGAGGGTGTGTAAGGTGTTTGACATACTAGACCCTGTCCTCGGAGCCCTGCATGGGAATTGCCAAAAGACTTCTGTCGGAATTAATGAAGGAGGGATTCGAGATAGGGGAGGGAACGAAGAAGAAAAAAAGACGATGAGAGTGAAGGAGGTACTATTACGCTTAGCGGAAATACTAAGGAGGCTACCATATCTTCGGAGATGAATAGGGCTGGTAAAAAGAGCATCGGGATTATGGATACATCTGAGCTTGGATTGGACAGTAAAGTAGCCTTAGAGATAGATCAGGAACTTACGGAGTTGGATGACTTTATGACATCTTTAGTTTCTGAGGCACCTAAAGCAGGAACACTTGGGGCTAAAGCTAGTAGGGTTTCATCTACCATACTCTCCTCCAAAAGCTCTACAAATATGGGGATGTCCCAAAAAGGTCTCTCTATCAGTGACCCAACAACCTCATAAGTTACCCCCTACTCTGGAAAGAGGCCTAGAGGAAGACCCTCCAAGAATAAGCAACCTACCAAGAGCCTCCCTGATACTTCTCTAATAACTCCAGCAATCTCTTCTAATTATGGCAGATTGGATATCCCCTCCTCCTCTAAGAGATCCCGCTTAATTATCGATGACGATCTCATATTTGATGACCCTACCTCTCGCAAGAAAGGTAAGGCTGCAACCAAGGACAAGGCTGACTTTATGTCAATCTGGGAACAAGATACTCTAGGACAGTAAGAGAAATATACCACGGCTCGGCTCAAGTACAAGGCCTTTACTGATCCTGCTCTACTTATAAGTCAGGCTCGGGAGAAGGATAAGGATCGCATGTTGGAGCTACAGAAGATGCAGAATGAGCGTAGCTTAATTCTGATCAAGCAGTACGAGGTCGCGGCATCTATGAATAAGCCAATAGAGGAGTTATTTCCAGGAGCATTAGCAGCTTCTGCAGTGGTTACTGCAGATGTCTTCAAAGCACCACTAGTACCAAAACAGAAGGGACCACTTTCCGAGGTTCTTACAGGGGTTCTCAATAGGGAGGTGAGGATCTCCGGAACTTCCAGGAGAACCCAGCTTACTGCACAAATTACTCCGAAGGCAATGATGGTGAGCAAAGGTAAGGCAGATGCTATTCAACAGGAGGAGGAGGAGTACAACAATGACCCAATTCAGCTAGAGTCAGAAACTGAAGCTGAAGATAAGGAAGAATTGGATGAATATGAAGATGAGCTCTAACCTATGCGAGTTTGTTTACTACTTTTTTCTCTTTTCTCTTTCTTATTCAAGAATCTTTGAACCTCATAATTACATACCAGACATCTTCTCTCACTCATATAACTCCTCCTCATGTGCTACGAATTCTTTAAGAAACAAGTCTCTCCTTAGTACCTCATGGTCTCTAGCATCCAGCTCGTCATTGTCTTGGTTATCTACTTCCTCCCAGCCTTCGTCATCATCTTCTTCTTCAACTATGTCATTATTATCATCATCGAGCCATGGATCTTCTAATTGTAGTAGGTTGTGGAGTATCACAGATGTAGCGATCCATCTGTAAATCTCTTTCAGCTGATTCCGGCTCAGATTACCCTTATTTGGTATATGCTTTAGAAAAGAGAACCGGTTCTTAAGGCGACCTATAGTGTGCTCTATCTTGATATGGAGGCTACTAAACTTCCGGTTGAACCTTCGATACTCTCTAGGAAGCCTGCCACCCCTAGAACTCTTGTACGGAGTCATGCAGTTATATGTTAGGGGATAGGCAGAATCTGCCATCAGAAACTCCCGTCTCCTTAGAAACTCTTCTGTTCATATGTTAGCTATACAAACATCATATGGCATGGCACTAAAGCTCTCAACCTTACCTGTGGATCGGCATATATGGGTAGCACGCCAACATCTCCCATCGTGAACTGAGGTAGGATATACTGACGAAAATATAACTATACGTCCGATGTCATCACAGATAATCGTAGCCTGTAACCCATAGCATTTCTTTCAATGGTTGAAGAACTGCACCCCTCTATCATCTAGATAAGGTTTGAACTTGAAAGGGAAGGTTGTTCCATCTAGAAAGCCTACACAGTCCTCAAATAGCTCAAATCCTAAATCTCTTAACCTTTTCTTCATCTGCTTTCTCTCTTCTAGTGTATACCACTTTGTAACCTCATTTCAGCATGTGTTCAGAGCTATCATAACCCTTTTCGTATATAGAACCACAGTACCTTCCACTATGCCAAAGAGCTGTAATATAGACATAACTGCAGTCCCTCCATTGCTCCCTAATCTGTGTAAGGCTATCATCAACTGGATCATCGGGGATATCTGCTAATAGTTTAACATATTGACAAAGACTTCATGGTTCTCTATTCTGGCTAAAACCCATATGAAAGAGTCGGGGTTCATCCAGAAGAAGTGCCGAAATCTATCTATAGGAAGCCTAGCTATAATATCCTCTCGGAAGTTTTGTGACTTAGGTACTCGATGCTCTCTACCCCTGAGGTGGAGATATCTTCTAGCTAAAATCTTCTAAAGAATTCCTATTTTGATCCTCATATTTGCCTCCCAATCTACTCTATTCGACTTAAGATCACTGCTGAAGAGGCTAGAATCTGAACTGGAAGATAAAGATATGCTGAGACTAAGGCTGACACTGGAATCCTCTGCCTCCCCTGCATCTCCAGACCCAGCTTCCACAACCTCCCGAATCCGTGACCTTACCCTCTTTCGATGCCATTACAGAAAACTCTGGAAGGACTCTGCCTGTAGGTGGTACTTGTCTTTCTCAATACCTTCCAGGAACCACTCTATTAAAAACTTGCGTTGGCTTTTGCGAGGCATGCTTGTTGCTGTTGCTTGTTGAGATTTTTGTTGTGTTAATGACTTAGCTATAACAACTCTGTCGGAATCACATCATACTCAACATCACATGACAACACATGATTGTCACATCACCTGAGCGTCACCCACCCCACCCCTACTTGGCGTCACCTGGGGCAACTTGCGTCATAACGAGCATCGTTTAAAAGCACCCCTAAACGGTCGTTTAAACGCCATTTATAACGACTTTAACGAGGAATTCTCGTTAACTTTTTAAGGCGCCCAGACCGTTCAAACCGATCTGAACGGGTTTTAAATAAACGACATTCTGACCGATTTCTTTGAATTAAAAAATCAGGTTTGAATACCCCTATTGTATAAAACAATAAGTTTGAAAATGCATAAAATGCAAGTACCGGTGCACTGTTCTTTGTGACCGTGGAGAGGTGCAATTAGGCCTTCAAAAGATGACAGGTAATGAGCCCGCAATAACAACGTTGTGTTTTGTGATAGAGTGTGTGGAACGGATTAGTAAAGAGGGAGACATTGCGAATAGGTCAGCGAAGGAGAAGACGTTGGGAATAATAGGCCACAGGACGTCCGACTGCAAATTTGCAGAGTGCGAGATAAGGGTCAGCGTCGCATGAACTGTGTTGCAACAATGAGATCTGCAAATAATGCCAAATTGGCGTTGTGTGCACGCCGTGCACACAACCACAACGTAATGTAAAATCTTTCTGATGTCCGCGTAAAGCAAATTTAAGCAATTAATAGGGGTGGTCAATCAATTTTTCCATTAACGCTAATGTCAATTACGAAGCGCCTTGGCGACTGCCTCGGCATCTTGGCCTCACCTCTCATTGGCCAGAGCCTTAATGGTAATTTAATGGAACTCTCCCTTTACGAGATAATTGACATTAAATTAGCTTAGTCAACACAACATCACCCCTCGGAACATCACAACAACAGCATCCAAAAGGATGTTCGATGCATTCTGAATAGATTCAGGAATGCGGATTCCGGATAGTCTAATTCCTAATCAAGTTCTCCAAGATCGATATCCCTCTGGTATGATGCCTCCCCCGCACTCCCTCCAGCAGCTAAATAGCGGCGTGCCAATATCTGTCTATATATACCCATCACCTCGTCCAACAGCTTTAATATCATGTCGTCCCTAGGCATTACCTTGAGCACCTCTATGAGCAGCTCTATGAGCACCTCTATGAGCTCCCAAATCTGCTTCAGCAACACACTCCGTCGAGTAAGTCGTGGCATGTTGACGAATGCCGAGGCGTGATCTCGATGTTACTAAGCAGGCTTAACTGAAGATTTAATTTGGGTCGGTCAACAATTTGCGCTAGTTTTGCCTTGCCAAGGCGCTTCGTAATTGACATTAGCTTAATGGAAATAACGATTGACTAGTCTGGCTTGCCCTCCCCACGATTGACCTAGTCTCGTGGATTGACCACATAACTACGAGGGTCTGATCGAGACTAGACCACCCCTAATATAAAGAACCTTAATTAAGCTCTACCCCAGCAAATTTTGTATGAGAAAATAAGAATATATTGTAATATAATAGGAGACTTGCTGGGACTTGAGGCCATGTATGTTCGGCCCCACCTGATATGCCATTCATCCCATAAAGCATACTTATATGTTAATCACAAGTAAAGGCACATGTATGAGTAGTCTAACACCCTCCATAGTTGGACGGCATACCTCGTTTTCTTCAGTCTATGGTCATGTGCTAGATGTATCCATTTGCCACCTTGATTTATGTCTAGACTCTATGCATTATTTGCGGCTTCTATAGCAATTCATACATTTGTGGCCTCTATATATTATCATGGCATGCATTCGGGGCTACTTTCAGAACTGTTACTTGCGCAAGGTTACTCTTACATCCTTCCCTGAGTCTACGTAACTGAAACTTAAAGTTACTTCCAGTTTTCACACATGCGTATACTTCGTCTGGTGCTACTGTATGATAATATAGGCTGGTTGATAAGCTTAGCATTATTTTGACAGCATGAGTTAGATTTGGGAACGAGGCTAAGCAAAGCAAAGTTATAGGAGTAGTAACTTGGAGGTCGCGAATGCTGATTAACCTGGGCACAAGGCTAGATGTCAGGTACCTCTAGTGCAAGCCAGACTAGGTTAGGTTCATTTTAGACTTGAAGTTTCTATGAGTATGATAAATCAGATGCTATTGGAGGCATCTCCCGCACTTGGAAAACCCAACGAATACACGACTCACATACCCTCAACCAACTTTCTCGTATATAAACCCAACGAGCTCCCACACCCAACGGCCTACCCATCTAGTCTTCGGGCTGTGTCAGTGTCAGACAGCTTCTATGTTTTTTTCTCCTCTGCTACCACCGCGAACTTGTTCCCCCCCGCCCAACCATACCCCCGCCCTAACCTTTGCCTCCACTATGGTGTCTCCAACCAAGGTCACATAGCGCACGATTTCTTCAGTGTTTCGTGCCCCTCCTCCATAGCCGCTCGAATTTGCCACCCCTATACCAACACGCTCCTCCAGACCCCTTAGCTTCTATTCTTGCTTTTGCTAACCACCATCTCCACCTCTGCCCACTCTGAAAAAAAAAAGCCCGTATACCAGGGAAGAATCGAAATTTTTTTTTTTTTTACCGACCAACACTATATGCAGGCTACGCACCAAGGGGATTTGATATGTGGTGCAGACTATCCATCAATCGCGGGGGAAAAATCTGAAGGTTGGTACATATTTCCGCCTCGAACTTCCTCTTCCTCCACCAATTGCTGCATCTCCAACCACGGTCACATTCCGCACGATTTTCCTCTTCAGTCTTGCTTGCACGTCCTCTCCCACAGCGACTCGACCCCTCCAGCTTGCATGGCTGCACTGAGAGTTTCCGATTCGCCACCATCCGCCGCCTCTAACCTACTCCTGAACAAAAAAAGTTCGTTGGGTAGGGAAAAGAAACCGCTTCCTTGGGAATGCCGTATTCTAGCCACCCCCAAAAGCCTCTTGTTACAGAATAAATTGAAAGGATACTTTTCTTGGTTCCCAATACCCCATGCAAGCTTGGCACCAAAGGGATTTCATATAAGATGCAGACTGAACAATCGATCGGTCGAGGGTGGAGAGGAAAACATCCGAACAAGATTTCTTTGGGACCTGCGAACATCGCATGCAGACTGACAATCGATCGGTCGAGGGCGGAGGGAAAAGCCTCTTTGCGAGAAAAAACCTGAGCGGATTTTTGGGGGGGCCCGCCAACGCTGCCGTATACAGACTGACAATCGATCAGTCGAGGGCGGAGAGGAAAACATCAGAACAAGATTCCTTTGGAGCCCGCCAACACTGTATGCTGACTGACAATCGATCGGTCGAGGGCAGAGAGGAAAACATCCGAACAAGATTCCTTTGGAGCCCGCCAACACTGCATGCTGACTGACAATCGATCGGTCGAGGGCGGAGGAAAAAACCTCTCATGAGGAAAAAATCATCAGATTTTTCTTACTCCGTCCCTACCACGCCCGCATTCCTTTTTTTTTTTTTTTTTTTTTAAAAAAAAAAACACTAGATGTCCATGGAGTCCAATGACTGTAAGGTCACATACAGTAAGCACCTTAACTGTGAAATGAACAGTATTTGTTCTCACCTCCATGCTTGTTCCCCTATCCCCTCTTGGCTGGCTGAGGCTGGTATGGCAGGACATCTCACCATGCCCTCCATACCATCGCACCTAGGGGCAGCAGAGTGAGTGTACTAGACAATAGTGGGCGAGAATATCTGTGCCTACCTCTTAACCCCTCAGGTTAAGTTTGCCACAAGGGCAACGCCAACCAGAAGCCCAACTGGACCCACCAGTTGGATGACCAGGTACACCTCGTAAACGAGGATACCTATCTCAATCACCATAAGGCAGATAAGGATGGCAGTGGACTGCATAGTGTTATAGATGGCAAAAAAGATTGTATGTCAAAGTTACAATGGTAAATGAGTGTGAGTGGAATGCGAGGAAGAGAAAAGAAAAGAAAAAGGGGAGAGAAAGGGGAGAAGGAAGAATTTATAAAAGTGTACCGACAGGTTCGGAGTGGAGATTCCCAATTTGAGTAATATGTACAGATCGAACTGCCTCTTTCAGAATCATCACGAATTTGTGGCTCTGGTACCCTTGTGGCGTGGCTGTGGCTATGAGCACTTTTTTTTTTTTAAATACTTGTTACTCTTATTCGGTCCCAGTAAGGGGACCATGAAGAGCCACCTGGAAGCCCGGGTGGATTCAGGACAAGGCAAGTTAATCTGCCAGGTCTGGCGCGCAGGAAGCAAAGAAGATAGATACATGTGTAAAGGGAAGTCAAAGGGCAGAGGGCCTCCATACTGTCATTAACCGCCAATGGCAGATGACCCCAAGAGGACTGACTGAGGCCCCTACCGGAAAAGAGAGGCTATGAGCACTTGCAAGGAGCGGGGCTATGAACTTTGCTGGTGACGCTCTTATCCCATAACTCAATCTCGGTACAGTAAATGCTCATCTATGTACTGCCATCATGCGGATAGCTACAGTGCTTAGTTGACCGTGACACTCCTACCTATTCGAGCTCCACAAGTCATCTGCTTGTATATACTCTGCATACCCAGCATGTTCTGTTCCATTCAGCAACCACGACGATTGAGCAATCGTCACATACTGTTACCCCAAATTGGGGACATCACTGATGCAGATGGTACAATACAGATGAACCTCATTACAAGCATATCGCCGGGGCCAGGAGGGGTATGCTGGTAACGAATATATTCTTATATTAAGGGAAAATAATTACATATGGAAAGCAGGTAGCGCGGGCTTAAGAAGAGGTACGGAAAAGGACTATGGGTACTAGAAAACATGCGGAATAAGACTATGGGTACTAGATACATAGAAATAATAGGAGAGATCAGGAAGAGGAGGAGGTTCCGGATGCAGAATGACCCAGGAAATCAGTGATCCTGCGCTGAGCAAGGTGACGCCTGTGTTGAAGTTCCAGAAGCTCAATGCGCTTTTCTCATGGTGGAGGCATGTTGTAGCTCAGTAATATTGCCTGTAGGTTCAGCTTGAAGTGAGAAGTGGGCTAGGGGTAGACGGAGGAGGTGTGATCCATACCAGCGTTTGATATGTCGCCATGTGGACTTCAGGTATAGAGATACACTCGGTGATCTGTAAGTATTCGCTTGCGTGTGCGACTTGTAATCTATGGAGTTGTGCGTGCTCTGTTGTGCGGGCTTATTTGTTATCGATAAGCATACCTAATTAAGTAACAAGCATACCTAATTGAGTAACAAGCATACCTAATTGAGTAACGCACATCTCTTATTACAAGAATATGTATGGTGACTAAGCCAAAAAAATAAGAATATTCTTGTAATGAAAATATGCTTATTTACTATGGGGGAACACTTGAGGTATGCTTGTAACGAATATATGCTTGTATTAGGTATGTTTGTAATGAGGACATCACACTGATCAGCAGAAACTGGAGGCATTCAGGAAACAGCATCTCGCCAACACCCCGAACTACGGTACCACCAATCTCCACCAGTAATAGTCACATCTCCCGTAGGTTATCTGGAGAGGATATTGAACGAATCAGGAAGGCTCTAAGCAAGACCTCCAACAGCTCGGCCCCAGGACCAGACGGTATATAAGCTATAGGTTGCTCAAGCTCATCAAGGATACCGACCTAGGCAAGGCAGTCCTTAACGACATAGACCTCCATACGAACACCGGCAGTATAGCGGGAGTTATCAATGGTTATGAGCGATTGACATGATGATTACAATATCCCGGGCAGAGAGAGCAATAAAGCAAGGATACAAGGCCACCTTACTTGGCAAAGACTGTATTCGCCTTCAATATGTCCGGAAGGCTAGAACTCTTCACATACCAAGACATCTCGTCTCCTACATTTCGAACTTTCTAGGCAAGTGGAACTTCAAGATAGGGTGGAATGGCCTGATCCGTGGAGAGGGTACAATGCAAGAGGGTACTCCGCAGGGGAGCCTACTCTCACCGGTTATCTGGCTAATTTACATTGCTGGCACACTGACGAAAGCTGCAAAGACTATCAAACAGATACTCGAGCAACCAGGTACATAGATATAGTATGCGGATCACGACACGCCCATCAAACCCCATACACACGGTACATCTGTTCAGTTATGTGGATGACATCAATCCACTAGTCATCTCAAACCTCTCAAACAAAGCACACAAAGAATAGTCGAGAGGGTCAATTTGGTGTTCAATGATATGGCAAAGGCAGACAAACTATCCTGGGATCCAGACAAGGAAAGTTGGGTCGATTTTCACAGAGGACCATCATGCAGCAATACTTACCTTAGGAATCCGGGTCCAGCACAACCTCGCTTGGAATGAACATATCAAGCTCCGCACCCAAAAGCAGCGAATTTCCTACAGGTCCTGACACGACTCGGCAACTCTAAGCTCTAGAGCACTGAGGTCCCTCTATACTGGAGCAATCCGACCCATCTTCACCTGGGGAGTGGAGCTCTTCAATCGACCAGGCAATGGGAAGCTACTAGAGCCAATGAGAAGATTGTAGTACCAAGCCCTAAGGAAAATAACTGGGGGATACCATAGTAGCAGCCATGAGAAGTTGGGGTATATTGCCAACATAAAACCCCTCCAAGACAAGCTGGGTGACATATCGAGAACATAGGCAGCAAGAGCACTCCGCACAGGGGAAGTATTTAAAAAAAAAAAAAAAAAAAATTCCGAAAACTCCGCACAGGGGACAGGGAGATCAGAGCCATCCTCACAGGAGAACCTGCACTCAGGTACGCAATATGGCATAATGGTTCTAGGCCATTCTTACGGCGAGACACACTGATCACGGAGGCCTTCTACAAAACCGCAGCAGACAACTCAACCGAACTGTCATATGGCAACAGAGATGACACTCGAGTCTTTGCAATAAATTACGAGGTAATCATAGACCCTTCCTTGGAAAGATCCAAATTATGGGATATTGGGCTGGCGCAATAGTGGGCATATTAAATGAGGGTTGGTGGGTCTGCTATACTGACGGGACAGGACGGGAGGAGGGGGTCACTGGCGCAGCACACACAACTGATTGGAGAGGCAACGGAGACGCCACATACAGCTGATTCCTCGAGAACCTTGCAACAGTAGCGGATAGGTAACTCTACGCAATGCACCTCGCACTCAGCCGGGATGAACGCGAGATGTTGGCCATTCTATTGGATTCACAAGCTGCTATCCAAGCCATTGTTAACATGAGCAGAGGGGCACCCCCGAGGACGGGCATCAAAGCCGAGATTAAGGCAGCCCTAACGGAGAATCAAGTAAGAGACGTCAAGGTGGTATGGGTACGGGATCATATCGGTATTGAGGGCAGTGAAAAGGCGGACCGGCAGGCAGCGTTCGAGTCAATACTAGGCCAGATCAGAGGATCACCCCGCACGGTCACAGAGGGTGGGATACGAGTAACCCTAATACAAAGCTTTAAGTATACAGTTTACTAACCTCTTCTGTAGACGGAAATGGAGCAATGGTGGATAGGGAACAAAGATGCGCTTCCCGATAAGTACAAGGCGAATTATCTCGACGAAGTCAAGGCAGGTGATTTCAAATCCTTCAAGTCTGAAGTCGAAGACATTACGGGCCATATCCCATTGCTTTTGGACAAAAGCATAGTGGAGAGGAAGATCAATCTATCCGCTCCAAACTTCGAACAGGATTTCAACCAAGTTCAAGATTTTATGTTGACGATCGAAAAAAACTATAAAAGGTTTTGGGACATGTAGGTTTTATGCTCCCTCAAGTCGTCCCCGCAAAATCGCTGACTTAGGCAGACAATGTGAATATGTGACAGCTTGTATCACTAACAAAGCTCTCACTTCGATACATGATCATCGGTACTTCTACGCTAAGGATGGAATAGGAAGGTACGCATGTGGCATAGCTCGCCAGGCTAGGAAGTTACGCGAACACAGGATGACTGCGTTCGCCAACCAAAATTCTTTAACTGCATTGAGGACGTACATTCACAACCCATCCGTCACAGGCTTCTTTATAGAGCAAGCTGTGTTATCGTCAATCGTTGCACAAGGTTTAAATATCATGGGCGTTCATTCGTGCATACAGCAGAAGATTTTTTTTTTTATTATTTTAAATACTTAAATCCTCCTATGCAGCCCCGTTAGGGGGGCTATGAGGAGCCACACGGAACCCCGGTGGATTCAAGGGAGAGGCAAGTTAATCTGCCAACCCCACGCAAAACTAAATACACGGAGAGAGACAAGAAGAACTCGCATATAGGGATGTGAACTAAAGGAGATAGATAGATCTTGTAGTACAGCAGAAGACGTTCAACAGCGTTTACCCGATATTCGATACAAATCTAAAGAGCTGGGTTCTTTATTGTCCGCTACGATATAATTGCCCAGCCGTTGATGCGATACTTGTCCGATTTGTAAATACCACTCAAGAGGACAATTCTCCCAAAGACAATTCCTGCAAAAACACTCCCGGCAAGAAGAACAATTCTAACGGAAACAATTCCGGTGAAAACGGTGAAAATGACGAAAACAACAGTGAAGAAATGTGTAATGTATCCCATTTAGGTTACTGTGGCAAAGTCTCATGCAAATTCTGCAGAGGCATTTTTCAAAGGGAACTGGGCTCGAGACCTTAACGACTATGATATTGATGTCGAGTTCTGTTGGATCACACCGGACCAAGAGCTTAGGCTTAAAGATGTTTCTGGATCATCTCGCTCACTCAGATCAAGAGTTATTTCCAAGGATTCCTATACAGTGACACACATTCCCCTCGAAGAGGTCAGCAAAGAAATCTGGTTAAAATACAAAAAAGCGAAGGAATCTGAAGGCTAATTTTACCTCGCTCACACTTTGGGAAAGGGTTACTAGAAACGAGTCTGCTGGAGGAGGGAGTCCATTACAAAGGCAGTTGGACTTAAGTGTGATGAGCTAGCGTCTAGCGCACGTGCTTCTTGATTTTACCTTGGTTCATTTCTTTGTTCTTTGTTTGTTGCGTGGCACTGCTCTTTCTTCGTTCTCTGTACTTGATGTTTCGGACTTGCTTTTAGATGCATAATTCAAGCCTACGCTTAAATCCTTTACAAACGTGCTCTACGAAGAGGCCCATTTTGTATAAAACTTATCCTTTATCCGCTCCTTTAATTGTATCGGCACCACTAGCACCAGCAATATAAGTCTTCTTCGTACAATAGAATAGGTCTGCCTTCAGGATGGGCCATAGGCCGCCTCTACCCTAGCCGCCTCACACTCAAGCCGACCCTCTCAACCCCCATCAGATGCTCTTGTTGTACAAAGCTAACTCTCGAATGAGGCCCTTGTTCTCTACAAAACCGCCGCCGCCGCCAATCCAGCCGGTATCAATGCTAGCAGCAGACCCAGCTGGCTCATATGTAGTCGACAGGTCCGTGCAGTGCTAGCACTTCCCGGACAAGACGTGGAGTTCGTCCATTTTCGTGGGTGGACGTGGACACTCATAGACCACCCTGTAGACCACCCGTGTAGCACGTGCCGCCATGCCTGTGCAGGTCCCTGTCCGTTCCCATTAACGTAGTCGACGGGCCTGCCTGGGAAGCGAGCCGATAAGGGGCACTAAGCCTAAAATTGTCAACTTGAGCTGTCCGGGACAGCGCTGTACGAGTGGCTTCTGCGTAGATTTCCTCTTACAACGAGTGAAGGCAGAGCAGAAAGGTGAATCTATCATTATAAGTGGTAAGAGCTTTTCCCATCTATTCCTAGTCTGGCTCCTAAAGCCACCGGTTAGGCTTAGTGCCCCTTATCGGCTCGCTTCCCAAGCAGGCTCGCTACCACGTTAAAGACGTTTCGCACCTGGTCTGGCGGACTGTATCCACAGCAACCCGACCATATCATGTGAGCAGCAAGGATATGGGACCAGGGTGAGATATAATTTATAACTGAAGCTATGGTGCCGGCAACATGGAACCGACCCTAAATTGACACCTACGAACTTTTCTTACTCCACAACCACAACATATGTAAATCATTATATGAAAGCGTATATTGATAGAACTAAGCTTGTAGAAGAATTCTTCGCTCTCAGAATTAAAATAAATTGAAAATTGAAGAAGCTATAAGGGAAAGAAAAGTAAAATTTTGTATGAGAGAATTTGAGAATGTTACATGCCAAGGGGCGATAGACTAACCCAAATAGGAAAATGACTGACTAACTAACCTAAATAAAACAAGAACAATGACTAAGCTAGCTTGCGACGATGACTTTTTTATACTCTCATGCCATCTAACTCGCTCCTTAAAATCTGCTGTTCCAGATTGACATCCATCTCGATATGCACTCATAGTTCGTTGACATTTGTTATAGAAACGCCAGATTGTTTGCCTTGACTGTTCACTTCCCCGATGGTATTTCATTGTAGTAACAGACTCGGAATCTTCCATTACGGAAGTTGCAAAGGCATCTTCTTCCATAATTAACTCTTGATCCAGAGTCTCCTATATCTCTTCTATATACGAGCCCTCCAGCCCCTCTTCTATATCCGAGTCCTCCAGCTCCTCCTCTATATTCAAGTCCGCCAGCTCAGGAACCTCCGTACTTGCATTTGTAGTAGCCCGATAGGCCCTCTTTTTCTTAGTCAACCGTGGCATCTATATGTATACAGAATACATTAGTTAAACAAGTATTTCTAGAGTACATACTATAGAGATATCAGGAATCATAGCATGTACCCCTAGATTTGGAGTTCGGGCTCTAGGTCTTCGGTTGTGAAGAGCTAAAGTTGCGCTTGTTGCCGCCGAGTCAGAGGGTCTTGGCATTATTTAGTGCTTAGTCAGCAGATTGGAGAATGTCGGTTCCATGTATGAGACTACATAAGGTTCCATGTTGCCGGCACCATACTGAGACAAATCGTTACAGGTCGTGCACCCCATGCGCATCTAGACAAACCAAGGAAAAGCTTTGCATTTACGTAGATCCAGTACGTCAAAGGGGTTTAACGTGCGCTTTGGCCAACGTTGATCTGATTTAGCTATCGCATAGTTATGTAGTAACGTGGATTTGCAGAGTAATTTCAAGTGCATGAATGGGGTTTAACACGCTGTTGGGACCATGCTGATCTGATTGAACATCGTACATGTAGCAGAATAGTTTATGTGTGCTTGAGGTCATATCTAATGCAGCACGATGAGATATAGCAAATTCCCAGACCTTCCAACCCTCATTCCCGCCTCTATTCATTCCAACCGTGATTCTGACAGTGAGTTCCCACGTCTATTCATTCCAGCTATGATTTTGGCGGGTGAGTTCCTACATTCACACAGATTTCTTGGGCGATTTGGACGGTGAATTCGAGGCTCATACGGATGAGAATATCCGGGGTGTTTTCCAAGGTGGTACTGGGCTTATTTTGGACAGTTAATTCAATGCTAATATGTATGCGAATATAGTGTGCTAGGTATTACGCGAGCGTAGCGAGCAGCGTATTTATGTAGCTCTGTGTATCCATATACTGCCAAGGCGCTATACTCTATCCCTCTATACTATGTACTCATGCTATCACATGCCCCTCCCTTTTTGTGGGTCGCTGGCGACGGAATTTCCTTTTTTTATTTTTGGACTCTATGTCTGAGGCTAGGAGACGGCCTTGGAACCTTTTGACGGAACCTTCATTGGGAGCGGTCTAACCCCACATCAACTATCCTAATACAACTGTAGAAGTCCTGAAAACTATCCTAATACAACTGTAGAAGACCCGAAAACCTGTATAAACTCTCTGGGAATGCAAAATGCCAGTCGGGGTAAATGAAACAAGATAAAAGCCATCGCTGAGAAATTCGTAACGGCCAATTGGGAGCCAACGTCGCCGCATCTTCAGGTGACTCCCAACGGCTAACTTCTTATCAAAAAACACCACTACGGAGCTGGTGGCTTTACCAAATCTCTGGTTACCCCCAGGAGCCAACGTGCCCTCATAATCTCCCCACTCCCATATCCTGTATGATATCTGCCATGGGTCTCTAACAGGGGACCCCATGAATCACAATGGCCTTCGCCAAGTTGTTGTCGCTAGGTGGTGTATTCTGCGGGGGTGTTTTGGGTGATCAGGATTTCTTCCCAGCCTTTGCTGCCGGACATGGTGCAGCCTGTTCTTTTGGTAATTGGGGGTGCCACTACTACCGGGGCCTCATCCTCATCCTCATACGCAGATAGGTCTTTATACATACTTGACCCATCTGCCATTATAACATCCTCACTATCTCCTGCCCCTTTCTTCTCATACCTATCTCCGTCTGAACCCCCATAGTGGCTTCGGGACGCCATTAAATGCTTCTGCCAGGGCGAGCTTGATTTAAGGCATCCAAGGGGTTAGTAGTCATGCTGCCTAAGGCAGTTGTAGGAAGGGTCTGGGTGTTGTTGGCACTGTAGACATGATGGCGATGTTGTGAATTTCTATTCAGCGAGGAGACAAATGACCGTACATACAGTACTAGCACAGCTTGCATTTGGAATCCAAATCAGACTTCAAACATGGGGCTACTCCGAAATTTTTGTCTGCAGCACTGCGTGTCAATCGCCTCAGCTGCCTGTTGGCGGGGTAGAACTAGTGGTGGAGTCTCGATCTAAAATTGATACATAACCTGTAAAAGTAGTGTGGTACTACCAAGATAGGACTAGCTTAATTACAAAAGGGTAAGACTGGGAGATACCGGAAAAGGTATGGGCCAAAAAAGGACTACATAGCAACGACTTGTTAGTAAATAAAATTGTGCCCACTTTAATCAATATAAGCAGTAAACACAGAGACTCATAAATAAGCATAGCTCTACCGGAGCACAATCTTCACCATATGTAATACTGCCACTGCAAAATTTAATATTTATTCTCGTACCCTCCACTATACGCAGGGCGCTGTGCAGATAAAACCCTATTCATCTGTAATTGATAAAAAAAAAAACCCACAAAAAAAAAAACTCCAAATCCGATAACACCCAATATAAAGAAGAGACCTAAAAAACCAACCTCCTACCTGACAACCACATCATTCTCAATAAGAACAACTCTAAGTCTGCTGCTACTATAGTGCGAGGCACTGCCAGAGGGCGAGTGACAGCTAATATGGAAGGATAAGGTAGGAGATGTTCAGCAGCTGTGGGCCCGCAGATGTTGCAATGAATGACTGTGGCCAGGCACGGGTGCTGTAACCATCTCAGCGTCGAGGCAAAGTAGGGACGCCAGGGCGAGACATTTGAAATTGGTTATTCTCGTTGACACAGTCAACATCAAGTGCGTTGGAGGCATACGAGTGGCTGTGTCATCAGCTGCTACTTTGTTGGTCGTAGGATTGGATTTTCATCGACTGATGCAGCTGGCATACTCTGCCAGGAGAGACATCTTGAGGGAAATGTGCCTTTAAAGTACAAAATTCGTAGCTGTTTGCTTTGTAGCAGTTTTGTTAGTGTTGCAAGGTTAGGAGAATTGTTGCTGCTGCTGCGGCGGTGCTGGTCTCGGCGGGCTTAGATCCGGAGTTCGATCGTATTTGTTGTGGTGTGGAGGCAGAAGTGGAAAACTTTTGGTCGTTTTTGGCCTCGGTGTTAACAATCCCTCCGTCACTCAATGCTAAAACCATACAGTCCACCACAAGTGAAAACTTTTTCTTCCACTTCTCATACTCATTTCTCATGCCTTCAAACATTACATCAAACTTGTATGTGAGCTGAAACAATGTGCCGTCGAAACTCACCATGCGCCAACTTTCTCCTGTCGTAATGAAACCAAATACCTTACCACTACCATTATTACCTCTCATATCAAACATCGACAGCAAGCATTGTTTCATCGCTTGACCCACAGAAGGTCGCTTTGCCTCAATGATAATAACGAACCTATCTTCCTTAACCGAAATAAGATCCACGACCACAAACTCCTCCACCCTGCCTGCCTCTGCCTCAGGCTCACTACCAACAGCAATAATCTCCCGCTCCCTCTGTAACAGTAAACTCTTTCGACATGTCTTGCGCCTGAAACCGGAGATTATGGGAACAATCGTAGCGTAAACCAAATCATTAATATTAGCTTCGTTAAAATTGGGCATAGCCTCCGAAGGATAACCCTCCGCATCAATATAGTCGATGAGATTGTCGTAAACCCTCTGCTTAATTTCATCAATGGCATCCTCTCCTAGAGCCTTACTCTGGCCATCTAACATATCCTTTACGGGAATGGCATTATCTTCGAGTGTTGAGAATCCGATACCGACTTTCTTTTCTGCGTCCCGAATAGTAAATTTCGTATAAGACTTGGACCACTTCGCCTTGCGTTTCTTTGCCTTGCGTTTCTTTCTCTGTTGTTCGCTGCTCTCATCTGCTATTGTAAAAAGTTCTGCTAACCTATTAGTATTAACTTATACAAACTCAAAATTGAACTCACCGACGGATACCGTTTCCTACTCAAACCTAGCAAACCTAGCAAACCGTAGCTAACTGAAACTACTGAGTACTGACTCGAATGAAATGCGTCCTTAAGGGAAGTGTAAAGGACTGGGACAATTGTGGAGGGTACTTCCGAGCATATATAATCGATGTGAATGATCGGTTGACCCTCTGCTGACACGCATGCCAAGGCGTTTCAGAAAGGCTAGAGAAAGAGGTAGAGAAAATCAAATTGGATTCGTGAAGGAGAGGGGGGGGGGGTGTTAAGAGAACAGGTGGGACGTTTGGAAGAGGAAAAAGAGAATCTTTGGAAGTACACTCTGGAGGTGATAGGGGATTTGTTTTGGAAAAGATCCTACCGGAAGGATGCCTTGTTGAAGAGTTTGAGGTAAGATAACCTTTCTCGAGGAGGTGGAGTTTTGGAAGAAAAGATGTGGAAGAGGAGGAGGAAACCTTTTAAATGCCTTCGCTAGTAGAACATGTGTCAGGTACTGACGCACATAAAATTAGATTAGCTCTGTTGGGAAGTTTAGTTTGAGAATCCGGAACGGGAAAGGAGGCATTGATTTATGGCTGCAATTCTGCTCAGGTTCATCATCCATTTTTTTTTTTTTTTTTTTTTTTTTTCTTCTCATAGTCAACATACAGGTTCATAGGCAAGACACTTTTCAGATTCCTCACGATAGGTAGTGAGTTGAGTTTCTAATCTGAGTGTCCCTTATCTTTTGTTGCATCAGTGGCGGGACTAGAAAGACCCGATAACTATATCCCTCTGGGCTGGTTTACCGGATATTTCTACCTGCTGTCAGATATGTGACACGTAAATGTACTTGCGCCCTTACAATCATCATATGGTAGTGAAACTAAATATTTCATGGCGGGGCTCAACTCTGTATGTGTAGGCCCTAGGAGCGGTCGGGTTCGAGACTAGGCACGAGGCTATAGGGCATACTCTCAAATGCTGACGCATCGTTAACTACGGTAAGGCTCTGTAATTGATAACCTCAAAAAAATATACCTGTGAGTCAAGACACAAGGCTAGGCATGGTAAAATATGAGCCGCGGGCTAAGTAATGCAAGGTACCTACGACCATCCTCCCTATTTTCCTATTTGTTGGTTGTGGAGCTAGCCGGTTGCGACGCCGTTCAAAATTGCCATCACATAAATGCATTCAATAATTATCCGGACTTGGGACTTCTAGAAGGCTGCCGACCAGGGTTAGTTTTGATAGAGGCTCTTCCGTCCTTGTAATTCTAAGAAGTTTGAACTGGGTTTTGGAGATCTCCCGAACATTAAAGGCTGTCCATAGCTGATCGAAAATTATGCACATATGTACCTTTAGCCGTGTAGCTGCAAAACTAATTGGTTCGAATTCTTCTGTTGGTAGGAGGCTTAAGTACAATGTCAAATAAACCACGGCTGTAAAGCGCAATCGCCACCGTCAATATTAAAGTTACGACTTATGCTGAAGAAGCCTCCACTGTTGTCAGCCTTCCGTAGTCTAGATGTCATGCCATTGAGCAGTCCCAGCACAAATCAAAACCCCCTGCCATCCGTATACCCCCGACATGGTTTGCTTTCCGCCCAATTGCATGGTACGTTAGATCCTACTTCTAATTCATAAATTGCATCCCTGTCCCATCGACTACAATCCTAGAACTCTTCCTACGCAAGGCTAAGTATCGCCGCATTTGATACCGATTTATTCTTTTGATTTTACCTCTCGCCACTAGAAGTGGGTGTTCATTGCGAGCATGTCAGAGCCTACTGACAATGCGCAGCTCTGCAGTTATGAAACAGGAGGTTCTATGGACCGTCATAACAAATCTCTATTGCCTGACTCCAGCCACAATGGGAGGGTATCTCATATAGCTAGAATATGTTTCATCAATGTTTCACTGGAAGCGACCTGGAATCATATCAAATTCATGTTGCAAAAAGCTAATATAATGAGCCCTCCCCATGCCCATGGCAATTTTCTTTCTTTAATCATCAGCGTCCAATTTGGCCTCACTACATCACAGATCTCACTACCTCAGAGGTTCACCTACCTTCAAAACGCATCTATTGTTCCAGCATCTAATTCGTGCTTTTGGTCAACGAAGAGCAGTTCCGCGCCTCCATAGCAACGCTCAGTTAATTCCAGTGGTCCTCAACGCAAACAGCATCTGGCATTCCGCAGATTAAAATGCCCAAATACGTTGGAAACGACTGTAACAGACCGGCATCCCCTGATTATCATGAAATACTCGCTATTAGTGGCGAGTGTGGGGGATATGACCGGAGAGGACGACGCATGGGCAAGTTGACCATGAGGATCTATACCGATACTCGTGGTCCACAGAATTCCGATGAAGATCAATTAGTCGACACAAAAATTGGAACTCTATCTTCAGTTGGCACTACCCAAGCTCCACAGTTCTGGAGCTCAAGCACTTTACAAGTAAACAAGGCAGCGCAGAACTCCTTTTCGAATTCACAACATAGGCCCCGCGGGTCGTCACCCACCCAAGACAATTCTGAGACGCCTCAGGAGATGGATGCGGAGGATATCGCCAACAGATACTGCAAGTGCCGCCTGAAAAAACATGGCTATAACTACGATGAAAATCCCATGGCATACAAGTCGCAAGAGCCTCTTTCCAGCAACGACTCTAATGGGTTCTCTTCCATGGAGAGCTGCAGGCGTAACCTTGGTGAACGGCATCAGGAGGTTTTCAATGTGACAAACCGTTCAAAATCTAATGTGGGGAGAGGAAGTTTCTGTTCAAATCATGTACAATGACGGAATTCTGAAGAGTGGGAGATTGTCCTATATTACGACAGATTTCATAAATATAGGTAGACATGGCTTTATTCTTTTAATTATTGTTTCGGTTCCATATACAACCGTTCACTGCCTGTTGGTGATATCTTAGTAGATTAATATACGCTGTGGATGCCTACTGATTTCTTGGATTTTTGGAAGTGTCACTTTCTTCTGCTTTAATTTCATGTTTCGATTTTCAATCGAAGATAATTCCTGAGAATTCTATATAATCTTATGGCACGTAATATGGACATATATAGGCCAGCCTACATGCCAGAAAACTTTGATGTGTGTTGGAGTATATGGAGGAAGACTAGACAATACCTGTGGGAAAACTGGGGCGCTACTGTATCCGCAGACCAGAGCCCCCGACGGCAAATATCTAGAACCTGCTGTCTATGTTCCATGATTGCATGTTACGCAACAGAACTTCACAATCCAGTGCTTTCTAATAGAGAGCTATCACTTAGTTCCTCCTATAGGATCAATGACAGTTCAATTTACATAGCATTCAGTGACTCTAAGATATGTTGCTGTTTCTAGGTGCTTCAGTATAGTCTTCATACTATAGTAATGATATGGAATATATTTGGAATTAATAGAACGATATTCTTATTTTTGAGGGTATATCTTACATACCCGGTATCCTTATACAGAGGATATTACTGAATTTGGAAGTCCTAGCCCGATTAAGTAATGCAATGGCTAGTCTAGCCAAAATAGGGAGCCTTATGGATCAGAGCACTTCTAGTCTGGTTGGCACCACAAAGGAGAGCAAGGTGGCAGCAATTAAACCTTAGCTGTCTCGATACAACACGTGGGAAATATGTGACACTGGTGTCCGTCAGTAATGCCTTTATCAAGTTAACAAATAACTTGCTCCCGTTCTGAGGGAAGCAAATGTGTTGGTGAATATGGCATAATGCGCCATCGAACGCGCAAGCTGGCACTGCGCGCATGAGACTACTGCGCTATAAACTCAGCAAGATTGATTATAAATCAGCCGTCTAATTCGGTTGCTACCCCATCTCAAAACTAAAGTCTCGAAATGTTATTTTCGATACCGGTATTTTGCCTTCGGTTACCGGCCTGGAGGAAGGTTTCTGATGTTTAGTCAGTGATGTTAAAAACTAGTTCCAAATTAGTCTGGTTGGCACATGTGCCAACCAGACTATCCCAAATTGGCCTTGGTGGTAGAGGATCTGGTTAGTTTCGTGTCCAGACCCTCGTAAAGATTGATATCTAGGGGTTAGTCCGGTTGGCTCACCTGGTACTGGGTAATGACTTTTTTTTTTAAGAAATATAAATAAAAAAGAAAAATACCGGCCTCTCCGACTTTCTCATGAACTTTCGAAGCTTTGATCCGGAACAGGATATGAATAGCTATGGTTTCATCAGTTCAATTGCAAGAGGAATACATAGTAACGGGATCCTTCTTGTAGAAGAATTCCGACTCCTCACAATTCAATATATAGTTTCTAGGTCATAACTATTAGTATAAGGCCATTTTTACGCAAAATATTTCAGCTCCCAAAAATGAGAAATCTACTCCTAAAACCTATCTTCACAAGTTCAAGAGTAATTATCAGAAGCTAACAGTTTAATGACATTTGGTTCACTGGCACATTTTCTGGAAAGCATGGAATGTGAAGACAGGGTGGGTACATAGCGATGTTATCCGGATTTGTATGTCCAAGACTTTGGAAATTTCTCACGTTTACCGTACCAGGTAAGGTGGGGATGCAATACACATAAACCTCATAAGCTTGGCAAGCAATTTTGTTCGTGGTGTTGGTGATTTTAATAATTTTAAAGTACCTTGGGGAAGGGGGTAGTTAGCGCCAGACTAGATATTAGTACCAATGTAGTCTTATATTTAGCAGCGGAAGTCCATCAGCAGCTTCGCCAAGTCTGTCGCCAAGACCCTCGCTGCGTTTACCCCCAAAAATGGATAACTGCACTAAACCTGGATTTCCTATGCTGGTAACCACAACGCGCAAGTCCTTCGTAATATTCTGCAACATGTCGATCACCCTATAACAAGAACTCTTAGCTTATACCATTTTACCATCCAGGTACATAGTACCGGTAAGTGCTCAAAGCAAATCTCGTATTCAGCCATGCATGGACGCAGCTCCTCTACATTCGGATCCCAAAGACGCAAATCTAAAACATATCGATTACGTAGGGTACGCAATACCAATGCAGTCTCGTACATTGTTTTTCACAATAGATCTTTTATTCATCGATCTCGGATGTAACAGCTGCCGGCATTGGAGTACTTGATATACCCCCCTTATATAATTACTTAGCAGAATCCTGAAGTCGCGTATATTCCCGTACGGGAGAATATCGGTATTGCAATCGTATTTGAGCCAGACTACATCGGCTTGTGTAACATATATGTTTGAGATTTCGTAGCTGAATCTACGGGATACCGTAGAGACTCGAGTTATTCGCTAGCGTAATTTCAATCTGAGCTGGGCAAATGTGAGCTTAAATTCCAGAATTTGCCCAGCTCAGATTGAAATTACGCTAGCGAATAACTCGAGTCTCTACGGTAGGCAAACTGAGCCACACGGATCTCTGCCAGTTGAACCTGCCATCGGTCGATCTCACCAGGCAATAGTGATCCAACCCTATAGAGAGATGGTGCCAACCAGACAAAAAGAGATGCCCACATGCCCAAGTGGTTGGATATCGAGCGAGAGGTAACCGATACTTATCTATTGTGATCTATACACCGGTACCAATTTTTCTCCAGCGACAATGCTTCGGGCACCTCAACGTCAGTTTAACGCACGGTAATGGACAAGTCGAAAATCAAGTCAGTATGTCAAGGCAAACAAATAGCAGGAAACCCCAGATAACTTGCTTCAACCTGTGCCGTGGGCCCTCCAGTCCTTAGAAGCTACGCCTACACTCTTAACTTTTCATACTTTTCTATACTTTTACTATTTAGCTTTATTTTGCACCTTCCACTTGTCTTTCTATGTTGTGGTGATTGATATATTCACGTTTGGATGGGCATTGGCGTTTCGCCGAGCGCTGGAAAGTGTCTATAGCCAGGTGTAATAACTACCTCCAATGAATTAAATTAGCTTAAGAAATCTCTCCACTTTCGCTATGCATACAAGTTTCCCAGTTCGTTATAGCCAGGTTTGCCTGTATGGGAAAAGACATTCACATTGTATAGTCTGCAAAATCGGACTACCAAAACGCCTGCCGATTTCCAACTACTCACAGCCAATCGTTGTCCATTGTGGGTCGATTGTCTTGCGGAGTAAACGTTGCTTTTTCTCGCTTCCGAAATTTTTGTATACGTAATATTGCGGAATAATATCGCAGCTGGTAAACGACGATAACCGACGAACCCGGACACACACAAGTAGTATTATCTTGATTTTATTCTGAGGGATTCATCATGATGAGCTCTTAGGCTTCATCTAAATATGAAGACCTAAGAAATACAATAATTGGGTTTGAACGACCCCAACTATAATATCAATAGCAAGAATAATTTGAAGCTCCTTCGTCATAAATCAATAGGTTCTCATTGTCCAGATGAATTTCATTTTTGACGAAGCCAGCCATAGTAGCTAGATTAACGAACACCACCGAGAAGGAAAAAAAGCAAAGGAATTTCAGTTTGTTAAAATCCCTCAGTTCGTATCCAAGGTTGGTATACCCGTATCAATTCTAGTACCGTGTTGGTCCTCGGATATAGCGGATTAAATAATTGACCGACATACAACTATCGTCGAGAATTACCGAATCGGGATCCAGTAGTTTTGAGCCTGGTTAATCGAACTAGGCATGGTTGTGACAAGATACCTAGCCAGTTGCCAACCAGAGCTTGCAGACCAAAATTCATTGGCCAGACCATCTGGTTCCGCTACGGTACCTAACTACTATACGCCATGCACCTAACAGACCGCCATATCCTAGGGAGGGCTGATTGCCGGTTACTAGACTAAAAAAGTAATGTACATATTATTAGCTGAAAATGTATTTAATTCGAGCCGGAGATGTACGACATGTATGGAGACTCGTGCTCACGCCACTCTACTGCTAGAACGCCCTTGTGCCAATGTAAAGACAAGTTGATTACAATTGCAGCTAGCTACCTGCCGTATACCAAGCATGTATCAATTTGCAAGCCTCATGTTCTTTAAAACCACAACCGTGTTTGGGGGCAATGTGTAAAGTAGTTCAATCTCTCTTCTTGCAGTTGTGTTCTGCTCGAAGATCTGCAGGCGGCTAAGCCCCACTAAATAGCTGCAGAACGCCGATTACGGTTTTATGAATATCATCGTTGGCAGGTTTTGCAGTGATTTTTCTAAGACATATCATTAGAGTTGGTTGTATGAGTGAAAATGTATCTGAAATCCGTGCTGTAAACCTTTCTTTCTATTTTTTTCATGATGCACAGGACATTGACCCTCCGCTCCACATGGGGCAACCTCCGCTGACTTGTCTTGCTTGTTTTCTTCCTGTTGATCCCAGCCAGAACCTGTTTGGCAAAGACGCCGGTATCCCACGAGCATAGATATGTCACAGTCCTTGAAACATTTAGTTGCCGTAATACGGTATAAAAATATGTCCTGCGTATATGCTGGTTAACATTGTAAATAATAAACGCTCCCCCTGGTAATTGGCCATATACATCATATTCATTGTTCGGATTGACCCAATGTGGGACGACTGCGAGTGCGGAAATCCGCTGCTAGTAGCTGAAAGTAGTAGGTAAATTTTTAATTCATTTTGATAGGAACCTTTTCTAGAATTAGCAATAAATTATTAGGAAAACTAGGTACTTAAAAATTTATCCTCTATTTGGTACAAAATAATCTATAGGTAGAGGATTTCTAGTGCCCAATTTAGATGCTGCAGGTGGTTGGGACATAACAGGTGCATGTAAACATTAACTGAATTGGCCAATTGCAAGGACCACTTTCCTGCCGACATCTGCTTAAAGGCGGGGAATCTGCAGCTCGTGCATATGGACCCACGCCGAAGGGGAAGTACGTGACCACATACTTAGGGAAGTGCTGAGCAGCCCAAACTTACCAAGAGTAGCTAAGTAGGAATTGATCAGGGTTTAACACGTATAGCTGCTTCTCAATACATAGTCTGGCGGGTACCGCCTCTCGTAGATTGCTTCTCAAAATGGAATATACAGTACCTACCGACTAAGTATGTAAAGCCTCCGATGATCGACACATCTTTTGAGCAGTGACTGGTAGGAAGCAAATTGCTTCAATGCACCAACAATCACCTAACAAAAATAGTTGTGATTGGAATACATACTGCTCGGTAGCTTTTAGAACCCAGGTGCATACTACGTTACAGTATAGTTGAGTTCCCAAAAATAGGCACGTTGGTATACTCTTGTTGAATTCGAAGGATATCTCTCCTGGAGGATTTAATGTAGCTGTGTAGAGTGGATGGAGTATCTTCGCCCACCCACGGCCGGATTTAGATCCGGTATAATTAACAACACTAGTTCTGTTGGCTTGTTTTGCACACGGTGCCGACGGCCCCGCTATAAGTTGTATACTGTACATATAATCTAGAACACACACTCGCACTCTTTCATAATTACGTGTGCCGCATCTCATCTCAGCTGTTCAAGGGTAAATGCACTGGGCATACAGTTTGCAACCTAATCTGTACGGGAACATGATTGACTATCGGCCCGGGGGCCGGGGCTACCGGGGCTACTTACGTACTTACATATTGTTGCTGGGGATAGGTCTTCCATTGACGATCACAGTTGGTGGCATCAGCTGTAGGTGTAGCCAGAAGAGCATAAAAAGGAGGCTTTCCCCCTCTTCCCTAGAGTATCCAAAGCAAACAGATTCCTCGTATCCACAGAACACACAGTAACCCGCACTCTACATTACCTCTCTACGTGTCTTAGCAATCTATATATATTAGCTCAAAGTCACCACAATGGTAAATACGTTGACCGTCAACACCGCCACTGCCTGTGTTGCCTTCGGGAATGTACACCTTCGTGTGTACTTCCAGGACAACGAGGGCTATGTCAGAGAGTCTCAATGGGACAATGGCTGGACCGGTGGCACCATTCACAATAGGCTGTTCAGAGCAAAGCCAAACACCCCCCTTGCAGCAATAACTTGGGGAAGCACGCCATCAGTAAGTGACGGCCGGGAAAACTCTTTTCTCTCACTCTCTCACTTGATTCAAACCATGTTAACACTGAGACTAGATCCGCGTCTACTATGTGGACAACAATAATAAGCTCGCAGAGCACTGTTGGGATGGCAGCGGCTGGTACACTGGTGCCTTGGGAAACAGTGACATCGCGATCGACTACCGATCCAAGATTGGTGCCTGCACCTGGAGCACCACCCCTTCTATCAGGGTATATTATCAATCGCCCGGCAATGAAGCCATCCGAGAAGTATGCTGGGATGGAAACGGATGGACTGGGGGGGCCACTCTTCCAGATGCTCAACTTGGAAGTGGCCTCGCTGCTATTGCATTCTCGAAGAATGGAATTCACTTGAGGGTTTACTACCAAACACGAGACGACAACACGGTTCGTGAGCATTGCTGGGATGGGTCATGGAGCGTAGGTATGTAGCACCTCGAAGAATGTCTCAGTTGGGACCACGAGAGTCACCATAAGCTGACTCACTGCTTGAATGCATATGATAGGTCAAATGACTGTACAAGCCCCCGCCGGGACCGCCATTGGCGCTGCCACCTGGGCCAGTGATCCTCAGATTAGAGTCTATATCGAGCAATTGCGTGGAGGTCACGTCGCAGAGATGGCCTACAGCGGTGGATGGACTGGTCCAAAGACTCTCACTAACTGCCTCGCTAACACGAACTTGTCTGTTTGCAGCTGGGGAAATATCCAGATTCGCTTCTATTTCCAACGGATTGTCAACGAGGTCCAGGAGTACTGCTGGGACAATGGATGGTATAACGGGGCCCAGATCCCAAGCAACTAGTTCTCTGTTTGCTTGTCTTTCTTCGCTTCATGTCTAAAACTGGGAATCAGGTTGGAGGAACATACGAAGAAATGACCTTGGCGGGTTAAATTGAATATGTATATGACTAGTGGTCTTGTTTTCTTATGGCTATCTGGGTAGCACTGGCGGGAATATGAATATGGTAGCACAAATTCTATAGTGGTGATCACTCATTTAACCCGTTCCCATATAAGATTTACTGTAGGTAGTCTACAGTAATTCTTAGATCTGTACTTAGGAGCTGGCAGTTGCATGTACCAGCTGAGGTCTCTAGGTACAAATTCTTCTCTTTATATTTATAAATCAAACTCGTTACTCATGTGCGGTCCCTTAAGGAGGGCCGTGGATTCAAGGGTCAGGCAAGTTAGCCTGCCCACCCTTGCCAATATGTGTTAACAACGAAGGAGACGTACAAAGGAGATTGTAATATCAAGCTTAGTCTGCATCTGTATACGTATGCCAGGAGTATCTCAGGATGAGTAGGAGAAGAAAAGCAAATACTGGCAGAAGCACTGGGACAGGAGGCAGAGTTGGGATGGATATCTAGATCAAGAGATGGGACGTGTAGTAGTGGGGGAGACGGACGAAAGCAGGTAGTTAGCTGCGGGAGCGATGACTCACGGGGTCATCTACCGAGTACAATTCGCTGCAGTACTGTAGTCCGACGCTGAACTCCTAGGGATAAGTCTGAGATGGGAAAGCGTGCAAACGGTGGCCCTGGGCAGCCAAGGGTGATACAGATGGTGCAGGCCATTCTTATTAGTAAGGTTGCCTACCCTTACGATTTGGGATACTACTATGTTGAAAGCATATGCATTGGTGACTCAGATTGAATGTGATGATGGTGAAGATAATTTAATGCTTCATCTCTATGGTGATCCAGCATATGTTCTGGGCCGCCCGCCGCGGGCGGCAGCGGCGGGCGGCATACCCACTATGCCCCTCGCCGGCAATTCATTTTATTACTGCATTTAGTATATAACGTACTTGAATTAATAAAAATATACCTAACTAGAGCCATATTAAATACATACAACCAGGCTATTAGTTGTCCTCCTGATCGATTGAGTGATCCTCCAGATCAATTGGGCTATTATCTAGGAGCCCAACTTGTGTCCGTTTAGCTAGAGCCGAGAGGTTACCGCAGTCATGATCTGCTAACCCTCTGGTATGACAAAAGAATGAGCATTTCAACTCATTTATATAGCATCGGCAGCAGGGACTAGAATACGACTTTCTTTTAAATACATAAGTCATCATTAGAGGTATTTTTTTGTGGGAATCCCCCTCTTGTTCAAGTTAGTTTTCCACTCCTTAAATGGAAGTTATACTTGGTGTAGATAGGGTCAACCAAAGACAATCTCAGAGGGGTTTTGAGTGTTGATAAGTATTTCCTTCGATTAGTACCTAAGGTTTTTTTTTTTTAAATATGGTGCCGGCAATAAGAAAACGATGTAACATTCTCCAGGCTGCTGACTAAGCACTAAATTCAATGCCAAGACCCTCTGACTCGGCGGCGTGGCGACCGACGAACACAACTTTAGCTATTCACACCTAATTCCGAAGACCTACATATCATAGAGCCCGAACTCCAGATCTAGAGGTAGCTATGATTCCCAATATTTCTATAGCATGTACCTACTAATGTATCCTATACCTAGATGCCACGGTTAACCAGGAAAAAAGAAGCCTGTCGGGCTGCTACTTATGCAAGTCAACTTGCAGCACATCGCCATCAACAGAAACGCACAGAGGTTCCAGAGCTGGAGGAGCTGAAGGAGCTGGAAGAGTTGGAGGATGCGGATATAGAAGGACTCAGATATAGAAGAGGAGCTGGAGACTTTAGATCAAGAGTTAATTATGGAAGCCGATGCGTTTGCAAAATTGAAGGCTTCAGTAATAGAAGATTCAACTGTACCTACAATAAAATACTATCGGGGAAGTCAACAGTCAAGGCAAACCATCTGGCGGGATAAAAAGAGAAAGCTGGACTTGCAAATTTAAAGAGCGTGTATATAAAAGTCATCGTCGGAAACTAGCTTAGTTATTTGTTCTTATCCTATTTAAGTTAGTTAGTTATTGTTCCTTTCCTATTTAGGTTAATATATCACCTCTTGGCATGTAACATTCTCAAATTCTCTCATACAAAATTTTACTTTTCTTTCCCTTATAACTTCTTCAATTTTCAATTTATTTTAATTCTGAGAGCGAAGAGTTCTTCTGCAAGCCTAGTTCTATTAATCTACGCTTTGATTTAATGATTTGGATATGTTGTTGTTGTGGAGTTAGAAAAGTTCGTAGATATCAATTTGGGGTCGTTTTCTTATTGCCGGCACCATACTTGTTACTGCTATGCGGCCCCGTCAGGGGGGGCATGAGGAGCCACTCGGAAACCCAAGTGTATTCAAGGGTAAGGCAAGTTAATCTGCCAGACCCACGCGAGATAAATACAAATAACTAACACTAACACTGGGGACGAGGCCCCATGGGACGAACCGATGACCCGGGGGACCTGACTGAGCCTCGACCTCTGACTGAACTGAATGACCCATGAAACTGAAATCGAAAATTACATAAACTCGTGAAACTGAACTGAACTGGACTGAATGTCCCGTGAGACTAAGAATAATGAAACTCGTGAAACTGGGAAAGATAATGGACTGTCACTAACGGGCGAACCGATGACCCGGGGGCCTGACTGGACCTCCGCCTCACTAACTTGAACTCGTGAAATGTAAAAGGACTCGTGATCATACAAAGGGAACTCGTGAAAAACCTGGGTGAGTTGACTACGTGACCTCGTGGTATAGAAACTTGAAGAAGGCCTCCGTGGCCTCATAACTCTCTTCTCCTTCCTTTCTCCAATCCGGCTTGTCGAGCTCCTTCAAACAACGCTTCTCTCCCAATATTGCCCTTCTGAAGGGGTCAGTACCTAGTGTAATACATGGAAGTGCTGTATCCGTAGTGAGACGAGATTTTATAACTCTATCAAGCCTTTGGACTTGAGGTATGCGAGGTTTTCAATGTTTTATTTTAATACTCCAAGCTGATAATAACTGCTCAACATCTCCCTTGAATACTTCAACATTATCAGATCCTAAAATGTTAGTGACCTATAAAGCTGAATCCATAATGTCATTGCAGATGTCACAGATTCCGACTAATAATATTAGTATCATATTACTTGTACTTTTTTATTTTTTTATTTTTTTATTTTTTTATTTATTTTTCTTCTTTTTTAAATACTTATTACTCTTATTCGGTCCGGGACCATGAAGAGCCACTCGGAAACCCGAGTGGATTCAGGACGAGGCAAGTTAATCTGCCAAGTCGACGCGGATAAGTACACAAAAACAAAGGAGACTCATGAACGGGATACTCCCATACTGTCATTAACCAGCAGTGCCGGATGAGCCCGAGGGCCCTGACTGGAGCCCACCTCGACCCAAACAAGAAAAACCCCGCGCAGGTGAGAGAGAGGAAATTTGAAACCACTCGCCAGTAGAAGTCCGCCTAAAACAACCCCAGAACCGCCCGCAGGTGGAAAAACTAAAAAATGATAACGTCTCGCAAGTGGGATATTACTTGTACTAATGAGCTTAACTTACCAAAATGGAACAACCACGTACCATATGGCCTTTCATATGACAGAATCATTTATATTGTCCATCAGGCCCATGGAGCATATCAATTAGATCAACTTGAACCCGCTCAATTTGTCTATATTTTTATAAATTCAAGTGCGTTATGTACCAAAGGCAGTAATTAAATAAATTGCCCTTGAGGGGCATAGTAGAGGTATGCTGCCCGCGGTGGCGGCCCAGAACACATATTTCATTGAGCTATAGAGTTATCGGACCATATAGCAGCCGCAGCGCTGGAAGCCTAACTCCCGAGCAATTGGCAATAAATGTGTAGATGTCAAGTGGAATTGGTCTTCTTCTCAGTCAATCTAGCCATGGCGAGAAAAGAGTCACAGTAAATAGAACTATCTTCGGTGGGAAGCTAGTATGTGCTTCTGAGACTGCCTACGCCAGTGAAACCAAATCGGTGATTGAATTCAAATTCTATTGCAGCCACCATCCTTGTTAGAATATCTTGACTGCACGTATCTTTACGCATTTCTGACAGTATGAGTGGGAACTCTAATTATGTTCCATGAACCATCAGATATCTCTCCCTCAAATATTGCAAATTGGGTCTCTCTATGAGCATGGGGAGTAGAGCTGGAAGCAATAGTGGAGATCCAGCTTAAGATAGGCTGGGGATAGGGCTGGGGATAGAGCCTGGTATAGAGCTGGAAATGGTGCTGGAGGCAGCGGCGGAAGCAGTGGTAGGAGTGCTGGTGGAAGTCCCGGTTATTTAATTCAATGTATCTCATCAATGCCTACCTTGACGACCTAAACGGTCTCATATATTTCCCTTTCTACTTGCCCTTGCTTTCTTTGCTTTCCTCATATTGGATTACAAACCATCAAATCAATGATAGCAGCCTCTTGGAAAGACATTTTTAGACAACCTTTGTCAAATTTTGTCGTTTTATTACTGCCTTGTTTAATCTGGGTAGATTGTGCGTGCTTTGCCTTCTTCTACTCCTCCACGTCGATCCATTCAATCCAGGTATCAATGGCCTGCTCGGGGCCTGTATGTGGAGCAAGGGCAACATGCGAGTATGTTCATCGCACAGCGTTCTCTGCTTTCCGATCATTCACCATCTCAGCAACCATGCGGTGTACAGTATAATGTAAGAATTTACAAGATTAGGAGAAGGAATTTTGTCAGAGTGTAAATAAGTAAGATGTATTTTCGTAGAGCTATCTAGATATCGCTACGGAATTATTCGCTATGGTCCTAGTGCTCTACCTAGCTACATGATTCTATTATATGTGTTTCTTTCGCGCTGTCACTTTCCTCCTTCGTAATCCCTGTATGCCGTCACTTTCCCTTTTGCCCGACCATAAAATATTCCTTCCTATAATGCCAGTATTGTATCTAATTTCAGAGATAAATAGGCCTAGAAGTCGTCCTCTGGAACAGTTTCGAAATTTCTCCACGCGAATTTGCATTAGCTTGAAGAGCGTATTCTTCGTCGCGATGTCACATCGCCATACAAACTTTGCCAAGACCACCACAAATTACCAAATCCGGGATTTCACCCAGTTTGCACCATTTGTACTCCTCTTATATATCCTACTTTCCTATTTCATTATAGCTTTTGATACAATAATCAATACTAAAGTTCCAGGTCAATTGCCCCTCATGAGTCGGTTAGTTGTTCTTTAAGTGTTCGATTTGCTGCGGTTTCGAAAGTGTTAAAATACTTTTGATGCATGATGTATATTTGTCAGAGGTTCCATACCCACACCTATGCTCACTAATATATAGAAGCATACAGAATGGTAATGTCCCCATCAGTACCTGTATATTCTGTCAATTTAACCTCGCACCCACAAATCAAGTACTGTCTCAATTCTTTTCAGAGCTATACGTTGGTACTCATCAGTACTCGGGCTGCTTTAAATGGGTGCTATACGCACACATCTTAGACATTGGGATAGTGCAGCCCTAAAGAGATTACACTAGGAGTTAAACTTTTATACTTGATATAACAACAAACAGACACACACACACAGACACACAACTTTCCCCTTTTTGGTATCGATCTTATTTCGATCTAAACGGCATAATATTCGGTTCCGACAGAAACCCTCAGAGTTTACTTGAGGAACAACCAGCTACCCTTGCTACTAAATGACCCAAGAGTCCTATGATCTAATATAGTCTCATGATCCTAATTCTGGCGTGAGACTACCGGTACGAATATTCGAAAATCGGGAGCTGAATAATAAAAATAGTAAAGATGGGCAGACTCGCCAAGCCTGATGCCTGGCTAGCGCCGGATATAGTCTGATCCAGATTGTCACATGTTCAAACTGCAGATGGAATTTAGTCTGGTTACATGACCCTCCTCAGTTGCATGACCCTCCACAGAGGAGGGTCATGCAACCAGACTAGATGAAATTAGGGGGCTGTTGTGCCAGCCAGACTACAGATGGAATGCCTACACACGTTTCCTTGTTAGGTTCTCAGCAACCTGGAACAATAGCAAACAAAAATAAGGTTAGTATAGTTAAATGTAGCCTCGTACAAACCAGTCTGTTGTCTATGGGGGAGTTGCGAGGTCACGAACACTACAAAAATATTAACCTGGGTACGAGGCTAAATCAAATGAGGGTAACACCTGCTAAGTCTAGTATTACTGGTAGGTATCTGGTAGTTGATCTATGTTTACCCTGTAATACTTAACCTGTTGCACATTGCGTCATAATTAGCAGCCTTGGCCAACTTACAGACAACGCTGTGGATACATGATATATCTCGCCTAATTTTTTGTATCTACAGTATCCCCCTGACTCACTTTATATCTGTCTTACCTTTTATCTATCACTCGAGATAGAGAGCTCGTCCGTACCTAGCATTGGAGCAGGTGACGGACAAGCTTCCAACGAATAGCAGCAGCAACAATGGACACGGTCACCGTAACGTCCGCAACTGCTTCCGAACCAGCCTCGACACTCTGGTCAGTGTTTTCCTTCTTGTACAATTTTATCTTCATTGTACATAAGATTGTTATCGCATTTGTCACGTTCAGTACATTTACCGCTCCAACATGGCTCTTTATGCTCTTCAGCACCTCCCTCACAGTCACCATGAACTTCACGACACTGCTTCTCATCGCCTTTGCCCTTGGCTCGGGAGGGGTTTGGTTTGTTCGGTACCGGCTTCTTAATATGTATCCCACCCTGCCACACGAACCTCAGCGGAAGGAGCCGGAGATCGACTTATTTCCAGACAGTCAAGGGGGGGACTCGAAGCCGGGGCTTTCAAACTATCTCGATGAGTTTTTGAGTGCTATTAAGATCTTTGGGTATCTCGAGAGGCCTGTTTTTCATGAGTTGACGAGGCATATGCAGACTAGGCGGCTGATAGCAGGAGAAACATTTTTGCTGGAGGAAGAGAAGGGATTTTGCCTTGTTGTAGATGGATTAATGCAGATTTTTGTCAAACAAAACCGGCATGGTGAGAATGAGGAATGCATATGTGGAGAGTGTAGTCTCTGCGAAGTCGATTCGAAAACCAGGCGGAGGAGAGATCCGAGAGAGGGTGCATTTCACGATGAGGAGGACGAGAGCGTTAAGGGGGCTCAAGGATACCAACTCCTCACCGAGGTCAAGAACGGAGCTCCATTGAGTTCGCTATTCACTATTCTCAGTCTGTTTACGGAGGATGTCAAGTTACGACATGAGTTTGATGATTTCGACGGGGGCGTGGACTCTAGTGGTAGCAGCACTTTCGGTCGGACGGGAGATGGACCATTTGCCCCAATCACCGACACTGCAAGGCCAAGTAGCGCTGCTGGGTATCCAATGCAGAGAGATGCAAGTGAGGAATACCCTCGAGATCCACTTCTATCCGTACCTCCATTGTCACTCAGCGATGAATCACCAAGCCACATGCATCCTTCAAGACCGATCACCCCTATAGAGAATCGGCTGAAGAGTCCCAAGCCGAAGAAAACACATTCTGTGCATCCAGACATTATTGCAAGAGCATCAGTCGATACCACTATTGCTGTCATACCTGATACAGCCTTCCGTCGTCTTACAAGGATATACCCCAAAGCCACTGCTCATATCGTCCAAGTCATTCTTACTCGCTTCCAGCGAGTTACCTTCCTTACGGCGTATTCATACCTAGGTCTGACAAGTGAGGTCCTCCGAACGGAGAAGTTTATGAACAAATACACGATGTATGAATTGCCAAATTACCTCCGTGGAGGTGCATTAGACCGTCTGAAAGAGAAGTTTAAGACTGAGCAGGAGAGGGCAGCTCCGGAGGATCAGATGAAAGGCCTTGTCCTGCATAACCCGTCAGCAAACGCTAATAAGCGGAGAACCTCGTCAATATCTATGAGGAAGGAAGCCCTAATCCATGCAAAATTGGCTGGCATCAAGGGAACTCCATCCGCTGCCCTAGACACAGCATCTCCTCCACTTCGAAAATTGGTAAATGGCAATGGTGTCGTCATGGATGGAGGACAGGGGGCTGGTGATCTGTCAACCAATGTGATCTTCCCATCTTCCCGAGGAAAATCTCTGAACAATCCTTTTACTGGGCGCGACTCCAACGGCCTTGGTAGCTTTCACGAAGGGTATGATGCTAAAACACCTCTTGCTCTCAGTTTTAATCCTTTTGCAAGGTATCAAGGTCGTTATCCTCATGAAGCTACGGCGAATACTATTTCAGAAGACAGTGCGTTCCGGGAGGCAGTGTTGGATTGTATATACAAGGCAATAGGTCTTACTCAGTCAGTTCGGGGTCAAATAGAATCTCCCACAGCCCATCACTCTCCTGGTCTGACGTCTTATGATGCAAGAAATTCCAAGACATCCTTCAGCAATGCTTTTGGCATGCTCGATCCCTTTGAGGGAATGGATGATTCGGAATCCGTCATTTCTACTACATTGTCTACAGCGAGCACGAGTGGAGGATTATTTGGTCAGCACTCGGACATGAAGAACGAAGTAGAAATCGTATTTTTTCCAAAGGGATCAGTGCTGGTGGAACAAGGGGAGAGAAACCCAGGGCTGTATTACGTTATTGATGGGTTCTTGGATGTTTCTATTCCGGTAGATGAGAAGAAAGGTGGCCCAAGTACGTCTTTTGATTTTGGTGCCGGGAGCCATGCAACAGCTCCCGACCATGAACTCCCACCATTGACGAGGACAACTACAAGCTCCAGTTTCAAGACGGCCACTGCAGGAAGTGGAGGGAAAAAGATGGGGAGGAAGAGTCTGTTCATGATCAAACCAGGTGGATTAGCTGGATACATTGGCAGTATGTCCGCGTACCGCTCCTTTATTGATGTGCGAGCCAAGACAGATGTCTATGTCGGTTTCCTACCTAGAGATGCACTGGAGAGGATTGTTGATAGGCATCCTGTGGTTCTCCTGACTATGGCAAAAAGATTGACTAGTTTACTACCAAGGTTGATTCTACATATTGACTTTGCATTGGAGTGGGTTCAGATTGATGCCGGGCAAGTGATATACCACCAGGGAGATGAGAGCGACGCTATTTACATTGTTCTCAATGGGCGACTAAGAGGGGTTTTAGACGATAAAAATGGGCAGTTGCAAGTCGTGGGAGAGTTTGGTCAGGGTGAGAGTGTGGGGGAGTTGGAGGTTCTTACGGAAACGACACGACCTGCCACGGTTCATGCAATCCGAGAGACAGAACTAGCTAGGTTTCCAAAGACACTGTTCAACAGTCTAGCTATGGAGCATCCAGGGATAACAATTCAGATCTCAAAGATAATAGCCTCGAGAATGAGGACCCTGATCGATAACCCTCTTAAGGGAGAGATGGCTGGTTATTCTCCGGTGGGAATAACAGATCGAACAACAGCATCCTCAGCATCCCCGGTGAAGCGGGGCACAAACAGCACTGTAAATCTGCGGACAGTGTGCATCCTTCCCGTAACTGCTGGCGTTCCTGTGGCGGAATTTGGAAATCGCCTGTCAAGTGCTCTACAACAAGTTGGCATTGCCAACGGGGTAACGTTGCTAAACCAAGCAGTTGTTCTTAGTCACCTTGGAAGACATGCCTTCAGCAAGATGGGGAAATTGAAACTTTCGGGTTACCTCGCGGATTTGGAAGAAAAGTTTGGTATGGTGTTATACGTTGCCGACACGAACGTCAACTCGCCATGGACCCAGACTTGTATCAGCCAGGCTGACTGCATTCTGGTGATTGGTCTTGCTGAGGCGAGCCCAAAAATTGGAGAGTATGAGAGATTCCTGGTTGGCATGAAGAGTACTGCGAGAAAGGAGTTGGTGCTTCTGCATGTGGAGAGATATTGCCGTCCCGGGTTGACTAGAAAATGGCTTAGGGTAAATTCTAACTCTTTGAATATGACAGATATCATGAACTAACATGAAGTGTAGAACCGAATATGGATTAATGGTGGTCATCACCATATCCAAATGGCTTTCAGGACAACTCCTGAACCTGTTCATCCACAAACCAAAAGATTTAGCTCTGTGCTGAGGCAGCGGGTTCAATTTATCCACGCCGAGATAGCAAAGTACACTTCTAGGAGAATTCTTAATACGCCGATATACTCGTCCGAAACCCCATTCAAAGGTGACTTTCACCGCCTTGCCCGTCGCCTATGCGGCAAATCCATTGGGTTGGTGCTAGGGGGTGGTGGGGCAAGAGGAATCTCACAGGTTGGTCTTATAAGAGCGTTGGAAGAGGCGGGTATCCCTATCGATATGGTGGGTGGTACATCGATTGGAGCCTTCAATGGTGCCCTTTACGCTCGAGATGCGGATATTGTCCCGGTGTACGGGAGGGCAAAGAAATTTGCCGGAAGAATGGCAAGCATATGGAGATTCGTGTTGGATCTCACGTATCCCTCGTATGTCCCCTCCGCTACTTGTCTTTCTTGTTTAGTATTTTGCCATTGCTAACTAAACCTACAGTTGCTCGTATACGACCGGTCAAGAGTTCAATCGCGGGATCTTCAAGACCTTTGGTAATTCCCAGATTGAAGACTTTTGGCTTGAATTTTATTGCAACTCCACCTCAATATCCAAGTCACGCATGGAAATTCACACCAATGGGTACGCCTGGCGATACATCCGAGCTTCCATGTCCCTTGCCGGCCTCCTTCCTCCACTCTGCGATGACGGGCAAATGCTCCTAGATGGTGGATACGTCGACAACCTAACAGTCGCACACATGAAATCCCTTGGTGCAGATATCATCTTCGCCGTCGACGTCGGCTCAATCGACGATACCACACCACAGCAATTCGGGGACTCTCTCTCCGGTGCCTGGGCGTTCTTCAATCGTTGGAATCCGTTCTCGGCGTACCCTAACCCGCCTACACTCGCGGAGATTCAGTCAAGGCTAGCATATGTTAGTAGTGTGGACGCTCTGGAAAGAGCAAAGATGGTTCCTGGATGTGTATATATGAGGCCACCAATTGATGGGTATGGGACGCTGGATTTTGGAAAGTTTGATGAAATCTGTGAGCTGGGGTATCAATACGGGAAGAAATTTTTAGCGGAGTTAAGGGAGAAGGGTGGGATTGAGGGTCTGTGGTTAGATGGTAGTGGGGTGGGCGGTTCAGCGGGGAGTGGGACTGGGGAAGAGAAGAGGAAGATCAGGAGGATGATGGCCCCAAGGAGGGCTAGCATCTAACGTGCCAGGCTTTAGCTACCTTCGCGATGACTACTATGGAAATTATGTGGTCTCTACCGGAGTTTATATGGCGAGTGTGGAGTATTGCCCAGATCTTCCATGAGGGTTATAATCCATTTATTGATGGCGCTATATTACTTATGTACGATACCGATTTTAGATATTTGGAGAATTGTTGCTGTTCGTATATTATTTTCTTATGTTCCATTTATTCCCTGAGTCTGGGTTTTGTTGCTAGTGCGGTTATTGGAAGTTCACTTGCTTTAAGTTGGAACTATGATAGCTTTGGAACTGTTAGAAGCAAGCTACCCCCCTCTACACCACAGGAGGGTGAATGTCGAATATTCTATGGCTCTACTTTAACGATTTTTTTAAAAATTACCCTCAACGATCTCCATTCCTAATATTTCGGAGACGCGAGTCTGTTTAACGAGTGGGACACGTAGTAAGTGTCGGTTTGGAAGTACCGGATGATGATTTAGGTAACTTGTATTGCCTGGCAGGGTATGTAAGACTCTTTCGAGTAACAACTGCTAATTGTGCCAGTTCAATATCCGTGATGAGGGATCCGCTTTCACTAATTTGCGTAAAGAAGGTTTAGACTACGTAAAGAAACCCTTGGTAGGCCCTAGCTCGAGTCAGATAACGAGATTTCCGATTTCGGTTGACGTCAATACTTCCCGTGACACTTCACGCCGGGTGGGCATCTCCTATGAATACAAATAAACAAGTCTCCAGATAATTTGCTAGATCTACACTACTCCCAAATATGTTATCCTACATTTACTCACAGTTCATCGCTGTACTGCCTTAGCCAATTCCTCGAACAACCTCGTTCTTAGGTCGCTGCTACCCTCCCAATCTAGTTGTGCCAGGTTTGCCAAAGCAACGGCTTTTTTTACTAGAGATTTCTCGCTCTCTGAAAGTTTCTAATGTAATTTACCCTCATCAGAAATAACCACCATACACATGGGCAAAATTTGGGGAATGATACCTTCTCTCTGACATTTTTATATTCGTCTGAATTAATATCTTCAAACTCATGCTCATAATACTCCCCCACGACCTCATCTACTAAGACCACCATCTCTTCTGCAGTATCTACCATCCCATCGAGCCGTTTTACGACTTCTAGGTTTGGTGTAGTAGCGAGTGCTGGGTCGGGTTGTGGCGCTTGAGTAGCGGTAAGTCGGCTTTTTTTGATTGCTTGAAAGAGGACGGCGATTGCTTTGAGACGTTTTATGGAGGCATCTATAGCACGGGCGACTTCGGGATGGAAGATTTGCTTCTTCTTATTTTTTGGAGCGGTAGAGAAGGGAAAGTCGTCGTCACAGTCCCAGAAGAGATCGTCATCGTCATCGCCAGAGCCAGAGCCAGAACCAGAGCCAGAGCAAGAGCCGTCTGTGTTGTTGCTCGCAGAGGATCCAGGTGTATGGCGTCTATAGTAAGTTGCTAATTCCTCAGTAGCGTCTTTAATGGTTTCATCAGAGTTTTGTAGTCTTTCTCTGACGACTCCATTGAGCCCCTTTTCTTTCAAGGAGATGAGTTTGTCGCAGGCGCCCCAGATTTTGCCTGTGCTGGGGAGGATAATTGTTTCCTTTTCTGGTCCCGAGGGTTCTTCTTTCCCGGCATTAGCCCCGTGTTTGAGTCCGGAGTTGACCATGAGTTTTAGAGGGCCTCCAACCATTTCTTCGATTCCGTGGAGAATTTCGAAGATAGGGCGAGAGGCGGCATGGTGGAGAGCTTTTCCAAAATGGTTGGTTGAGAGGAGTTCGAGGGAGGTGACGAGAGGGAGGAGGATGCTGGCTTGGATTGTGGAAAGGATGGGGGTGATGGCACGGCAGGTAGATGAGAGGGTCGACTGGGTGAGGAGAAGAGCGAGTTTGGTGGTGTGGGCTTTGGCGAGGGAGGCGGTGTCGTGGAGGAGGGAGAGAGGGGAGATATCCGCTGGTGTTGGTGGAGCTGCTGTGGGAGCTGTGGGCGCTGTGGGCGCTGTGGGCGCTGTAATGGTGTTGGGGTTAATTGTTGTGAGGCCGGAGATGGAGGAGCGGCAGTGGCTGATGAGGGCGAGAAGGGAGGTGACGGAGGACTGTAGACGTTCAATGTCTGCTGTTAGGGATGAGGGAGGCATGCTCGTTGAGGTTCTATAAGCTTTGATAACGGTTTGTGTTTATCTCGGATAGAGCCTCGTTCCCGGATATCTCATATCTTGGTGCATAGCTTTTCTGCTAGTTGCGGGGGGCGGGGCAGATCATCAGGATGTCGGTGCCAAGATATACGCGTCATATGCTGCATAATTGCTACAGAAATAATTTAATTCCGGCGATAATAATCTGAACAAATTCATTCACCAAAATTGCAAGTCTCACTCGGCGATGTTCAGTTTGAATTCGCCAAGTGTCCTGAATGCAATTCATGCTCGCGATCGCTAGCAGGGGCAGAGATGTGGGGACATATGTACAGTAAATGCCGATCTCAATAATATGCATGATACAAGTACCTATGTTGTGGCCACCACACTGTGGCTTTGTATTGCGTCGTTCATGGTCATTAACCTGCTTGGCTACCTATAGCTACATATTTCCAAGGTTGCCAACGGGATATAAGGTCCTCTTCTAGACGTCATATTTGTTGAACTTATCTCCCAGTTGCTCTCCCCTACCTTACCGATCTAAATACATACCCCCAAAGCCCTTACAACTACAGAATCTAACATGGGTCAGGACACTCCACCCTCTCGGTCATCATCTAGCTCATCCTTTGAAGGGGTTGCTCGCAGCTCAGGTGCAGTGAAAGCAAAAGCGAGGAATCTAGGAGTTGACTACGTCATCTCCTTCCGCTTCACAACCGCCGGTATGTCACATCTACCCCAGTATTCAAATCTCCTTAGCTGACTTACCCCGTTGTACAGACCAAAAGCGGGCAGAAGCCCAATTCGAACGACTCGTCCACTCGCTCGACCGTGTAGGCCTAAGAGTCGAAGCACGGGAGGGCAGACATGGCTCAGTTCTAGTTTTTGTTAGGATCAAAAGCCAGCGGAAGTTTATGGCCGAGGTTTACCGTTCCCGGTATGTTTCAACCTAAGTTCATGGGAGCAAATTCGAACTGACGAAAATGTTGGATTCGCAGAGTTAAAGATTGGCTTCATGGAATACGGCCAGCAGCACCAGATAAGGAGACCCAGAAGTCGCTTGATTTGGAACCGGTAACAGATGCAGAAAGATTGAGACTGGTGTACCTTATGATTACACTTCCTCCAGGCGAGGGAGGAGCGGGGATCACCCCGAAGCAAGGGGAATGGGATTTGGTGGAAAGCATATTTGCGTTGCATGATAGGGAATTTGAAAAGGTATGTTTTAGGGGAATACCATGTGTGTAGGGAGGAAAGAGGATACTGATATCCAGATGTTTCAGGAATGGTTGAAACGGTGGTCGACGTCATGGACGATCAGCAAGGACGATTTGACTACATTGAGGGACAAGTTTGGTGAGAAGGTAGTCCAACCAGCATATCCGAGACACTGCTATCCACTAATGCGTAATATCACAGGTTGGCTTCTACTTTGCCTTCATGCAATCGTACTTTGCCTTTTTGATCTACGCCGGCATCTTTGGTGCAGGATCTTATTTCTTGCTCCCCGCATATTCCCCGCTCTTTGCCCTGGCAAATGGGTTATGGTCCATTATTTTCGTGGAGTGGTGGAGAAGGCAAGAAATTGATCTTGCTGTCCGCTGGGGTGTTCGCGGTTGCGCAAGAATTCAAAATAGAAGGGCTGCATTCAAAGCAGATAAAGAAGTTGAAGATCCAGTCTCTGGGCAGAGGGTTCCAGTGTTTTCCGCGTGGAAGAGGCTGGGGAGGCAGAGTCTGCAGCTTCCTTTTGCCCTACTGACATGTGGGTTACTTGCGAGCCTATTTGCCGGGGTCTTTGCCATTGAGATCTTCTTGAGCGAGGTTTACAACGGTCCTGGAAAGAGCCTCTTTGTACGTTTACTTCACCCATCCATGTATTCAAGAATTCCACTAATATGCACAGGTCTTCCTCCCCACTGTCCTCCTCAGTGTCTTCGTCCCAACTATCAGCGCTATACTAACCACAATCGCAAGACGTCTCAACGACTTTGAGAACTACGAAAATGCCGACTCGTACGAGTATGCCATGACCCAGAAAATCTTCGTTCTGAACTTGCTCACCTCCTATGTTCCATTGTTCCTTACTGCATTTGTCTATGTGCCATTCGCTGCCTACATTGTCCCGCATCTCGACGTCTTCCATATCATTACCATGCCTGTGATGACGGATGAGAAGCACGAGGCTCCTCCTGCACCGGGCCCTTTCCAGATCAACCCTGATAGGCTGAGGAAACAGGTTATTTATTTCACCGTTACTGCACAAGTTGTAAATCTGGCTTTGGAGCTTATTGTCCCTACTGTCAAGAGGAAGATCTTCAAAAAGGCCAAACAAATCCAGAGCAGCAGGAAGGATATGGACAACAAGGGCGCCGGTAGAGATAGAGAGGAAGAGCGGGAATTCTTAGAGAGCGTGAGAGACCAGGCTGAGCTGGATGTTTATGATGTTAACGCCGATTTGAGGGAGATGACTACCCAGGTACGTCCTTGTCCAAATTTTAATTCTGGCAGAAGGATGGCTAATGAGGTGCTAGTTCGGTTATCTCGCCCTTTTCTCCCCCATCTGGCCCCTCACAGCAGTCTCCTTCATCGTAAACAACTGGATTGAACTACGCTCTGACGCCGCCAAAATTTGCATCGAAATGCAACGCCCCATCCCCCTCCGCGCCGACTCCATCGGCCCTTGGCTCGACAACCTCTCGTTCCTCTCCTGGCTCGGCTCAATCACTTCCGCTGCCCTCATCTACCTCTTCAACGATGAATCCTCCTCCCCATCAGGCACTCCAAAATCACTCACACTCTGGGGTGTCCTCGCTGCAATCTTACTCAGTGAACATTTATATTTTGTGGCCAGGATGGTTGATAGATTGGCATTGAGTAAGATTGAGAGTGAGGGGTTGGTCAGGGAAAGGAGAGAGCGATTTCTGGTCAGAAGAAGGTATTTAGAGGAGAGTATGGGGTTGGAGGCCTCGCTAGAGAGAGAGAGAAAGGTGAGTTTGATGCAGGGGGAGGAGCTAGATTTGGATGAGGTGGTGGCAGATGATGTTGAGAGGAGCTTTTGGTTGGAGCCGAGAGGGGCGGTGGCAATAGGGAAGGAAATTATTGGGAGGGCGGCGCAGAAGAAGAAGCAGTAAATGAGAATAATGGTACGGTTTATCAGATAAGCTACCGTCTGCTTGATATCTCAACAAAAGGCTTTTATCGCTACATTTCGATTATGGCGGGAAGAAATAAGTATGTCTATCTCTAGAGCACAATGCAATGCACTTTATGAAACAAGATAGTGCGACATTGCTCCAAGTTATTGTTTCCACAAAACTAATATCCACATTACCCCAACCGCTTACAATATCTCCGCCCTCATAACCACGTTCTCAGCCCTCTCCCCACCAATCCCCGTCCAAAACTCCCTCATATGCCACGCCCTAACCAGTCTCCCAGCCTCCGCTCTACTTACTAACCTTACAATCCACTTCCCCTCCGTCCCCACAATCTGCCTCTTCTCCGCCGCCTTCCTGCCAGACTCTTTCCTCTTTTTCTCTCGGTTAAACGGATTTGCACCCTCCTCCTTCGACAGCACAAACCTAGTAACCCCGAACCTCTCCTCACTCGCCCCCGCAAGGAGACTTTCTGTATTCCACTTTCCGCGATTCGCAAAATGCTGGTAATTCGGAATGTAGTCCGATAGCTGGTCGAGGGAATTTGTTCCCCCGAAAGAAGCTGCGTCGGGTAGTTCGTCGTCTTGAAGTTCTTTAGATTTGTGGGTTTGTGGGACTTTTTCATGGGGAGGGGTGTCGTGGGTGATGGATCCAATGACCTCGAATTCTTCGGCCATGAGGCGCGAGAGGATCTCTCGCGTTCGTGGGATTTTGCCCGTGGCGGGGGTGATGCCACCTTGGGAGGAGGTGGAGAGGAGGACGGCGCAGCCGGGGGGGCAGGGGGGGCGGGAGGAGGTGAGGAGGTTGAGGTAGAGGATGTTACCATAGATAAGTTGTTTGGTGGGGAGGTAGGATGCTGAGGGGTTTGGGGAGGGGTAGGGGAGGGGGACGGTTTGGTGGGGGCGGAGCATACGGACGGGAGACCGTTGCTGAAGAGGTTTTTGGTTTGGCTTTTCGTTTCCGGCCGCGGCTGTTGTTATGGCTATGGGGTCTGGGGGGGTTTAGTCGAGTTTTCTAAGGATTCCAGCCTCGCGTGAATAGCAGCAGGAAAGCGATCACCCTCCCGAACCGCCGCGACGAAGGACCGACGGAAAGCCTCTGCACGGTCCTCTGCAGGACCTCTCCCAGCTCCTTTCCGAGTCAGAATGTCCCCCTTCTGCTCCATACCTGCGTCACTAAGCTGGCCGTAACTCCCCTCTGGCCAAATCAAATGATACTCTCCCTCTTTATTCAACGTCCTTGGATTCCTCCCCCAGAATGCTGAGAAATGTACTTCTTCGTTCCTCCAGCGGGGAATATGTTCCTTGTCGGCTATGAGCCGGTAGATATCACTCGGGAGAGGTGTCGTGCCAATGTTTCGTAGCTGGAGATGCCGTGTAGGTTTCTGGCCACTAGATTCTACATCATCAGGCTGGGGATAGATGTCCCTTGAGACACGCGCGGAGGGAGCGGTTGATGGTGGGAGATCTGGCGTGGGAGAGTATTCTGATATAGTGGGTATGAATTCTAGGATGGCGGTGGAAGAGGAAAGGGTGTCTTCGAGATCTATGTCGAGGTCTGACCATTCCTTCAGGCCACGAGCACGAGCTTGCCGGGCAATGAGTTCTTCTGCCGGAATGGAGATACGAGGGACGAACGAGGGTGGACGGGTGGGTTCTGGGGGATACTCGGGCTCGACAGAGGATGACCGTGGGGAATTCCCGGTTGAGCCAGTAGCAGAGATATGTTGATGGGAGGTAAGGGAGGGGAGAGCAGCCAAATCGTGGTTGGGACCTACAGCATCTATAGTCTTCGAGCCGTTACGTTTGCCAGCTGCATCTGCCATTTGCTTCTCCTTGGGGGGGCCTTTTTTGTTGTGACCCGAAACCTCCCTCCTAGCCTGCCTGCTTTTCAATACATTGCTAGCATCTTTCTCGGTCTGGGCCGTAGCAGCTTGCTGGGCAGGCGGTTTGCTCTTTAACTTGCGTTTATGGGTTTTTGGGGACCGGTTTGCTGTTTCCGGGTCCTGTGATGGTAGTGAAGGTGCAGGTGCAGATTTGTTATCATGAGGGGAAGCGGCAGAGGTTCCTGCTAATGAAGATTTTGCACGATGTGCCTGGAGGCGGGAACACAGGAGGCATAGCGAATGTGTGAAAGGGAGCCGGAAGGGTTGCATTGAAAGAGGAACAGAGTTGGTTTTCGGTTCTCTTATTGTGCGGCTCTGCACTGGCCCCACCAAGAACGCACTAATCCACATCAAGCGACTGAACCACAATTTATTACCCTGAACTACAATTTTTTTTTTTTTTTTCTTAACTCATTACTCATAGTCTGGTTGGCACAACATCCCCACCTACATTACTCACCTGAACTACAATTCAGAACCAGAAATTATCCATTAACCATCCTATAGTCAATGTCTCGTGCCATAAGAAAAGAATTTCTCAGTGTTCTCGCACAGCTGCTGTTGCTTAGGAGGTGCAAACGTTATGAGAGAATTAATCGAACACAAGGAACATAACCCCGGCAGGAATCTGTAAGAGAAATCGATAATAACTGTGCAGCGACTGGTCTCAACAGTAGTGAAGGTGCTTTTAACGCAAATTGGAACGTATCGTTAACAATTGAAACTCTCCTGTTAGGGATGCCTGGATATTAAATAATAAGGGTTGCCAGTAACCATATCCAAAAGCAATTCGGAAGATCATTCATATGAGGCTCATATACAATAATAATGGAATTAATTCAAAAAATTTCGAATTTATGAGCCCCTTGCTTCATGTAAGAAGTACATGAGGTAAATATGGCTATAGGTCAAAAGTTATGCGAATTGGGCAATTTTTCCAAAGCGATATTCTCAGTCTATATCACTCACAAAAAAACTTGTAAAACTCATGTACTGGAAATCTAAAGGACATAGATGTTATTTGGCTTGAGCTCTTCAGTTTCCACAATTTTTAAACAAAGCAATGTATGGGGCTGTATTGCCTGAAGAAGGGGTGGAGTACAGTACATGGCAGCTGCTATACAACCTTTCAGGTTTTACCAGATAGGGTGGGAATAAATATAAATAAATTTTATAAGACCTCATGACCTTTATGAATAATTAATCATAGAAGCCTGGCTATTTTTAATTCGTTGTTATTTATTGGTGTATTCTTGAAAAGTGGGTGTGTTGATTTGGCAAGGTGCGAAAATAACTTCTGACCGATGATCATGATCATATCGGATAGCTAGGCGCTATATTCCGTCTCATTATCGTCGTCACGTGTTACATCTTCAGAAGGTTACCATGTAAAGGTAAACTATTGGTTATTAGTAGCAGTGCGAAAAAGAACAAATGTCGCCTTTCCCCCCTTTTTTTATTATTTTTATTCTCCATACTACAGTATCTTTGTTGCCCTTCCAAACGTTTGCTTAACATCATCCTGTTGTCTTGACATTCTGACATCCCAGCCAGATAGCTCAGGGTTATATTGGCCCGTAGAACGAGGTGATCAAGGCTTAAGGATGCTAGTCCAGGGCTATGTTCTCGACTATCCAATAAATTGCATACTCCAGTAGTATGGTGTCGTCTGGTCTTGTGTTACCCTGATACCCTAATATTTCCAAATAGCTGGTATCTGGGGTAGCGTCGAACCAATCCACAGCCTTGTTGGACTAGGCATCTTTCTGTTTTCATGGGAAGGAGTTTCAAACAAATTTACCCTGAAGCAGGTGTCGTCTTCCGAGATAATTGGATCACCAGATTTTCCCGCTTTATATTTCTCCCTGATATCGTAAAAGTACATAAACCATGCACCGCTGGCACGCAATACCCAAGATCCCACGGTATCATGGCCCCCGAACACCGTATCAAATACAAAATAGAATTGAAGGAAAGCCAAATGGTTGCCCTCGAAATGCACGCTTTCGTCGTATAACATTAACTTTCGTAAATGGATGCTGTATGAAATATATACTAATACCAATTGGTACCCGAAGGAAGGGTTGGGGGTTAACGAGAGCCCAAAAGTCCACCCCCAAGTATACCAAAGGAAAATAAAGAAAAATAGAAGGGGGGATGCAAACGTGACGTAAATTCCTCCCGCTACAAAAGCTATAACACCTGTTAAATCAGCCCATGTTTGAGAGAGTGAGTTCCACTACCCTAAACTAATCCAGCACTACTGGTTACAGCCCGCAGTGACGGGCGGCGAGCAGCGCTGTTACTATCGCTTCCAAAAACTGCCCGCCGTAGCCTAGATACACCCAGCTCCGGTCTTCTGCTTCTTGGAGCACGCCCCGAATGTTCGCCCTCAGTTTCATCCCTGACGGCCCTCAGAGCGGCTAACATCTCTTCCCTCGATGAATTCCTCCGCGCAACATCCAAGAGCGCCTGTAGCCGCCCAGTCCGTATGGAGGAACTGTGAGGCCCTGTAGCAGCTGGAGTCGGCCGTGGGAGTATGTTCGCAAGGCTGCCACGCTCGCGTTCTTCCGACGAGCGAAGATCTATTCGGCAAAGAGGACAAGACCCAGCGACGTTGAGTAACCAGGGGTCGATACAGTCCGTGTGAAAAGAGTGACCGCATGGTAGTACACGCACTTCCTGGTCCTCTTCAAAGTCTTCCAAGCACACGGGACAGCGGACCTGATTGGGGTCAGGTTCGGCGGCTGTAGGTGCTTCAACTCCCCTTGACGGTGTACCTGCCGGCGGAGATCCCGTTGGTGGATTGGCCATTACAATAGCCGTAGATATCGCCATGCGGTGTTCCCTCTCCTGCGATACTGGAGCAGCTCTGACTTGTTCTCCAGCCTCAGAATGCAGTTCCATCATCGAATCTCCTGTATCTAAGCTGAGCGCCCCATCTTGCATTTCCGAATCTTTCAAGGTTGTTTCCGATGGTTTCGATCCATACTTCAAAACCGGTAACGCATCCAGAGCTGCCTTTTCAATACCACGGGCACGTGACTGCCTTGGGTGCGGCCTTACATTCTGTGTTGGCTCCCCTCCGCGTCGTTTACATGCCTTTACTGCAAGAAAGAGTAACATCGCCAAAAACCCAGCTGCAATGAGAGTCACGAAAATGTACACAATCAGCATTGCTGAACTTTTCGGGCCGTCCATTTTGGAAGGTTGGACCGAAATAGTTGGGGGAGGGGTGCTCTCATCATAATGTGCCCAGTATTCTACACTAACATTGGTGCCAGTGGTAATCTCATAACGCAATAAATTCGAGGTATTGATAGCTTTCATATTAGTGAAGGTGAAGAGGAATGGCTGATCTGTATCAGTTGATTGCCAGTAAGTTGACTGGAAAATGCAGCAATTCCCCTCGCCTGTGTATAATATTATAGCCTTTGGCCTCTGTCGGGCGGCACGGAGAAAATTCTCCTTCGCACTGTCGTCATCACAGCTCAAGAGTGCGATGGTTGAAGAATCGACCGAGATTGAGTGATACGGGCGATCAGAAGTGTAGTGATGCAAAGTGCCATTGAAGTATATGTCCTATAAATAAGTTAGATGCACATTTCCTTTACCAACAAGGGAGATACCGACAGAGTTTATTATCAGAGGGTTTCCTGTATTTAGTAAATCCATTTCCACGTATAATGGCGACCATTCATGCAATAGGACGTGTCCACTGTGTTGATGGTATGGATCCATAGTCGAAGGCCAGCTAGCAGGGCCTATTTGCTCAATACTGTTGCCACCCTCAGTGGCTTCAGCTTGCATTGTGGTGATAGCCATCATGATGGCGATTGCTATGAATGGGTGACGATACGTCAAAGTATTGCATTGTCTAGGTACTCCAGTATCCATTATTTTTTTGGAGGGGGGCTGAGGAGAAAAGCTTCCAAAGAAACAAGTGGCGCCACCACAAGTTATGGGGTGAGAGAGAAGAACAAGAATGTTTGGCCACCTACAAAAGAGTTCACCGTGTTTAAATTCGGGCTCGGAGGAATCTATGGCCTGGTACAGTTACCTCGGTGTCACCAAAATCAGGGTGCAAGAGATCAATATACCCAAATTTCAGATTCCCAGTCAAACTAAGGCTGGAGGCTTTACGACATCGTTGAGGTGTTCTCCTCCGGCATGGGTGTGCCCTTAACCTTGTATGCTGCCCTTACCTCCCTGGGAATGATTTGCACAATTCAGACTCTGTTTGGTCCTACAATATATATGATATATAATATAGCAGGAATAAATCCTGAATTTCAGCAATGCGTCTGGTTAATTCGTGAATATAGTTGAGATAGGTGTTCATCCCCCACGCCCCGCAACAAGGAGGTGACAAGTCTCGGGGCCGATCCCGTCTTCCTTGATGGTTTATAGTATCGAAGTGAGCTGTCTCTTCGGTCTGACAGGTTCGAGTCCTGGCACGTTGGTTTCAGTTCCTTAGCATAGGAAAATCTATAGGAAAATGACGTCCCTGAAACTAAGTTAAATGTTAGCCTCGTACCTCCACGGTGATCTGAGATCTAGATGTTGGCTAAGCAATTTCATGCCCACCGGAACCAGATTCCGCTTTACACAAGTACATGACATGACGACTTTGCCGGGAATCTCGAGAGGGAGTTCTGGTATTCCAAGATCTGTCCAGTCGGTTAGTCTAGAGTCTGGTTGTATGTACATCTGGGTAGTTGACGCACGCATCTGGGAACCAATTAGAGTTCTGGGACGTAACAACTCTAGGTACAGTAGGTCGAATTTATCCCAAGTACTGTACGTACCAACTAGTGCATCGATGCTGGCACCGGCATGACATAATGATTTTGGTTCTGATAAACCTCAGGCTGGCAGGAACAGGTTTCTAGTTGGAAATTAATCCGGAGTCGAGGTTTCTGGGCCTTACTCTTTTTAGAAGTTAAACTTTAGACCCATCTATGAGAAAGTGCATGTAGGGTACATACATAGTCTGGTTATACATACATATGTAGGTACAGTACATATAAGATATATGTATGTATGTACGGAGTACTGGTACTTCAACCAAACTGTATGATGCCAAGATTATAGTCTGGTTTACTTAGCCACTTCAGTTACCTGGATTCAGCCACACATGGAAGGCAAAGTGTCATGACCTGCATAACAAAGTGTGGTAATACAACTACTACGTATCAAGCCACTGGCCGTTAGAATGAGACACGTTTTCAGATTGATATGATGCCTGCAGAGACCCATAGCAGCTCCCCAGAATGATGGATATAACACCTCTTTTTAACGAAGCTCTCCACAGCCATGATACCCCCGTTATACCAATTGGACGAAAACCACCTCCTCCGGTTGACAAGTTTCTCCAGGAAGCATATACGATTGTAAGTTGAATTGCTATAGGCGCTTCATTTCCTTTAGGTCTAATAAGTGTATAGGAAGCCCATATTTCCAATCTGACGAGAGATTTGCTGGCCATAAGGTCGTCATATTTGTCTACAGCAAGAGCACCTCCTCAAACACGCATTCGGCGAACAAGCAGCGGCTCCTCAATCTCATCATTCGACAGTGTGGCTGAAAGGCTATACCTGACGGACAAAGAGAGGGATGTCATTGATTTAGAAGCCAAAGCAGTCATTGGTGAATCCATACAAGCAATTCAGAGACTCGAGTCGGCAGAGAAGATCAGAATTGACACAGAGAGGATCAAGTATCAAAAGCAAAAACGACGGCTTGATTTGGGGAAGGTTCTCAGGGGAGGATGGAAGACAATTTTAGTTGATGAAGAGGCGGAGAAAGCGGATATGGAGGACGAGGGAATGAAGGCCATTCGACTACATAGAGAAAGTATCATTTGGGTTCTTAGAAACAGATTAGAGAAGGCCAGTGAGATTCAACGTACACAGCAGGAAACCAGAGTCATGCGACAGGTTGAAAAGAGCAAGAGTATGCTGTACAAGGCCACAGGCGCAGCTGTCCCTCAGTCTCGACCAGGATCCTCCGCAGGTGCATCTGCTGCAGATATATTCCGGGATGGTGTAGTATTAAAGAAGGGAGCAGGTAGTGCATGGGGTGGCACGGGTTTCTTGCTGCCGGAGGAGAGGGAAAATATTGAGCAAGTGTTATCGCCAGAGCAATTGCAGATCTTTGCAAAGGAGAATCAAGATATGATGAAGTACTACGAGGATACCCTTGATCAAGTCAGGTATGTGACTTAATGTCTGCTGATGAAGCTTGTCGTCCGTCTAATCTGTATATCTCTCGCAGAACTGCGGAAAAGTCTTTGATCGAGATATCAGAGATGCAAACGCAATTGGCTAGTAACCTGGCATCCCAATCGGTTTTCATAGATCAGCTAGTAGCGGATTCAATCACTACAGTCGAAAACCTTGAAAAAGGGAATAAGCAATTGAAAGAAGCGTCAGAAAGGAGTTCGTTGGCAAGCAGCTTTTTTTATGGGGCAATTGGGTTTTCAATACTGGTCATGACATATGATTTCTTGGTGTAAGGGACATCTATATCTCCATACTAACCAGACTAATTCATACTCTTGATTATGTATACACAGTTCCCTTGTATGACGACCTCGTAGAGGTCATCTTAGTAGCCTGATTTGCCAAGAAAGTAGTTCACGTCGCGTCTCCCTGAGCGCGTTCCATCTACCAACATACGCACCCATACGCACCCAGCAGAAAATGCCTCTTCCGAGCACTGGAGCCAAAAATCGTATGGCGGCCCCGCCTCCACCGGAGCCATATGAAGCAATCCCATCCTCATCAATCGCTGTGATTGTACAGAATTTCTCTAAGGCTAATGGAACCCCCCAGCTCACTGCAGCTGGCAGAGACGATTTTCAACAGCTCCTTGCGGAGCTTCTCGGCCCTAATGATGCAGACGGAGGGGTCTTGGAGGAGGATGTCGCCATGAATTATAGGCTGATACAGATTGTTACCTCAGCAGGCGTAACGGTGCTTTCGCAGGATAATCCATTTGCTACACAGGAGGACTTAGTTTCTCAGGCGCTCAACAGTCTTCTAGTCATACGAAAGTCGATACGGCGGAATCCCCTGGTACTATTTTGCCCCCCGCCAATTATTAATGGCCTGAAGGAGTCGGATCAAAGCATGTTATTTTTATGGTTACTTCCTAGGCTACTGCCGCTCTTGGGTCGCACAAATGATGCCGAGGGGCTGTTGATATCTCTCGTCGAGACGATTGAGTGTATATTTGTCTCTGCAACACAAATGCCTGAAGCCTGGAGATACACGAAAGACTTGATTTGCTATTGCCGTTCTTGTTTTACATGTATTGGTTGCCCCTCTCATATCCATAATTCATTCCTTTGCAAATTCCAGTTCTTCTAGTATTACGGCTGCTGATTATGAGTGTCTTCTTATTGAGGTAAACAGCCATCATTAACACTTTCCAATCTACGGCAAGAATGACAGCCGCAATGTCTAAATCATTTCATATAGAGCTTCCTGGAGAAGATTTCGTGGTGCAAAATTCCGCCGTGAAGGAGCAGCTTGCTTCTTATCCATGGATCCTCAAATTTCAACTCCATTGTCCTGCTCAAGCTGGTCTAGTTGCCATCCACATATATTCTATCCTTTCTGGACTGGCCAAAAGCTCCAAGCATCCGGGTCTACGAACTGCAAGTGACAATTCTGTGTGGATGTTGACTGGCGTAGCTAAGCTTTGGGGGAGTCTATCTGCATGGGAGGGTCTCCATATGCTTACCGAGAGCTTGAAATCCCTGAAAAAGCATGTTCTCGAAGCGTTGTGCAAAACACTAGACGATACCACGCTGTCAATGATTAATCCAATGAGTGTGGGCAATATGGCTGTGTTAGCACTGCGGTGCACCATGGAGGCGTTGGATAAAGGGATCCTGAAGATAGATCAAGACCTGGAACTGCCCCTGGCTTCTATGATTTTGACATTACTGAGCATAGCTCAACATTTACCGTCACTAGCGCAGCTCTTAGTCGAGCAACTGTACCCTCAGTCAGTCGCATTTATAGAACAGGAAAAGGAGCGGCCTGTGCTACAGCAAGATTTTCAGGTACGCATCGTGCCATTTGATTTCAGCAAAGGAGAAAACTAACTGTCAAGAGATTGCTATTATCGCCATTATCATGACTTTATCTACAGATGAAATGACGAGCAAGAGGGTAGCTGTTCTACTTCATTCAGTGAGTGATGGTAAATGGGTATTCAAGGATACAAATTTGCAGAGGAAGGCAGATAGGCTGGGCCTTCGTGAGGTATACGAAGATACTGTAATGGGGGGAATGGACGACGAACAGACCCGCAAACGTGCCCAGTTGACATACGAGTATCTGAACAAAGAAGTGGAACCTGATGTCGATGTGTCTGTGATGATCTCTGAGATTTATCAACTTCTTGGAAACCAAGCATCCCCTGATTTGACCGGACTCAGTCTTGTTGCAAGGTAAGTTACCTATGAGAGGCTTAAGCAAGATTCTAATTGATTATTAGCGATGGGTTCAAAAAAATCAAAGAAAGTGAAAGATTTATACCAGTTCGAAACTTGGGACTCGTTGCTTGTGCCCTTTCTGGAACTTTGGGGAGAAAATGGTCCTCGGCACTTGATGGCAAGGACTGGGGACCCTATTATTGCTCAATTTGCGATTCCGAGGAGGCAAGGAGCTCTGACCGCCAGAAAGTCACTGATGCTACTAATATTCGCGAACTATGCTCTACATTGATTAGCCTAGTGAAGCTTGGTGAATACTTTCGCGCCACACCACAAACTCGGATCTGGGGGATGATGAGTCTAAAACGCCTGATCAATCATACCAATGATCTGACCTATCTGGATGCTGAAGCGAATGAGCTGGGGCAGTGGTGTATTGGATCCTTAGACACTTCGATAAGAGAACTGAGGGTGGCAGCAACGTGGGTGAATCAGTGCTCTCTCTCAAGATTGTAGTATATTAACCCATTCTCTAGGCGTACGCTGTCCTCATATGTTAACTTTTCCCATAATACACAACTTTTGAGAACAAACCTGCACTGTATCATCACGGCCTTGAGGACTCTTTCGGAGACGGAAGATAGCCTTATACAGGAGACTTGTGTAATGGCATGGGGCCAGATGGGGCGGTAATTACCCTACTAAAAATCTCTCTACGCTTCTCTGACAATTTCAGTGTCTTGCCTGATCAGGAACTCGAAGTTGTACTTACGGCATTGACTCAATTTCTGGGACACAGCAATTCGTTCATTGTTGGTGTAGCTTATAATGAAGTAACGAGTGATCGCTCCTTCTGAAGAGGTACATATCGCTAACAGATTGGCTAGATTCAAGGGTTAGCAACTGCTCACAAAGAGACACCTCGCCGGCTTTTCACCCCTTTCCTACGTAGTATCAGTTACAATGTCGTTAGGCAGCTTCAATCCCGTCCACAGATAATACAGATGCTTTCCGATCTCTGTTTAATTGAAGTCCCGGAATTTTTGGTCATTACGCAGACTCATACTCTACCATATCTGATACTTCATCGTAAATCGGACATTATCGAGCGGATAGCCCATGCGAATGGACATATAACTGTTAAAGCTCTTTGTGTTACTGACAGCAATATGGCAGCAATTTTAGCGGTGTTATTGACACAGGATGCTGGAGACGTGGAGGAAGCAGCAATAAAGCTTTTACACGCTGTCTCCCCAGAATTTCGTAAGGTCACCTTGGACGAACTTGTCCGCTCAGCTCCAATTCCTCTAGCTGAGGAACTGATAAAAATGGCTGGTGATAGGAACGAATCCCAACAAGAGGCCAAGGAGAGAGTAAGGTTTCAATTGGGATATTCGATAGCCTCCATGAATGCTCACTAATTTGATTGTGCTAGATATTCAACGCTCTGCGACTTGTAGCAATGCTGCAGAACAAAAAGCCAGCGGGTGCATCAAAGAAGGAGAAGAAGGCGGACCCTCTTGGAACTTTTTTTGACACTAATGTCCTCGGTATCATGGCACTGTTCTCAGACACCATCCATGATGTAAATGGACGATCGACGCCAATGGAGAAGATTAGGTGCCTTCGAGGAATAGCGGAAATGACGAAGCTAGTTAAGGGACGTTCCAGCAGTGCTTTGCCACAAGTGAGTTTGCGCCGTTCTTATTGATTCTCAATTGATAAATTAATATCATTAGATATGTGCATGCCTGCAATCAGCAATGAAGTTTGATGTGCTGCGGAAACATGCCTTTGGCGCCTGGGCAACTGTGATGTGTGAATTACCTGAGGAGGATGTCTTACCATTGATGGGACTGACATTCGCAATCGTTCTTCAATACTGGGAGCGCCTCCCTGATGACGCACAGGAACAGGTACAGGGGATGATTGTTGAGCTGTTCGGTCGCTATTCCAAGCAACTTGAAGACCATGCCCACAATCTTCCATCCCTCTCTCCAATACAATTGATGGCGAAACAGGAGTCAAAGTTGAAGGCATGGAAAGAGAAGAAAGATCTAAGACGCAGGTTTCTGGATTTCGCAACTAGGTGCAGGAATGAAAATAGTGCCGTTGTGGAACAGGCAGTATTTGAGCTTTCTGTATTTCTGCAGCAAGAGCAATCATTCATTCATACTACAGCTATGGGCGAGCAGCCTGACGTTGTCGTATCTGAACTTATGCGTTCCTTGTTAGACGCCTGTGTTCAATTTAAGGACACTGACTGCAACATCAGTCGTCTCTCTGCAGAGTGTCTCGGGATTATTGGAGCCGTGGACCCGAGCAAAGTTGATGCCCCTCGTGCCTCGAAGCAACTTATTGTTCTGCAAAACTTCGAGCTCGCGGAGGAGAGTTTAGATTTTGTTACATTTCTGCTAGAGCATCGCCTTGTCAAGGCCTTCCTTGCGGCAACAGACATGAAAGTACAGGGGTTTTTAGCATATGTGATGCAAGAGCTGTTGAAGTTCTGTGAACTTGATGCGAACGTTGTTATCGCTCGACGGTCATCACAAAGCCCTATTGCCCGCAAATGGAGAGAATTCTCTGAGATGTCAAGGAGTATCTTGACACCTTACTTAACGTCGAAATATGTACTAACCGGCAATTCTCCTGCAGTGAGAGCGTCAGAATATCCAATATACTGCCCTGAGCGCACCTATCGCTCCTGGCTACAAGAATTCCTATTTGATTTAATGACAAAAATTCAAGGTGACAATCCATCTGCAATCTTTGCAATTTGCAGTCGGATCATTAAAGGACAAGATATTGCTATTCCACATTTTATTTTGCCGTATGTCACTTTGAATGTTGTCATCAGTGGGACAGACACAGATCGCAAGCAGATTTTGCAAGAACTTCTCGCCATAGTAGAACGCTCGGAAACCCTGGGAAATGCCCTCGAGTTGGAAACTCTGAGAGAATGTAGTGAAGTATGCTAATATGAAGGCCTTAAATCTCTGTAGGTGCTAATACGATACCTAGGCCGTTTTTTTACTCGTGGACTATCTCTCAAAATGGCTCAAAGCCAAAAAGCAGCATAATTCTAGTGTTCGCGCGCAAGTAGCAAGGGTGCAAAATCGCCATATTCGAGTCGATGAGGATGAGGTTGACGACATTGCTGTATCCCGGGTCGAAAAGATTCTTGCTGCAATACCTCCTGAAGTAATGGGTATCCGTTCCTTTGAGTGCAAATCTTACCCCGAGCCCTATTCTACTGGGAACAACATATTCGCCATGCCCGAGAAATTAAGAGTGAGGAGGATATGAAACCACTATATGAGACATTACAGCATATCTACGCACAGATTGATGAGCCCGATGGAATTGAGGGAATATCTGCCCACCTCAAAATTTACACCATTGACCAGCAAATCATTGAGCATAGAAATGCTGGGAGGTGGGCGGCTGCACAAAGTTGGTATGAAATGCAACTATGCGCAAAGCCGAATGACACAGAACTTCAAGTCAACTTGTTATCTTGCTTAAGAGAATCTGGGCAATATGGTAAGTTTGCTGAAGTACGTGCACAAAGTAAGAAACCACTAACTAATTACCCTGAACAGATAATCTCCTCACCCAAGCAGATTATTTAATGAAAAAGACCAACGTCACCTCACCCAAGATCGTCGATATAGCAATCCAAGCATCATGGCTATCGGAGAAGTGGGAATATCTTGAAACCTTTCTTAAAACCAACTTCGGAAGCACTAAATCCTCTTATGAGATCCACTTAGGCCGAGCTCTAACTGCCCTTCGACTCCAGGACTCAGAGACATTTAAGAATGCTATTCAAACTGCAAGACAGGAGGTAGTCAAAGGACTTTCCCACTCTAGCACAAGTACTCTTGACCAATGTCATTCCAGCATGCTGAAGCTCCATGCTCTATCTGAGGTGGAATCTATTAGATTTGCAATCAACGAAGGACAGTTTCAGCATCCGAAGAAAAAGGAGATATTCATAGCCGGGATGCAACGGCGATTGGACCTGCTAGGCGCCTCCGCGCGAGACAAAGAGCAGATTCTCGCCATACGGAGGGCCGTCTTTGCTCTGTCGAACAATGAAGTGGTGAAACGCGATCTTGCTGTCACGTGGTTAGCTACAGCCCGCATAGCAAGGAAAGCTGGTAGGTTCCAGCAGGCGTTTCATGCTATCCTTCAGAGCTCCAAGCTAGGTGAGCAAAATGCAATGGTGGAACATGCTCGGTTACTCTGGCACGAAGGCCAGCATAGGAAGGCAATTCAGAGTTTGCAAGGTATCATTAATGCTAAGGTCCTTAATGCTATCGGAACAACGTCTACCGCCGTCACCGAATCTGAGGTGTCCGTCAATGAGAATACGAAGACTCCCCAGAACTTTGCCCTTGCTAAAGCAAATTTGTTGCTGGCAAAGTGGCTTGATACTGCTGGGCACTTACATTCGTCAAACATGACGACACAGTACCAGAAAGCCTCTAACACGTTCCTTAGATGGGAGCAAGGATTCTATTACCTCGGACGGCACTACAACAAATTGTATGAAGCCCAGAAAAACCTGCCTCCAGCCCAGCAACCCGCGGTTTACTTGTCTGGTGAAACAGCAAAACTGATTTGCCAAAATTATCTCCGTAGTTTACCATGGGGAACAAAGTATATTTTCCAAACGCTACCACGATTTATAACATTATGGCTGGATTTGGGCCTGTCCATGGACCTGGTGGCAGAGCACGGATCAGTGGATTTCCGAGCTTCCATTAATCAAGGAAGGGGGGAATCTTTGGCAGTATTGCATAGTACATTACAAAGTCGCTACATTGAAAAGATTCCAGCGTACATGTGGTATACCGTATTTCCACAGATTCTTTCACGAATATGTCATCCGCACCCTACTGTGCACCAAAACTTGGAGAGTATCATCATCAAGGTCGTCTCAACGCACCCGCAGCAGGCGCTTTGGTCTCTCATGGCTGTGTTAAAATCTACCCAAAAGGAACGGAGCACCAGAGGGCTCAAGATCATAGGCCAAATCCAGGTATATATACACTACACTTACCTGAACTTTAGTTGAACTAATCTTTTTCCAGTCTGTAGCAAAAGCAAATCGGGCTGCGGAGAAAAAGCAGTCGTCAGGTACGAGAAGTGTAGAGAGGGCCGATATGAGAGTTATGATTAATCAAGCCCAGAGACTCACGGAGCAGCTCCTCGCCTTGTGTAATGCTGAACTTCCAGGGAAGCCCGCAGCTGTGAGTCTCAAGAATGACTTACATTTCAACCATGCAGTGGCACCGTGCCCGCTGGTAATCCCGATACAAGCAGTCTTATCGGCTACATTGCCAACGGTTGCAGACCCAAGTGCAATTAGTAAACATCAGCCATTCGCACATGAGCAGCCCACAATTCAAAGTAGGTTATCGATGTCCAGACAAACATAGCGGAAGCTAATTCACGGCAGGTTTTTTGGACGACGCGGATGTTATGAGCTCGCTGCAGAAGCCACGCAAGATTACAATTGTTGGAAATAATGGCAAAAGATATCACTTCCTTTGCAAACCCAAAGATGATCTGAGGAAAGATGCACGCCTAATGGAATTTGCATCCATGATCAATCGGCTATTGAAGAAGGATCCTGAGGCTGTTCAGCGACGTCTACGTTAGTTATATCCCTCGTCTTATATCATAGTCGTTTCAATGATTGCTAATACATGTTCACCCAGATATTCGAACGTACCATGTGACTCCTCTGAATGAAGAATGTGGTCTCATTGAATGGGTGAACGACGTTCGGCCATTCCGGGATATTCTATTCAAGCAATACAAGAAGAGAGGTATCACCGTAAATGTACGTGAAGTAAGGAACGTATACTTAACTTTCTCCTCTGTGGATGGTAACGCGGAGTTAACCGCCCATCTTCATACATTAGTTTCAGGAATCTCGGGCACTTTTAGATGAAACTTGCTCACACCCGAGTAAACAACATATCTTCACCAAGATCCTTTTACAGAAGTATCCACCAGTGCTGCATGAGTGGTTTGTTGACCATTTCCCGGACCCAGTAACATGGCTGAGCAGCAGGATTGGATATGCAAGGACAAGCGCAGTGTGGTCTATGGTGGGAAATGTTTTGGGGTAAGTGGCCCAACCCTGGAAGATAAAGCATCGCTCACCACGTTGCAGATTGGGAGACCGCCACGGGGAAAACATACTCCTCGACGAAACTAATGGCGATACCGCACACGTAGACTTCAACTGCCTCTTCGACAAAGGGCTCACCTTTGAGAAACCAGAAATGGTACCATTCCGACTAACCCACAATATGGTCGACGGCTTCGGAGTTTCAGGATACGAAGGCCCCTTCCGCCGCAGCTGTGAAGTCGTCACACGTATTCTCCGCTTAAACGAAGCCACGCTCATGACGGTCCTTGAAGCCTTCCTATACGACCCTGCCGTTGACATGGTTGTGAGGAAGACTAAGAAGAATATGGGTGTTCCTAAGGTCCCGGACAATCCTAAGGATGTGCTGGATGGGATTAGGGCAAAGATTCAGGGGCTGTTTCCGGGTGAGGGGATGCCGTTGTCGGTGGAGGGGCAGGTGCAGGAGTTGATTAGGAAGGCGGTCGCGCCAGAGAATTTGTGTAGAATGTGAGTGTATTCCTTCTTTCTCTGGGCTGCAAGGGATACTTTGATAAGAGAGCTTGAGAATTGACAGTCGGTTGTATTTAGGTATATTGGGTGGATGAGCTTCTTTTAGGCCAAAGTAAGAGGAGGGATTCTAGGAGTTGACGAGCTGCTGCTACTAGTGATAATGATTCTATGATGACAGAAGGAAGAGCGGAAAGAACGAGTTTATGCATACATCTTCTTACGATTGATACAGTGAGTGGGAGAAAGTCTTAATGCGCAGGGAGGATGTATATTCCAATACCCAAGGTATATTCGCCAATTCTAAAAGCGTGAAGCATGAGTCAACCCTTGTTTTACTTCCACTCTCCCATAGCCTCGTCTACCATTGCCCTATATTCTTGCTGCTCCTTGCTCATCCTCAAAAATATCTTATACTTCACTGCCAACAACTTCTTCTCATTCTCGTCCTTTGTCGGGACTACAACTGTGCCTGGTTTACTCATCCTATCCATAATCGTCCACAATCCCTCCGTCTCCCCACTTTGCTCATCTGCACTTGCCGCTTTTGCACCCAGCATCGCCGCTCCAAGAACCACGGCTGCATCAATATACCTGGGCACCACCACCAGATGCCCTGTAGCATTGGCAATCAAATTCATGAGGATTGTATTCCTACATTGACCACCAGACATATATATACTAGTAATCGTATGGCCATTCGTGTTGAGTGTCTCGATAATATGTCTCGTTTGAAGAGCAATGAATTCCAGAGCGGCGTAGTACATCAGGGTAAGCCCGTCGACGCTAGAATCCATGCTTAATCCAACTGCGGAGCCTCTCATGCGTGGGTCAGCAATGGGGCTCCTGTTGCCGTGATAGTCTCCTACAAGGAAGAAGTGCCGTGTCAAGTAGCTGATTGAAGGAGCCTTAGATTCCTTTCGAAGGTCCTCAAGGCGGTTGTTAAGGTAGCTGAAGATGTTAAGCTTTTGGGCTTTTGCGGCCTCCAAAGCCTTGGTATAGGAGGTATGTGTAGTGACGACATGGTGAAGTAAGCTACCGGTGGCAGATTGCCCGCCCTCTGCCATCCAAAAATCCTCGAGGAGAACGTCTCGGTACGGTCCCCTACCCGACTTTAGCGTGCCTTGCCCTTGTGGTTTGGGGTTGGAGCTTGTGGCTTGGGATCCCCGCTTGGGACTTTGGGATGTTTCTTATTCACTTACCATACTCCCGGCACGAATTTCGGTTCCTTAGACATCACCAAATGGCATGTACTAGTTCCTGCAACGACTGCCAGTCTGCAGAATGCCTGTTCAAGATCATTCTTCTCAAAGTCCTTATTGATAGCCTCATCATTGCAGCCTTCTAAGTTGACCCTTGCACCAACGGTCCCAATCCAGCCGGCATATGCATCGATAACTCCACTACCAATCTTTATGCCAGGGACAAGGCCTAGTTGAACAGCTGACTGCTCGCACAGAGTCCCAACTAATTGACCTGCCGATAATATCGTGCCGTTCTTCAAAAGCAGGCTCTTAGTATGTTAGGCATTCCGGTAACGGTGAGAATCTGGATTCTAGTGTACCTCTCCATGGACACCCCCCATCCTGCGGAAATTATTTTCACACAGCTCTGGTAGTCCAATTTCTTGAAGGAAATCCTCTTGCCATCCCTTCACGCTTCCATCAATTCCCACTGGGACGAAACCCTGTTTGCAGACGGCAGAACAGTATGACCGTGTCTCCTTGCCCGTTGCAATGTGGGTGAGAACATCAGTGAGGTCGTAAAACTTACATCGCTGGAACAGATCGGATGGCATGTTCTCTTTTAACCACAACACTTTGGGGATCTCCATCTCGATTGACATCGAGCCACCGACATACTGAAGAAGCTTGTGCTTGGTGGCATTTATTTGCTCGGTCTGGCAGACGGGACGCTATGCAGAAGGAAAGTCAACAGCCATCCGTTGAGAGAATAACTTGATAGACACTAACATGATCCATCCATACTGTTGCTCGAGTTAGCTACCTGTGTACTCGCGCGTGAGAGCAAAGGTCACTCACATATAACATTCCTCTTATTATCTGTAAAGTCTGGCCCGCAGACGGATATGGGTTTATCCGTGTCCTCGGCGAGTACAGCAAGAGAGCAAGTAGCATCGAAGCCAACTCCTTTCACTTGAGCCGGGTCAATCCCGGCCTGTTTCACAACTTCTTTGGTGCAATGACAGATGGCATCCCAGATGTCTTCCGTGGATTGTTCCTATCAATGAGGAGGATCATTGTCAGTTAGGCAACAGCTTTAATATTTCTCCATTCCGGTAGGCGATCTCAAACTTGAATTTCCGAGTCTCTTACATAGTAATCCGCCTTTTCGTCCCATGTCTTTATATCCCTCACGGCAAGGCCATTGATCTCGCCAGAGTCGTCAATCACACATACACGAGCTGAGCCAGTGCCAACGTCAACTCCTAAGTAATAATTGCCGGTCATAGTCTTTTTCTTTAGCTATTCCAGTTCGTCTTCTGACAATTTTAACTTGCACAAATGCAATATGGACAGGCATGTATTATCCCTATTTCCAAGTCCCTCCATCCCTACAAGTACCTGACCCACGTTCTGCCGAAGAGTGTAGTATTGTGCCAAGCCCTGCTCAAGGCCCGCTTATGTCAACAATGCGGCTCACTATTTATCCTTGTATGACGGCTTGGCGTGTAGCTGTTATTGACTGCCTCAAACTTCACGTCTCCTACTCTTATAGCATACGACAATCTCCAACAGAGCGACAACCCATGGCCGCCTCCAACCAGTCAATCAGTAATCTATTTGATGGCTTGCTCGAACAGTCCCGCAAGCTGCGGGAGGGAACCGACACTGCCGAATTACCGCCGATTCAGCTAGGTCTTGGAGAGATCGGAAGGCGTGTGAGAGAACTCAAAAAGACTGGTACCAGTGCACGGAAGGACACAAGGGCGTAAGCTTCTCTGCCGGAGATGCACGCAAGGTTTGTGGCTGATCATGAATCTAGACAACTACTACTTCAAGCTGGTGGAGTTAACCCTGATGAAGCTCTTCGCAAGTTGGAGGCTATCGATGCCCAGCAATACTATGAGCCCCCGGCTGCTCCAGTCGACACCGACCTCGAGGTAGGTTTTCCAGAATATTGTTCCGGACAGCCACTCACCGCCTGGGTTATAGTCATATCTTAGCTCCAGAAAAGAACAGAATATCCTTTCCTCCATTGATGAGGGAATGCAACGCATATCACGAGATTTCGACGCATACGTAGCTAAAAACGTGACGATGGAGTGGGACAAACAAAAAGAAAGAATTTTTGAGCATTTTGGGCTCCTACCTTTGACCGATGGGGAGCCAGATCGGTTCGGGGGGGCACATTCGGGGCCTCAAGCTTTGGCCGTTCGGCTCGCCTAGGGGCAGGACAGAGCAATATTTATGGTTCAACGAGTGTTTGGGCTCGTTCAGCTGCACACAGCATTCTCGCAAGATCGATACCAGCCCCATCGGGGTCCATTTTTGCGGATGTGGACCCTTCGAAGCAACTGACAATGTCACGCCCTGTGCAAATAAGGCAGCAAAACTATGCTGGTGTAGTAAGGCAACTCAACGAAGCAAGATTAGCCGGTTCCCCCTACCCCATATTGCACAAATTCGAGGGCGTTTCACGAGACTCTGGGTCAGACGTCGTAAGTTGTAGTTGAATATTGGCTGAAAGGACACCACCGCTAATTTCTCTAGTTGACACTGCAACTCACTGATTCTTGGAAGATGTTGGAGTACATCACCCAGGAAGATCCCGAGGCGGACCCCTTCGGCAGCGGACCTAAAGAACGACAGTTCGCTAAGCAGCATATGAATGTGAAGCCAGATTCACCAGAAGCCACACCTCTAAAGAAGCAGATTGTACCTGGGTCCAGACGCTATCTTGAAAAGCTTTTCTACAGGCACGTGGAGACGCAAATAGATGAGAATCCTACGGTTGCAAAATTGGGCGGTATTCCGACATTGCAGCATAAATTCAAGGCATACTTCAATGTTAGGGCGTCCCGGCAGACGTGGAATGATAAACACTTCGACATGAACCCGGATAATGTTCCAGTATGGGCAATGGTGTTTTTCATGGTTCGTGCTGGGTTTGTGCAAGAAGCTGCAGCATTTGTCAAAGACCATCACCAATTCTTCCAGAAAGTAGATCGAAGCTTTCATCAGTATATTACTGCATATGCCAATAATGCTGATCGCAGGGTCCCACGTCATCTCGCCGACCGTATTCAGGTTGAATATACACAGTTAGTCCGGGATGCAGAAAATTTGGATATGTTCCGGATAGCTTTGTATAAGATCATCGGGCGCTGTGATTTGGCAAAGAGGTCGTTATCTGAAGTCATGCCGACTGCTGAGGATTGGATGTGGCTGCAGCTGGTACTTACTAGAGAGTCCGACAGGGTAGGGGAGCCTGCACATGAGGTCTTCCAATTGTGTGACTTGCAGAAATCCGTACTGCAGTTCGGTGCCAAACACTTCAGTTCGAGGAGTAGTAATGTGGGCCTATATTTCCAGATGCTTTTAATGTCGGGTCTCTTCGAGCATGTGAGTATTACATCCCGCGTGTAGCATCTACGTGTCGGTGCAGAATTAGCTAACCTTCATATATAGGCTGTCCAATATCTATACTCATTTCAGCCTGTGGATGCTGTGCACTTTGCCATTGCATTGACCTACTATGGGCTGCTGGGAGTCACATCCGCGGGCGCTCAACGTGCCGATGCCAATCTTCGTAAGTAAATGTCCTCTTAACATAAGTTTGGTATATTGACATAATCCGCAGTCCAAACTGGGCCCCAGGGCGATTATCAAATCAATTTCCCTAGAATCATCGGCCAATACATTCGCGAGTTCAAAACAACGAACATTGAAGACTCGGTTGATTATCTTTGTCTAATATGCCTCAATGGCGATCTTCCTCCACCTGACGGTCTCGCACAACTCTCAATCTGCCACGAAGCTCTTCGTGAGCTCGCCTTGGATTCGAAAGAATTCATAAAACTACTCGGAGACGTGGAACGCAATGGCAATCGCGTCAAGGGCGCAATTGAGAAGCGGATGAAGTTGATAAAGCTCCATGATTCAAGAGACTTCCTTCGTACTATTACTGAACAGGCTGCGGCGCAAGCTGACGAGGATGGTCGTTGGCATGATGCTATATTTTTGTACCATCTTGCAGATGATTATAATACAGTCTACGAGCTCCTCAACAGGTGTATCGGCGATTGGATTGCGTCTGAGGATCCCATGCAGTTTATGGAGTCTAACAAATACCAAGAGGTAAACCAAGATGCATCGATATCAGAGCTAGAAAATCCTGTGGAGTTGGGAAAATACATGGCACAGATGTACATGAGCGCCGTGGCCGTTTATAGACAGATCTCGTTTAGGAATAGGGAGGCCCTGTTGGTCCTATTGAAGATCGCGGAGGCGAAAAGACATTTCTTGCAGCAAGAATACGACAAATGTTTATCGGTAAGTTGATTCTTACTCGCAGTGTAGATCTTGAGGGGAATCTTGCAACTGGGCCCAATGGGCTTTATTGCTAACTTTTTGCCGTGGGTAAACTATGAACAGCAAATCGAGAGTCTAGACATCATTCCTATGGAGCCAAGTGTAGAAATAGGTGCCATCCGTAAGGCGGCCCAAAACTTTGGGAACCTCCATGACACAGTGGCGAAGAATGTCGGCATGTTGTTGAAGTTAGCGGTGGAGTGCTGTGCTCAGTTGGCCAAGCAGCTTAGAGAGAGCCCGTTTTTAGATGCGACGAGGATGCGAAAGTTGAAGGAGTATAAAGCAAAGGTCAAGTGCGCTATGATTTATGCGGGGATGGTGCAGTATAAGGTAGGTCTTTCCGCTGCCTCCCTCAGATGCCATATCCAGCATAGGCCTGCGCATGTAAGAGTGGGGATTGTGTGCTAATTTACACGTGTACCATAGCTCCCGACAAATGTGTATGAGTTCATTGCGCATAAGGATGAGAATATGTGAAGATAAAGCAGATACTAGCTAGCGGTGATTAGCGGACAGACGATTAACTGCGATTACAATTGAGATTTGTGGTTGGTGATAATATATCAGCAATGTATTATAGGGTCATTTGGTTTGGTTAAAATCTCTTTATGCAATGAGCGAGCAAGCAAGCGGAGTGATCATTTTATCATTTTGGTGATGATACCAGTACATAGGTATTCAAAGCACTCAACGTAAGAAATGAGTTTCGAGGATCTACCCTGAACTTGCTGTTGTTCTCCGCCGGAGCACGTGCTCGCCACGGTCCAATCTCCACTGGATTGTACAGACGGACTCGGATTACTTTTTGCCAATCCTCCCCACAATAATCCTTGAAAACATAAGGTAATCTATTTGGGTCCTTGAACCTGAGGCCCTCTATGAGGGTGTTGTGATAGTCTGAACCGTTGATTTTCGACAAGTATCTGTACAACTAGACTGGTATCATTTCTTATGCGTGGGATCTTGGATCTGAATTTGATCCGATTGCGCCATTTGTGAGGTCGTTTCTTCCCATAAGTCTAAGGAACTAGCCGTAGTGCAACCTTCGGGGGGGCAATAGTACTGGCTTGCACTGTGACTAGCGGCTAGTATACCGGAGTTTTGCCACGAATAAAAATCTAGAAATCAACTTCAAGAGTGGCTCATGGATTTGGTGGGGGGGGGCGCTACCGTAACGTAATAAGCGCCACCTTCCCCAGCCCATTAAGGTCGTGCCTGTCACGAGGAGAGGTGAGTGTAAGGGTCCCGCTGGGGTAGTCTGACTATCCGCAAAGAGTGTCGAAGAATAAAAAGTTCTGGAAGTCGAGATTGGCATAGTCCGGTTGTAGTCTGGTTGCACTACCCCTCCACAGAGGTCTGGTTGGTCAAATGGGGAAGCCGCTGAGATCTGGTTGGTCAAGATGGGTAAACTGCTGAGAATCCCCTTGGACAATTCTTCCTTCGGAAAGGTCGCCTCATTATTGTGTCTGTCACATCTGCTCTGCGAAACAAAACCAAAATTTAGATCGGATTTCAGATTTCAGATTGTGTTCACAAACCCTCGCCCCATTGCGTCATATTGCGTTGCCTGGTTGGAGACCCTTTCCTGCGTTCTTTTTTTTGATTCTTACTTCAGTTTAATCATCCTAATCCACAATGGCGGTCTTTTGAGTGACAGATAGCTTGCAATAGCTAAATTCTTTCGAGGTAGATAGAGCCTTATGTTGGCAGGTTTGTTCTGGAAGACTACGGTAGTCTGGCTTGCCCTCTGGAAGACCCGCTGCGTTTTCACAGAACTGCAAAGCCATATAAATCCCCACGCAGCACAGCACTCCAAATTACGTCCGCCTGGGGTTAGGTAGCCGCCTCACTATAGCACCTCAGGCCAAGTTCAAGTTCCGCCTGCCACTGGTCATGCCCTGTTGTGGACGTAGGTACTGTACAGAGCCGTCAGCGGGCCTACGCCTTGAGTAATCCTACGCCGTTGTGAACTCTGAAGCTCGAAAGAACCAACTTCCGATGCCCGTTTATGCCTATCCGCTGTACCCGCCGTTTGGCATTGCCAATTCTTGTCTCATATATTGGCCACCAGCAGCACCCCTGCCCCGGAGCTACGGTAGGCCTCAGCATCACCATCAGCATCACCATCAGCATCACCATCACCATCAGCGTCACCGGCGGCGGCGTCGTTGCCGTCAAGATTTCGGTACGGTAACCTGAAATGTCTGGGAAGAATCAAAGTACCCCCCCCCAAAAAAAAAATCCCTGTTGGCCCATCTCCCCAACCTAGAGCCACTAGCACTTCCCTTGTGGAGTCTTAAAGGGCGAGGAGAAAGGACCCCGGTGTTCACTCACCATTCTCACCAATTGTTCCTTTGCCATTGTCATTGTAGTGAGGAGTCAGCCGTCCGCAAGCCCTATTCTTTTCTCGTCTGCAGTCGTTAGTCACGTCTATCGAGTTACCCCTACTTGGCTCGGGAGAGAATACATCTCCCTTGATCACAATATTGGGCAATCCAAGAGTTAACGTTGCTTTTCAACCAAACCCTACCCCACCTCCGCCGCCCTATACACACCAATTGCTTACGGTATTGTCTCTGGACACCGTCTGACTTCCACCCCCTCCCAACCTGAGCGGATAAGGTCTAAGGTTCAGGGTCTCAAGGAAAAAAAGAAAAGCAAAAAAAAAAAAAAAAAACGGAGACAGAGAAAAAGAAAAAAACGGTTGCTCAGCACACCGAAACCCCCGACGCTCGTTCTCAGCAGAAGAAGTAACTGGCGTGCTTTGTTGCGTGCGTGTGGCATTTGACAGACAGATCGTCTTCTTTGTTGATTTCCAACTGCAAGTTATATACCCATTGTCTCAAGACGCTCTCATCACCATCCCACCCATACAATAGCTGTACAAAGTACCGAGGGACCATCCATCTTATTCGAGTGATAAACTCAGCTATTTCGAATTAGAAGGGTCCTCCTGCCACTGCACCAACGAGCTTTAGTCCGGGAAGACCATGAGAGAGCTGATCTCGGCATTCAGATTCAGAGCACCCCTCTGACCTCCCTTGCAACACGTTGAGCTGATAATTGGAGCTCCGAGTAGGTCAATACTTTGAAAGCTACCAGTTGTTCCTGCATACGTGGGTCTCCTAAAATGTCAAGCATTACAACCTCGCGGTCATCTGCGACACCCTTAACTACAGTTCACCCACCTGCAACGCCATCTGTGAAGCAGCACAATGGGACAACGAGCCCTGCCGCTGGATATTTTGGGTTGGTGGTTGATCCAAGCGAGTCAACACTATCGATAAACCATGCAAAACACAATTGGTCACCTTCCGTATCCTCAATTAAGTCTACTGCTGCCAAATCACCGCGCCCAGTCACACTGGAGGGGCTTCCAGAGGGATTTCAGAAGCAAGCCCAGGCGCTCGCCTTTACCCTACACCATCAGAATCTCTCGAATGCTTCTGAATTAGGCGGCTACTCATCCACAAGCGAGTTCTCAGGAGAAAAAAGCAGCTTAGGCCCCTCTTCACCTTCGTCCTACTCACCGTCCCATTCATTTACGGAAACCAACAACGCGGGAAGTAGTAATCCGCCTTACAGTCAAGGCCTGAAATACTTTGACAAGCCACGCATCGCATCACCCTTTTCAATGGAGGTTGAGACGTATACTAGGCCTTATGATAACTTAGCCAAAAATACCGCGTTCAGTTTTCCTGGACTTCCGCTCAACGGTCCCGTCTTCCAGCGAAAGCAAAGCAGCCCTAGATCTGCAACGTTGCCCATGAGCCAGAAGGAAAAGGAAGCTGACATCACCATGATTTATCCGGACGCTCTTGCACCACTACTGAAGAAGGAAAAGGGCAATGTCATGCTTATAGACTTGCGAACGTATCCTCAATACTCCATGTCCCGTATCAAAGGTGCTGTTCATCTTTGTATACCTACCACATTACTCAAGAGACCATCTTTCAACGTCCAAAAGTTATCGGAAACTTTCGCAAATGAGACTGACAAAGCGAGGTTCGCCGGGTGGAGAGATGCGAAGTATATTATTGTATATGATACCGATTCTCAATCCTCGAAAGAAGCCATGTCAGCTATCCACACTGTGAGTAAGTTTATAAGGGAAGGATGGACAGGGCATGCATATTGTATTAAAGGTAATTCGAGCTACTATTGAATTTTTGTCCCCTTTGCTAATCTCATGTAGGCGGATTTGTTGCATTTGCAGCCACATACCCAGGCAAAATAGACAATTCAGATGTTGAGACTCCAAGTTCACCGAAAAGCTTGTCCCTTACAGCAGGAGGCGGAAGCACCAAATCTGGCGGTGCAGCGGCAATTGGTGGCTTCAATTGCGCTCTCCCTCCTCAGACATCTATAATGAATCCATTCTTCTCGAACATACGGCAGAACATGGATCTTATTGGTGGTGTTGGTGAGATACCGGTAACAGTACCTTCTTTACTTCAATCTGAAGGGAGGCCACCGCTCCCTACTTGGCTGAAGGAGATTGCTTCAGAAAACGGCGCAAAGCTGGTTTCCGAAAGATTCTTGGCTATTGAAGAAGCTGAGAAGGAGCGCATGCAGAAGGCTTTGAATGTCTCTGTAACTTATAACCCGGATCCTACTAGGCCATCCATGGAACCTACGAATCGACATATGCTTGCTGGCGTAGAGAAGGGACAGAAGAATCGGTACAATAATATTTGGCCATATGACCACACACGTGTGAAGCTAAAAGATTACCCAGTGGACTCTTGTGACTATATAAATGCAAGTTACATTAAGTCTTCTCGTAGTAAGAAACGGTATATTGCTACTCAGGGACCGCTTCCTTCAACCTACCAGGTACAATCTCTTCTATGCTAGGTTAATGTACAATTGTTGACACTTTTGCTAGGATTTTTGGAGTGTTGTATGGGATCAAGATGTCAGAGTGATTGTAATGCTAACTGCTGAGTCTGAAGGTGGTCAAGTCAAGTGCCATCCTTACTGGGTTGATGAACGATACGGGCCCTTGGTACTCACCAAGAGGTCAGAGGAGCTTGTATCTCTAGAGAAGAAGGATCCAAAGGGAAGCACAAAGCGGAGGTCTACTACCGGCTCCGCTCTGCCTTTGCCTGCTTCCAACGATACTAGTGTCCCACATATCATTGTGCGGAGATTTTCCCTCCAACATGATCATCACCCATTCCACCCTATCCGAGAAATCACTCAGCTCCAGTATGCCTCATGGCCCGATTTTGGAGCGCCAGCGCATCCCGCCCACATCTTGGCACTAATAGAGCACACAGATGCTGTTGTGAGGTCAACGCGGGGCCAGAAGTCTACCAATCCTTCAACGTTGTCGTTGTCACCTCTCCTAGGGCCGCCCACCCCCAGGGAGAGGCCTGCAATCGTACATTGCAGTGCTGGATGTGGCCGTACTGGGACGTTCTGTGCGGTGGATACCGTGATCCATATGATTCGACGTCAACAGATCCATCAGCAGTACGGAAATTCTACAGCTACAGCTAGTGACTATGGTTCTGATACGGACTCGTACACCGAGAGTAGTGATAATGAGTGGATGAATAGGGATGACGAGGACCTTATCTGTCAGGTGGTCAGTGACTTTAGGGACCAGAGGCTGTCCATGGTTCAGAGTTTAAGACAATTTGTCCTCTGTTATGAGACTGTTTTAGAATGGATCTCGAGGCAGAAACCTATAGATTCGGGAAAGAGAAAGGCATAAAACTCTTAATCTTAACTTTCATTCGTGTGTTTGATGATTTGGTTTGACACATAAGAAGTGGAGTGAAGTGAAAACACGTCAAGTTGCTTGTCATCTGGGCGGGCGGACTCAATTCGGGCATATCACTTGGGAGTATGGGTTTGCATTTCTTTTTTCTTTTTTTGTACTGTACATCATTGACTACCACCATTGTTGTCGCCTATAGTTGCGCTGAGCGGCTCGTTATTTAACTTATCTCACTATTGGTTTGATTTGGTTTGGTTTGGTCTTTTCTTTGGTTGCAAAGGGGGATTCATAAAGTGCCTTCGGCACCACATGTAGACGTGACCCCCAAATATACAATACTTTGGGCTTCGCTGGGGCCCCGGGCCCTCCTTCGATAAAGAAATAAATATTTAATTCTCCGAAACCTTTCTCCTATTCGTTGACTACATCCGTTCTACCGATACAAAAGAAATATTTTGAAACAAAACTATATAAGCAAAAATTATTTTCCAACCTCACCATTGCTCAATGCGAAATACACGCAATCCGCCACAACCGAACAGTCCACTTCCATCGAATCAAACAAAACCGTGAAACTTTTCTGTCTTCATAAACTCGTTCCCATCGTATGTGATCATTCGCCAATTCCCTTCCGCTGTAACAAAACCGTATACGTTCGTTTACCTCTTTCATTGTTTGTCTTCTTGCATCCTTCATCGCAAGCAAACAACTCCCTCACCGCTTCTCCATTTCGATAATCAACACAAACTTTTCCTCCGTCACCGAAATACGGGTACCCCATCACTACAAATTCCTCCATCTTCCTTCTCTAAACGTAACCCCCCCCCCCCCTCCCCGGTCCCGTAATTACGCCTAAGAAATCTGTAAGTGTTGGGGCGGCCGATGACGCTGTACAGTAGTAAAACGAAATAATCAAACTAATTTTGGCCTTTGGCACTGGCTTCTGTCGGAAATCCTTTTTCAATTTCGCGAGATATCGCCAGTTCATAAACCGTCTCACTTTGTAGCCTTATACCTCTTCTCTTCTCTTCATCTGGCAGAAACCCTATTAACAGCCACCGGGCCTGGATTTCTTCATCGAGTAGAAATAACCTTGGAATGGTCAACCTGCGAAATTAACGAAGTAAATCCATTTCGTTTCCTTTGGTACATATACCGTTGTCGTAGCGGGGGGGGGGGGGGAATGCAACGCCTCGTCAGGTTATGAAAAACGTTCCACGCATGAAATGTCGGGGAAAAAAAAAAGCCAACCTCCTCTCCAGCTTTTTTTGAGCCAACCAATCTTTTAGCTGCTCGCAACTCTATACTTAAAAAAACCCATCAAGATCGCAACCGTTTTGGAAACTTCCTTGAACAGAACTGTTGTGATTGTTAAAAGATTGTAGCCGACAGATATTGTTAGAATTGAAGTGAAGCAAAAGCATTAGTTTGAATGAACTTTGTGGAAGCTCTGTGGTTTTCACTTGATTGATTTGATCTCTATCCGTACTTGGTGATCAGAATCATGACCCCTATCAAAAGTTCATTTCCATAAGCAAGTCTGAATCACTAGCGTCATTGGTAATCACCCTAGAGGGGGTTCCTATTATTGGTTGTATTTTGTTTATTGTTTGGGCGGTGACAATGGCGAAACCCAACCGCATTCATTGTTTATATTATTGCACTTTGCAAACGGGGCTTTTTCTTTGTGCAAGGTTGCTAGACTGGTCATGCTAAGCTAGCTATGTACCTGGCGGGCAATTAATTCAATTGCTGAATTCGGTTTAAAATAAAAAAAAAAAATAAAAAAATCTGATGTGAGATAAAATAGGATGATTAGGGGTAGGCAATGTTTGACGAATGCTGAGCACTCACCGTATTCATATTAGTTTAAAAAGCCTAGCTGAGATACCCGGTATTGTGAGATTTATTCATTTTTCCTCAATATCAATACATTACAATACCTACAGTACCTGCCCTTGGTTTTCTACCGACCTTTCTACCTTACTACCCTCTCACCATTCATTTTCGTTTATGTCCGCAACTCAAGCATCACAAGTGCCAACCAGACTAGGCTATCCTCAACGCCCGCTCCCTCCTACTTTGGGTACATGCTCATGTATATTCCATCATACCCTGAGGTGTAGACTTGACTTCATGGTTTTTGCCCTATATGAGAGGGGCAAGGAAATGTACCAGACTCTGCCTCAATCATATTATTCCAATTGAATACCTGGTCATATATTCACATCACGCAATTCATGTATTAAGCATAATACAGGATACCTCCGTGGACTCCAAGATCCAAGGCTTTTATGCACTTCAAAAATAATTATCCGAATTCTTACGCAGCTTTTTGAGCTCCCTGCCGTCCAATTCCACCGAAAACCCATTAAGTTCTACCCCTACAGCTGTTTTGTTGCATTCCCGGTCCTGTTGCACTACCCCGTCGCATGCTGTAGCCCTTGATCTCGCCCCCATGACATCTGCGTATCCAGCAAGCCATATCCTCATCCTCTATCACCATGTTCTACAAACAATCCTACTCTCTCCTCGACAGACGCACACTCCCATTCCTATGAGGAAGAGCCAGAAAAAATGGGGAGGATGGAGTCAGTGGGAGGAAATGGTTGTGGAAGGAGAGATTAGCCCACCAGGTTTAGGAAGATTTAGAGGATACATGGGCCCGAAGTTATGGCGGTTGAAAAATCCGAGAAGGAAGTATTATAGTACTCCAATAACGCAGCAGAGGTGGAGTGCCAACCGTAGGGTAAGGATAGGAAGCCTGAAAGAGCGAGGGAAAGAAAATTTTGTCCAGGAGGTACTTATGGGTACGACGGAGGCGGAGCCATTGAACCTGAGCTTGAGAAGGCATCTAGTGAGAAGCCACGAGGTAAGGCTCATGATGCAGCCCCCGTAACAACCAACCGTTGTTGAGGATAAAAGTGAGGTTGCAGGGCTACCTAAGGTCGATGAGCCAGTTGGATTTAAGAGACCAATCCATGCAGAGTTCAATGAGGGTGCGAGGGCGGGTAGAGAGCAAACTCGTTGAAGTGGGAGTCAAAGGTTTCAACAATTACTAATGTAGAGAGTCACGCTGGAAAGATGGATGGAGAAAACTATTACAACAGCAACGGTTCAATCTGTAGATAATGAAGGAATCTCTGCATCCAGGTATAATTTTTGTTCACAGCTTTAGCCCATATTATCACTCTAGAATGAAATATAAATTGTTAACTGGTGCCAATGCTGCCCTCAGAGTATAAAGCTATATTTGAGTTATTCCTAGAAAAAAATATGATGAAATTCATAGAGTTGCTTCTATATAAACCTGTAAAGTTGTAGAGCAGTTGCTACAATCTGGCTATTTCTTTGTCACTTGTAAGTATAGGGCAAGTTTGATGTAAAATATAATCAAGAACAAATATATGTTCTGGGCCGCTCGGAGGTAGCACATGCCTCCCGCGGGCAATTTATTTAATTACTGCATTTGGTATGTAATGCACTTATAACAATATAGGCATATTCAACGGGTTCAAGTTGATCTAATTGATATGCTCTATAAGCCTAAGGGACAATATAAATGGATCGTTATATCAAAGACTATTATGGCACGTGGTTTATCTCGCTCTATAAAGTAAGTTAAATTAATTGACAGATAATGGTGGTAATGGTGGAAGATTCAAGGGAGAAGTTGAGCATTTATTATGAGCTTGGAGTATTAAAAATCCAATATGGAAAACCTCGCACACCTCAAAGTCCAAGGGCTCGTTCAGCGAGCCAACAGCTGTACAATCTCGTCAATCAAAGGTACTGTACATATGTAATATGCAAAAGGTAAAATAATAGCCCGAATACCAACTTTTATCCGACCAAAGATTCCGAGATCTCATGGGCGCTTGGACAATGAAATTATAGATACTTCTAGCTACAGGTTACTCGACGATCCATAATCACTTTAGCTAATGCTTCTCGGCAGGCATCTACAGCAACTCGGGTTTCTGTCTCTTGTATGTACGAAAGGTTCGCGCTGCCGATGCTTTATAAATGAGTTGAAATGCTCACTCTAAAGTGTTAGCAGACTATGACTGCAGTAACCTCTCAGCTCTAGCTGAACGGACACAAATTGGACTACTGGATAAATAGCCTAATTGATGTGGAGGATAACTCCATCGACCCGGAGGACAACTAATAGCCTACTTGTATGTATTTAATATAGCTCTAGTTAGGTATATTCGTATTAATTCAAGTACGTTATATACTAAATGTAGTAATTATATAATTGCCCGCGAGCTCAGAACATATACTTGTATGTAGTAGAAGATACCCCTCTGCAGGGTCTGATCCAGACTAAGTTTTGATATACAAGCAAGGGTTCCGCTATAGAAAATGGCGCTAGACCCCAGACAGGGGGCTAACTAGTCACGTGGGTTCTGAGAACTCCCTCCAAGTAGTCTGGTTGGCACCTCCAAGAAGGTATTTCGAGTCACATTAAGCCTAACGGAATAGATTATTCAGCAACCAGACATGCCTCGTCCTGTATGTATAGCGAGGGAGAAATGTATGGGGACAGAAGACCCCTGCACTCCTCTGTCCGGTCCGGTATTGTATGGCCGTTCGGTATGGCAAGAGGCAAAATTTCCTTCTGGTCCATCCGGTATGACAAGGGATCCGCTATAGCAAGGTCCAGTACCGGGAAAACTGGTGAATAAGACACCTTGTCGGTTTTTGAGACATCTGCAAGCCACCATGCAACCGGGCAAGATCTCAACATGAAAAGTTGGCAACACGGTCAACATACAGTAGTAGGAGGAAAAGGAAAAATGTAGGTATGGATTATCGAGATTATCGGATCAAAGTTCAATATTCCAATACCTAATAATGTCAACAATTCTAGGCTCAGCTACTAAGTCCACCTGACCAGGGCCTAAGGGCAAATCTACTGCTCTACAACCCAGGAGTGTCAATTCTCTGAACCGGAGGTATTCTCATAACTGAAGCAGTTGGACAAGCATGGCTTTGGTTACATACAGAGAAAAAGGAGAGTATTATTAAGTCTTTTAAACAGGCAGGTATTTCTATATCTCCTAATGGGACTGAAAATACAAAGCTTTATGTGCGTGGCCTACCAGATATTACGGTAGGGCATGGCAGAAGACGGCATAGAATGTGTTCATGCCGAGCCCCCTGTCCAAGCAACAGATTCAGGTAGAATTAGTATTAGTGCGCTTTGTAATTAGAAATGTCTCAAAAACCGACAAGGTGTCTTATTCACCAGTTTTCCCGGTATATATAGCATGAGTTGACTGTACACTCAAACCTTGCTATACCGGATACTGTACTGAGCTGGGAAGGGGTTACAGGGATTATCACAGGTAAATGTAATTGCTATAACGGAATGGTAACAGTAGTAAGGCCATATTAGAGAGTACAAAATAGCGCAGCCATGGAACAACAAAGAAGTACCTAGAACATAATCCACGCGTATAGAAGTTGAGATGAAGATACAACCGATGAAAACCAATCCGTAATAGAGCATTGAATACGAGATTCATGCATATTGTGAGTAAGAGCTTGCTCAAGATGGCATAGTCAATAGCTAACATGAAAGAAATTGAGATCCACCAGAAAGTTCTGAAACCGTAACAGCTTCCAAATGCTAAATAAGCTCAATAAGATGAGATTGTGCTTGGGCAGTTGTATTTGGAGGCATAGGAGGTGGTCCTCAACCCCTTCCTCTTGTTTGGTAGCATTGGGAATTTAATATATATTGATAGAATTCCGTATAACGCAGTCAACGGTTGAGTAGGTATAGGTAAACAATCTCTGAAAGCATCTCAAGTTCTATCTAGTCTCGAGGGTCTGATTGAGACTAGTTCTATCCATTTAACCCACTACCCAACCAGACTAGTGTTAAAGCAGTCTCCCTACAATAATACTCCAGCTGACAACCAGTTTGAGAAAGATATGAATGAAAGTCAGGCAGGTACAACTGGAGTACAACTAAAAGTTTGACAATTTAATTATCCTGAAATCCAGTAAAATATATCCAATGGAGTCGACGACAGATTGCTGGGTAGCACTCCCTCATGATACTGCCGTTTAGTCCATAAGCCTGAGATTCAGCTCTATGATTAGCACCATAACAAACCTGAAATAGCAGAACTTATAGTAGTAGTCATCAAGCATTTAAATTCAAATATCCTTCAAGACTACTCATGATTTCCCCATTTCTATAAATTTAGATATTCTTCCGACTACTCACAACCCCCCCCCCCCCCCCCCCGATTTCCATAGCCAGCTACAATAACCCGCTACATCCCAACTACTTTTCCACCTTTTTCCCAATTTCTCCTTTAAAAACGCTCATGATCTTAACCCTAGTTTCTAAAACAGACTGCAAACCCTCAATTATATCTGCATTATGTGTACCATGTCTCGAAAGATTCTTGAGCGCTCTCAGCTCCTGCTCTGCCCATTTCTGAACATCAGTTAGTTTCCTCATTAGTTTCATAACTTTGTCTTTTTGGGGGTAATGAAGACTTCTGTTTGAAGTTCTTTGATAATGGAGGCTGCGTCCTCTAGCGCGTCCAGCAGTGCAGCTAAACGGGGTTTAATGGCTAGCTCGGGATCCTTATTAACGGACGACATAGTTTTGTGCTTGCGGTTGTGCATGTGGTAGATCTAGTTTCAATAGATGTAGTGTTTAGGAGGCTGGGAGCAGGATGAGGACATAACTAGAAGGGTGATGCTTCAGGCAACTTATATATTTTCAGATGTTGAGGGTCATATGTACAACCTACACAGTTCATGGGTCAAACACCTCTGGAACTATTTGAGACTCCCTCTAGACAAAATACTATCAAGAAATAACAATAAAAAGTAAGATTCCAGGCCCAGAAAAAATTTCCAACAAACTAGCTAATACACCGACCATCGAAATGGCACAGGTTCGACTTCAGAGTGATCTGAAGGGCCATTCCAACGTTTAGCAAAAGTACTGAGGGAAAATATTGCTCACTATTAGCCAAACCTAACTACCCGTAAGGCGGGGGAACGGGGACTTGGATTGAGAAACAGAGGGGCAGGATTGATATGTATACTGATAGGGTATGATGATACTGACTGACTTATGCACATGTGCACCCCGTATGACCATGTACGTAAGTGCCTAGAACGGCCCCCGGCCGTGCTATTTGCTATACCGGATATTAGCTAAACCGGACAGATTGCAGCATATTTATGCAGTCCGGTATAGCAAGGTTTGAGTATAAAATGATAAGTAGCTTACTTGGGCATAGGGGTTGCCAGTGATGAGGTTACCCTGTTCAGGTTCTGCAAGTTGGGAACATGAATTTTCCCCTCCCACCCGCCCCCCCACACAACCCGCGGGGCTTAGCGCCACAGAATCAATAGTGAGTGCGGCATACCTGCATCTAGTTCTGAGTTCTCCTCCGGTTCATCCTCCGAGTGTTGACAACCTCAAGCTTCAATTGGGTTTCTTATCTAATAGCCCCATTTGTTGTATGCGGTTCAGCTAGATACCGAGAGCTGAGAGGCTGCCATAGTCATGATCTGCTAGTACTTTGGTATGATAATAAATAGAATATTTCTGTAGTAACCGGCAGCGAACAATTGGCACAGGACTTTTTTTGCAAGTACTATATGAGACTGAAACTCGAGATGTTGAAAGATGCCTTTTGTAGAATAGCTCTATAAGTTTAGTTGCTGGCTGAAGGTATTTGGTTCGATGGATCTTTAGAAAATGTTACACCATACTTGGTTTTAAACAATTGATAGCGTTCAGGCTGTGGGTTTTGCAAATAACTTTTTTGCATATAAATTTTTTATTATCGGTTTTTTGGTATAGTCTTGTCTTAAAATAACCGATTGAAAACCCAAGGGCAGTGTTATAATTTATTAATATTGAAAAGTGAATTAAAATCTCACAATACCTGATCTCAGCTAGGCTTTTCGATCTATAATACAGTGCTCAGCATCGTTAAACTGCCCCCACCCCAGATCAATATCTTATGTCGCGCCTAGTGAGGGGCATATTGAGTATGGCGCCTGCAGCGCAGCCGGCCCAGAACATTCCTCGAATTACCCTGAACAACCCCTTGAACAACCCCCCACAAATTTCTACAAACCATCTAACTAAGCTTTAATTACTGCGCCCACTATACACAATGACCCCGTAGTTAGAGGAAACCAAGTTTATTTTATCTTTTTTTTTTCCCCCTGCTGTAGGAGATAAAACAATGAAAAACGAAAATAATGATGAAAAATTTTGATCACCCCTCTCTCCTCCCAACCAGCATTTCGCCATTGCTGCATTCGCTACATCAAATCATGGATCGCTAAGCAAACACCCCAAATATGGAATCTGTATGAAACAAGAAAGGTATAAAATCCCGTAAAAACACCCAGTAGAGGTAAAGATAACAATATGCGCCACTCCGGAAATAATAAAATTATAATCAAAGCAAATCAAATCAAATCAAGGATTGCCATGACCCAAGCCCGTTGACAGAAAAAGAAAAGAAAACTATCAAATCCCATTCTTAGATGAAATCCACCTTACTTCCATCCCTCCCTCTCCCTCCCCCCTCCATCGACCTTCCTCTCCCTTTTCTCCCTCTCCTCCTTCCTCTCCAACTCCTCCACAGCCTCCCTCATACACCGATCTGTCCACCACTCCCCCATGTCCTCCGCGCCATCAATCTCACTTCCCGGATTCACCAAATACCACACACTGCCCGCCACATCACTAAATGCATTTAGACTCCTCCCCGCATATCTGTGCACCGTCAGCCCCCGAAACGCCACTAGGGTCCCCACCCGCGGGATGAAGACCTGCGGTTTCACCCAGACTGAGAGGATTGTTGGTTTGAGCTCGTTATGGTGGGGTTGTTTGAGGTGGGGTTGAGTCGGGGTGGGAACGAGGGGAGGGGAGGTGGGATCGACGAGGCAGCAGTCGCGTTTGACGGATTTGTTCCGGGTAATGAGGTTCGTGTCGATGGAGTAGATGATGGCGAGGATGTCGACTTTGGAGCCGTGGGGACGGGAGGGGAGGTCGGCGAGGGGGCATGGGCGGAGGAGGGACCAGATGTTAGTGGGGGTTTCCAGCCTGGCGGCGTGGATCGCTGCTGCATTAGAAAAAGCGGATGCGGGCGTGTGGGGGCTGATGTGGGGCGGGATATTGAATTTGAATTCCGTATGGATTAGAGATGGGTGCTGGGCGCTAGATGGTCCAGCCTGCTCCGTTGGCCCCGTGGGAGTTGTGAATGCACTGTTATTAGTACCAGCTAATCGGGGCTTCTTTGCAGCAGGCGGAAGAGGTGATGACGAAGAAAGTGGTGATACAGGCTCCTGGGACATGTTTAGATGATCCAAGAAACGCTTCCCCAGTGTGGAGAGTGCAATGGGCTTCCCATCGGAGAGCTTCGCCGCCTGTAATGAGGTCTCTGAGGCCAATGGTACCTGTGCACCTGGCAGAGGTGGAGTACTGAAGCTGCCTATTGAAAGGAGATAGTCCACCCCATCATCATAGCTCTCTTCGTCATTTCTCTGCTCTTTATGAACTGGCGTTTGTGAAGACCTCTCGACCACCTCTCCCTGCGTCTCCTGACCCCACCCAGCCTCATTCCTCAACTGCTCCTCAACCTCCCTAGCTGTGCTTGTCGTACTGGCATTAACGCTTCTCTTGGACGCACAACTCAAGAGACTTGAACTTATACCAACCGACGATCCTGCATTCTCCACGGCAGCTTCATCCTCATCATCCCCTTCTTCTCCTCCTTCCTGCCCCATGACCTCAAAATCCTCCAGGTCCAAGAACCTATAAAATCCCACAAATTAGCCCCGCCCGAAACGGTGTGTAACTGAATATATTGAAGCAAGGTAAACCAACATCACCTCTGTCCCTCCCCTCGTCACCGTCTCCCTAACCCTCCAACCTGTCAACTTAACCCTCACACCCTGTGAAAAAGCTTCCTCCGAGGCAGACTCATGTAGGCCAGGCCGTAACACCCCCGTGATCTTTTCCCCACTACTATCAATTAACTCCATTCTGTAGGAGTACATATATTTGCCCCTCTTCCTCACCCCATCTTCCTCCTCCTCATCCCCCTCCTCCTCCTCCTCCTCCTCTTCCTCCTCCTCCTCCTCCTCATCTTTCTCAATCATTACCTCAATGCACGTCACCCTCCCCACGACAAACACCGGATCTACCACTTGCCCCGCCGAGGTCTTATGTCTCTCCCGAATCGCCTCAATTAATACCCTTAGGGCCATCTCGGTTCAGTATTACCCTGAATTTATATTGTAGCGTCCTCTCTCTTCCTTCGTCTGCTCCTAGATCCCTCCCCGGCGATTGTTTGTATTCTTTACCAGTTAAACATGCATACCCCGCCCCCTTCTGCGGCAAGCAGGCCTCACCCCTGGCCTATTCTATTCTATTGGGTTGGATCCGCCGAATCGCATCGCAGGACTAAATCCAGACGCGTGGCAATGCTCGGCAAGCCGAATGGTCGGGTACATGTAGCCACACGTGATCAATGATCGGCTGCCCGACCTACACGCAATGCAGAGGGATATTTGTTCAATTTTTTAAACGCAACGAATGATCTAATTGAAACTATGAATAAATTCTGGCGAAGGAAACAAACAAAAGAATAAAAAAAAAAAGAATAAAAAAAAAGCTCTGTCGAGGAACGAGAAAAAGAAAAAATAGTCACGATGGCGCTCGCAGTGAAAGGGTTTCATTGCTCTCCCATCTCCCCAGGAGGTTATCTAGGCTGCGTTCCCCTCGGGGTCAACTTCTTCCTCTCTTCCACGATTTCGAGACTATGGACTTGAATTTTCTCCGTGGTACTGCGAATCTCTCCTCCTTCAGCCACGCCCGTCCAGCCAACTCTATCATGGCAATTAATAAGGAATCTGCCCATAGGACAGGTGCACTTGCAGGATATGCCGTGATGTGCTGAGCGTATACATTTATAAAGGTGGGTATCTTCAGGATGCATTGTATATCACTTGGATATAACCTTTTTGCACATCGCTGTAGGTAATACATAGTAGTACCTTACTTACCTATGTATGTCCATATATCTTATATTTTTGCTTTAGCTCGGGGTTCACGAGCCGTTAGGTCTCATAAGCTTGATTGCAAAAGATCGTCGTGATGATATGTATGTAATAGGTTGTATACATGGTAAACCCGCCCCAGCCTTCCGGCATAGTTATGGGTGGAGCTCAATCGATATTATGATAGTAGTACATTGAGTTAAACATTCGAATCCCGAATCTTCCCCTGGACATGTAATAAACAACCTCCTGTGCTATTCTAAAGAACTCACAACAGCATTGGCCTAAATATATCATCTATGTATACGAAATAACCTCGATCTCCCCCTATGTATCCGATACAACACAAGCTGCGGTCTCCCACTTCCTGATCACCACGGATTATTTGGACGGCACAGCAGCTTAGCCTTGTCAACAAATACAGTACGACAGCGATAGCTACAATAGCAACCGAGACCACGAAATCACAGGACAAAGTACCTCACCGCCAAACTGCGACATAGATCTGCAGGCTGTACATACAGTACATAAGTGTTATCGGTTAAGACATGCGGCCTACGGCCTGCGGTCCCCATATCGTCATTATTCGCGATCAGGTCTCACACCATCATCGGAGCCCGCCGACGCAATCAAAGCAGCTGGGTCACCCCTACAAGAGTGGTAAGCTGACAAAGCGACACAAGGAACACTCAGCACATTCAAAAATCATCATGAACCTCTATCGGTTATTCCTTCTGCCGCCAGAGTATATTATAATCATGATGTCTCACGGGGTAAACCAGCGGTATTAAAATACAAAACGTGTCGCGACACGACAATACCCGACCCGCCCGAAAAGTTCCGATACTACCAATTCGGGTAATTAGAAGTCAAAACCAACACAAGCGAAAACCTAAACCCGCCAAAACCAGATCCCCCTTTCATCTAATGCTCTGGACAAAGGGAATAACAAAAAACGCCCACAGTAAAATTCAAAGAAACATTAGTATTCGAGTATGAAACAAAATCGTTGTATGGTTGTTAGGGGGAGGCAAACCGCGCGTGCACGTAAGTCCAAACGGATCAAAATTATGAAAAGCCGAGATCAAGAAACCGTAGAATAAAAGAGTGATGGCAGGAGGAGAAAATTCATCAATCTCGGGAACCCAAAATAAGGAGATTCCACTTCTCCCTACTTTCACAGAAGAATAAGCCATGTTATGAGCTTACAAATCGATGAGCTCAAACTCCTCATCGGAATCCTCCTCACTCGTAGTCTCAACCATCTCATACTCAGTCTTGACTAGTTTATCAAAAACTTTATTCTCGTATTTCACCTCTGCCTGGTCAACAAGCGTAGCAAGGATATCTGTACCATAAGAGGGTCCAGAATATTCATCGAATGAATAGGCTACTCCGGGGATAGCGTCATCGTCAACCTCGCTGTGTACAGAACTGATCATAGCTACACGCTTAGCCTTCGAGCCCTTTCGGGACTTTCCGGATTTAAGGGAGTAGTCCTCAGAAGTCTGCCAATCTCGTCTGAGCGTCGAAGCTTTCTTTGCCAGAAGTTGCCCTATCTCCTTGCTAGTTGTACGGGGTCCGTGGACATCATTCATCTTGTACCTGAGATTCCAATATCGTTAGCATTGTGTTATGACTCATCCCAAGGTGAGGTCAACGTACTTGTTCTTCTCAGTCCAGACAGCCTGGTTACGATCGGCCACCCCTTCTCTCACAGTACCAATCAAAGCCGCGTTGACGTTCCTGTAGCGGACCTTCTTCTCCTTCTCCCTGCGAACAGGGACAGCATCAGAACGGCAATCCTTCAGACCGAGAACAACAGACATGATGCTTGAGTTGAGTTGAACGGGCTTCGAAGGGTTCTGAATACTGTTGGAGAAGAAGGACGACGAAACGAAGGGAGACTGAGTCACCACCAACGGTCTTAGAAGGAAAGAGGAGTTCCGGGAAAGAAGGATAACGAATGGATATTCGATGGGTATAAGGAACTTAAGTGGACTCCTATATGACCCTGAAGCTGAAGATACTGGAGGTAAGAGGTTGAGGCTTGCACTGTTAAGGGTCTCGAGATGGCTTTAGTATATGTAGCAGTCGTAAGCAGCAAGAGTGTGAGCGAGAGGAGAAGAGTCAGAGAAGGAGCAAGCTCACTTTATAGTATGAGTAAGGGGCAGTGGCTGCGTAAGAGTTCTAAGCTCCTTAGTAAGGCAGTAGTAGCTCGTAATCGATGAGCTGGAGAGAAGGCTGCCAGTCGTTTCGACGCACCCCCCAGGTTGATCTTGCCGGTACCGCGGCGGTAAAGGATCTTGCTCTCACCAAACCCCGTCAGTCAGCCCCCCCTGATGCAAACGATGACAAGTTTGGGAAGCTCGTGGAGGACATGTGTTGCTAAGAGTGAGTGATCAGTAACCTCCCTTAATTGTCTCAGAGCTACCCTCCATCGCGACATTCCCCAAGCTTAATCCAGGATCGCCTTGCCCATGACCTTACCCAGCTGTCTACCGTAGCTCCAGCCAGAGAAGCTGGCCCATGCCTCAGTCGATCCAGCGGCCTACTAGCAAGCACTGTAATGCCCGGTGCAGGAACATACATGGAAAGGCTAAGCGCATACCAGCTTGGTGCAATAAAGCGCATGGAATGCGTGATAAGAGTCCTAGTCGGACCTTTTTGGGGAGGAGTACTGCGATGGGCATCCTCTGGGGGTAGTACCTGACCTCCGCTGGCGAGGTTCGGGATGTCTCCTCGGAGTGCTGGACAGGTTCATAGCTCTTTCGCGCTTTCGCCCAATACCCATAGCTTCGGCCAATGAGAGCGGTCCTGCAGTCTGCCCTGCTTCCCAGGATGTGGTTCTGGTAAATTACCAACGAAGGCTCATTCTGGCTACGCTCAGAGCACATCATCGTTCAGCCATAAGAGACATCGGCCTATGACCGGCGACAGAATAAGCCCATCATTCAAGAGCCATTTTGACATGCAACCCGGTATGAATTTGACTCGTATATTATGAGAGTTACTCAGTATGCACTCATGGATCGTCCTGACATCTCGTTTTCCTGACGCATGGCCATGGCGCGCGGAGCTCTGGTTGCCTAGTGGATTCACATTTTTGAGCGGGTCACAATACGAGGCAGTCCGGTGCTGGGTTCACGATGTGATGTTTGATCCGTTTCTGTGGCGATGCATTACAGTGCCGAAATAATCCGGCGAATATCAAAAACTCGTCTATCTCCAACATTCCACATTCTACCCTTCCTCGTCCCCGTCCCCCCCCTCCGACGGCAACCTTTCGGGAAACCAGCCAAACCCTTTCAAATCCACCAAAAACTCCCCATTAACCTCTGTAACCTCCACTCCCTCCGCACGGAGTCTCTGTGCCTGCCTCCCCGCCCCAGATGGGTCGTCTCTTCACGATCATTGCGTCAGTCAAAGAACCTGTGTATCCAGATATGTAGCCTCGTTCCCAAATATATATGCAAAAAAGGCAAACCCAGATAAAAAGTAATCTGGTTGATACGAAGCAAGGAAGAGGAAGATCTCCTGTCTGCGGTGTCGGTGACGCCATACTGGGAAATGCTGCATCATGCCCCGGAAATTTGAGAACCACATACGGGTATATACATACAACATCAACAACAACAACAACACCAACAACACAACAACAACGACGACGACAACTACGACAACAACAACCCGATGCCAACCGCAAATAAATATCGTTGAAACGTAATACATTGAAACAAGTATTCTCGGCATCCACCCATCCATCCATCCATATATATATATATCTATATATATATAATAATAATAAAACAGCCCACATACCTCTTCGGAACCACCCCATTACTAGCAACCACCCTCTGCCAGGGAACATTCCCATGATTAAACACATGCACATTTCCGGACGCATCCCGCGGCTCGGGGAGATACTTTAACGCCTGTCCGACCTGTCTATTACCTCCCCCCATTTTTTCAGCCCTCCCCCACCCCCCTCTCGCCGTTTTATTTTATTTGGGAAAGGGAGTCAGTTTACCTTGGCCGCTGGGCTGTTGTATTCGTTTCAGTGAAAGTGGGCCTTGTGAGGGAGAGGTTGGGGGTGGGAACCACATGACTGTGATGAAGTGAACGGTTGCTTACGTTCGAATATCAGCCGTGCAATGTGTCCGTAGGTTGTGACTTTTCCGTGGGGGATCTCTTGCACGGCCATGTAGACGGAGGAATACCAGCGCTCGGTTTCGTCGGAGCGGGGGCGTGACATGGTTTTTGGTCTTGGTTTTGTTTTTGTTTTTGTTTATTTGAGTTGAATCGTTTTCGAACAAGGGGCTACTTATTATTAGTTATTCTATCGGTTGTTATGGATAATATGCCAAGATATGTTAGTCAAGTTATCATGGTTCCTCTTGGCAGCAACAGCTAAACAGCTTAACAATTGAACCTTGGTTACCTCTATCAATCCTCAGGTCAACTCCCCCTCCTAAACCACAAGAATCAATGTCTCTCGCTGACTATCTCGCAAAAAACTACCTCACCGCTGACCCCGCGCACTCCGACAAGAAGAAAAAGAAAAAGCGAAAGAAGGACAGCGGCGTCAGCTCCGGCATCATCATCGCCGACGATGACGCCTTGGGCTGGGACACCACCGGCACCACCACCACCAGCAAAGACAAGAATGACGACGGCGAGGCCCTAATCGTACGCGACGGGTACACCTCCGACTTTCGCAAAACCAAATTCTCAAACTGGACCGTCGCCACCCCCACCTCCGCCAACGCCGACGACCACGGCGCCGCGGAGGCAGCCGCAGTCCTTGCCCAAGCTACCCTCGAGCAGACGCTGCAGGAGGAAGAAGACAACGACGGCGGCGCGACGGTCGTGACAATGTCCAGCGGCGCCCACGCAGGGCTACAAACCGGAAAGCAGGTAGCCGCAGCATTAGCCAAGAAACGCGCAGCAGATATAGCAGCATTCAAGTCCTCCGACCCAGCTGCGTCTGGCAAAGGCCAGGAGACAATCTACAGAGATGCCTCTGGCCGCATCGTCAACATCGCCATTGCCCGTGCCGAGGCGCGGAAAGCCCTCGAGGAGGAGGCAGCCAAGCAGGCAAAAGAGAAGGAAATGCGTCGCGGGGAAGTCCAGATCCTAGAGACCGAGCAGCGCAGAAGGGAGTTGAGTGATGCTAGGTTCAAGGATTTGGCGAGGTATAAGGATGATATCGAGATGAATGAGGAATTGAAGGCGAAGCAGAGATGGGATGATCCCGCCATGTCATGGTTGAGGAAGGATGAAAATGCCGGCGTGAGTAGTACAACGGGAAGGAAACTCTATGACGGCCCGTGGATGCCCAATAGGTACGGGATTAGGCCCGGGGGCAGGTGGGATGGTGTGGATAGGGGAAATGGCTTTGAGAAGATGTGGTTTGAGGCGAGGAGTAAGAGGGAAGCTAGGAAGGACTTGGAGTATCAATGGGAAATGGATGAGTGAGAATAACGGAGGAGGAGGAGGTGGTGGTGGTGGTGGCATTAATGATCCCATTTGGTCATTCTTTTTTTTTTTTCTTTTTTTTATAGTATGTTTCAGGCATTCGGCGTTTTTTTTTTTTTTTTTTTTTTTTTTTTTTCCCTCCTTCTATTAGTAGTTTTTATATATATATCTCACAATGTATTGTATAAACTTGACTTCTTCACCAATGGAGAATGAGCATGGAGTGTTTTTTTTTTTTTTTTTTTTTTGTGAGTGTGTGAGTGTGTGAGTGTGTGAGTGAGTTATGGCGCATTTCTGGCGTTTTATATAATAAATAAAAACCAAATTCTAATAGTTTTTCTGATTGCTATGAACCTTTTCTTTTCTTGTTAGGATTTTTTTTTTAAAACAATTGAATAGGGTAAACATTAGTTAGATTTAAGAGTATAATTTCTTTACCCTGAAATTTTTTGTAGTTCTCTCTCTCTCTCTCGCACTCGCACTCGCCGCTGCCAACACCAACACCACCAGCACACCATATCATGAACCGATCCAACACTTTTATTATACATCAACTAGGTATTGCCCAATTCCAGTACTTACTTACTTGCTTCCTCACCAACCAAACCCTTTACTCCTGCCCTCCACCACCACCACTCAGCAACAAAATCACCCCCGCCAAAATCACCCACCAATACCTGTATCATTTCATATCATCATCTTAGTAGCCAAAAACAAAAGACCCGCACTGAAAAAAAAAAAAAAAAAAACTCACTTTTGCAAAAACGTCTTCTCCACCTCCTTCTCCGGAATCTTCCCATCCGCGCCCACCACAATCGGTTTATTCAGGATTGGCTTTGGGCCCTGATCCGCTCCATGAGAGAGGACAATAACCTTTGGGGGCTGGCTCTGTTTGTTGCTCTCTACACATTAGTAACACAACACACAACCGCCCCAGCATCGAGAGGAGGAGGAGGAGCCATACCGTATCCGTTGACCCCGCAAACTCCACCCCCCATACCCGCCCCTCCGGATCCACCCTTATCGTCACTACTGGACTAAACTTCTGCTTATTCAAGGCATCCTATATCCCCCCACCCCCACCCTCATATTAGCCCATACCCTTCTCTTCTCCACACAACAGAAACTCACCCCAGCCACCACCACCCCGACCCATCCCTCCCCCCCACCCTCAAGCCTTACACCCACCCTCACCAGCCCATCCCCACTTCCCCCATCTCCATCTCCAACTCTCCCCAGCAGCGAGAAATACTTCCCCTCCCTCGTCCTAGGATTATACCCAATCTGCCCCAGCGGAACCGGGTCTGCCGCGTCGTCGTCGTCGAGAGGCCATTTGTAGAGGGTGATGCTTTTTGGGAAGGCGGGGCCCGGGTTGGTGGAAACGTTGTCGAATTCGTCGTTGGTTGTTGCGTAGGCGTGGATTAAGGGGAGGAAGAGGAGGGCGAGGAGGAGCTGTAGGGAGTAGGCGCGCATGATGATGGTAAGGTTGTTGACGGTTGAGGGTAATTAGTTGCTCGTGTGCGGTTATAGGAGTTGTCGATGCTGGCCAGACAAGACGTTAGCTAGTCTTGGCGTCACATGTCGCGTGTCACGTCACTTTACCCTGAAACGAGATTCACAGGAATTTTGTACTGGTCTGCGGTACAAGATTTGAAGCAATGATAATAAATCCTTAAGCAAGGTAGTAATTTACACACAAACCACAGCAACCAACACCTCCCTCAAAGCCATCCCACTCCCATCAAGTAGTAATAAAACAAGAAATGGTTACAAGGAAGCAAAATCCGTAGCAAGAGCAATGGCAATAGCAATGGCAAAATAGCAACAGCAAACGCAATCCCAAATTCCCCACAAGATCAAAGCAAACGCCAAAATGCCCAACATATAGATAGTTATCACATAAAAAAGGAGAAAAGAAAAAAGCCAAACCCCAACCTGAATACCAAATAAAAACAGAGCCGTAGGGTAAGTAGCACAAAAAAAAAAAAAAAAAAAAAAAAGAGTGGAGAGAAAAATCCCAGAACTTCTTATCACATTCCCCTTTCATGCATCAACACTTAGCCCCTGCACTCCCTCCACCACCGCGGCTAGCCCCGGATACCCTTCGCTAGGGTGTACCCCATTTCCATTACTGTGCACATTATGCTCCTCTAACTCTCCCACCAACTGATTCCCCTCCTGATTCCCCTCCCGATCCTCCCTCCCACTCTCGGGTGCCCCATTCACATGTTCCTCGCCCGCAATACTCTGTTTCTGGTGATGCTGCGGGCGCACCTCTTCCGGCGCCTCCTCAAACAACTTGTATCTCAGCCCCCCCACACCCTCCCTCATCCTCATAAGCCGATTCGCTCTCTTAAATTCATCTCGAATCTTTCTCACACCAGGACTGTTGCACGTTCGCGAGACGTTGTGATTAGTTTCAAACGGGTCCTCGATGGCAAATAGATAACTAACAATCTCCATCAGCTTCACCTCTCATACTGTTGGTACTTAAGTGGGCCTACCGGTCTTTATATTCCGCCTCATATTTTCCCACCCTGACCGCCACCACAGTCCAGCCTTTGTCCACCTTCGAAATCAATCCACCCTTTGTCCTAATGCTGATGATATCCTTGCCCCAGCCGAAGCGATACGCATAGAATTCGAAAAATCCTAGTAAAAGCAAAGGCAGAACCATGGTATTGGTGGTCATAGTACCCTCTGCTACACGGCGTTGGATTTCCGCAACATCCTTGTAGTACCACACATTGTGACCTTCCTCAGTAGTAATCTCATCCTTGGGGGTTTCTGCTGGAATGGGGTACAGTTGCAGGTTTGGTAAGACAGGTGGCTCGACAATGTTGATCAGATAGTGGAGGACCATGAGGACGTAGCCATAACTATATCATTCTTGTGTCAATAAATTCACTTATGGAAGCAAGGGAAAAAATAAAAAAAATACCTTGACAATGTACCCTTGTACGGATTATTATTTTTCTTTGTTTGGCCCACCTCTAAATCTAGGGTTAGCCGTTCATTCTTGATAAAAGGTTACCTACGAGAATCCATACCTTGATAAACCGAACCATATCAATCACCCTAGGGTCACATTTCGAATACATTGACAGCATATCCGTGTTCCTAATAGCAAGTGAATTTGCGAACCCAATATCGGCAGCTACCTCTTTTGGATACTCCTCGGTAGGTGGCTGCTTGATCTTTAGAATCGGTACTCTGGTTTTAGCAAGCAGCTGAGCCTCAAGTCCACTGTCTTTCAACTCCTGCTCTAGAAGAAGAGGGACCTCAAAGAATGGACGGTCAGTGCTGCCTCCCTTGTCAAGCAAAACTAGATCCAAATCTGAACCAACAGTTGCGAATCCAGCTGTAAATACGTTAATTAGAAGCAAGTACTACAGAATTTTTATCTAGGGAACCTACAAACTAGTGAGCCAAAGGCCTTGAGTTCAGCTGTGGGAGAGACATTGGTACACAATTTCTGTAGTCGTTCATGAAGCTTAGTCTTACGCTCCAGTTCTTCGGCAGATGGCGTAGCAAGCGCAATCTGTTCTATAACAACCTCGGCCAACACTGCCAACTCTTGCGGGGATGGTTGATAAGGTGGCTGCTGCTGCTGCTGCTGTTGTTGTTGTTGTTGTTGCTGCTGTTGTTGTTGTTGTTGTTGTTTTTGTTGTTGTTGTTGTTGTTGTTGTTGTTGTTGTTGTTGTTGTTGTTGTTGTTGTTGTTGTTGTTGTTGTTGCCGCTCTTGAGGCTGTAGATGTCGAGGGCCAAAGTTCCGATATCCACCTCGATAACGGGGCCCTGAGGGTGGCCCTGATATGAGCCCTCCTCTCCTTGATCCGCCCATTCCTTCTTGCTGATTAGTCGGTTCAGGGGTAATAGGAATAATGCTTGTCTTGACCTTCGGTCTTTCTGTACCCAACGGAGGGAAATCGTCGTTTATCAAGCCAGGCTGTGGCAAAGGAAGCTGTTGGGGTACATGAGATGGACGCAAGTGGTCATACTTCCCGCGCGGGTGATATTTTTGATGCTGCTTTGGGTAGGAGTTGTTACGCTGGTGCCTTGGCCCGTTTCTTTCGAATTGCCGTGGTGCAGAGGGAGGATTGTGCACTTGCCCATCTGGGGAATCCATTGGCCCAGCAAAGCCTGCAATCGGCATTTGCTCCGGTGGGATTGGGACATAGCCTGGTGGATGGAACTGCGGTAACGGGAATGGTGGCAGCATAGCATATGGTAACATCTGTCCATCAAACTGGATTGGATACGGATGGAGGGGCATGTGAGGAGGGTACATTCCCGGGGGAGGAGCATGCATAAACATTGGTGGCATGGGTGCATACCCGCCATGCAGGAAATGTGGAGGATATGGCTGAGGTATTTCCATATGCGGATGTGGTGGGAGGATTCCGTGACCGTTTTGTTCGTTAGTTGGATGGTTTCCAACATTGTCGTTCCCCATGTTTGTCATTGCATGAGGGCTTGATTCATGAGATTCCATACCGGCATTATGGTGCATAATCATACTTCGTAGCTGTCCCTCAAGGTCACCATTCGGTGGCACTTGTGCCTCCCGCCACTCTTCGGCAGGCCTCTCTCCTCCACCGTTCACTGGTAATTCATGAGGTTCCTGCTGATGCGCAATCACATTCTCTAGATCATTGAAATGGGGCCGAGGCTGGGCGTGGTCAGCTCTATCCTGCTGCACCTGTTGTTGTCGTTCTTGTTGTTGTTGTTGTTGTTGACCATTCGAATCCATTCGGGGTGGTGTACGGTAGCCCTTCAGCAACCGGGCCCAGAACAAGCACGTATATAAACCCTCAGTTTTTGCAGTTCAACGAACCCACAAGGGGTCTGTCTAAAGGAACGGTAAAGGGCCACTCTTTGTTTCTGTGCCCACTGAAGGAATATGCTTGTAGTATGGTGGGGTTATGATTGGGGGGGGTTCCTGTCGCTGGGGGGGAGGGATATGCGAGGAGAGGGATATGCGGGGGGGGGGGGCCTATTAAATTTTCCTAGAGGGCTAATCGGGAAATTTGGTACTTTGAGATCAAAAGATTTGCATCGATGATGTCCCTTTGTGTGTGTGCGTGATGCGGGTGCGTCAGGGTTATGAATAGGATAGATCAGAGGTGGTTAAATGTTTTTCGTGGGTAATTTAGTGGTCATCATAGGGCATCGCGGCACGAGACTAGGCATCGCTGCTGATGGGCCTGGCCGCTTTTAGGTATGTACAGTAATACCGGACTATGATATACAAATATGTACTGTACCAACCAGACTATACCGTACCTACCCGTCACCCGTCACCACCATGGCGTAGCCATATTATCGCCACAAAGGAAACCAGATATCTCGACGTTAGATCACATAGAAACGTCTTAGTTACATTTACGGAATATACCGGTCTGCACATTGCATTCTCAACACCAAGCGGCAAAACTGCGAAATAAAGTTGCAGCAACAAACTGAGGGTAACTTAGCTTTTCGGCCCGTAAGATGGAGGCTGGTTTATTTCAAAATCTCAGCACGAGGTTGATCAAGTATACCTAAGAAGCTAGGCAGCATTTGTGTGAAAGGCTGCAGTTCGTCATACCCTGCATAATATGCATGAATATCATACTCCTGAACATATAAAATTCTCCAATATATGCAGGGGAGGGTATGATTTTTTTTGCCACCTAGCAGTACGTACAAGGCCAAATATATACCAGGAAGTTGATCTGAGGCTGGCGAACTTTTCCGGCGGCACCTTGGTCCACAAGTATGATCAAAGATAATTATATTAAATTAGGTTATTTTGTTATATAAGTAGTCTCTAGTCCTAGCACATGACCGACATAGGGCCTGCCCCTACACCTCCACATGTCTCACCACCATCACCAACCCATCCAACTACTCCTCCTCCAACTCCATCTCCTTGATCTCCTCTGCGTCCCCATGCCCATGCCCATGCCCGCCACCTGGGGACGCCCCCTCCCCTTCACCCTCTCCATCCGCCTCTGCACCCTCATCTACACCTCCACCCTTACCTCCTCCAGTTTTCCTCCCCCCCTTCTTCGTCCCTGAAGTCCCCTGTGCCGCACCCGCAAGTCCCAGGCCCATTAGATCCGTTGTAAAAAAGCAGTCTACCTCATCAATAAGGTCGTAAACTATATCTTCTGCAATCTGCTCATTATATCGGTCTGAAAAGGGCCTCATCGGCGGCAGTCTCGCACTGTCGCCTTCATTCTCCCCAGTATCCTTCATCTCTGTATCCACGTCCTGCGGCACGTCTGGAGAACACCACCATTCTGGACCAAAATTGACCTCCACAGCACCCCCTCTATACACTGATACCGCCGGATAATATCCCACAAATCCATCATCTAGCTCCCTGCCCCCCACAGCACTATTCGGTTTCGAACATGGCGGGAGAAACGCCAGTAGATCAGTCCAAGGCGTACCCACCAGTTTTCCATTTTTATATACGCGGATAAACGAACCTTTTAGTTGCTGCATTGCAATGGGAGGATTTCTCGGCGCACTAGATGTAGAAGGGTTCATGTATTCCTCCAACTCCTTGGCTGGCTGGTACTCAAATTGCTCAAAGTAGAGTTGGTTTTTATATCTGATGGGGATCCGGTCTCTTATCGCATCGCCACTTTGGAGGACGGACACTGCTGCTGCATGGGCGGTTGTGGATGATGGCAGGAGAGCGGAGAGGAGGTCAGTTCGTTGCTGAGCAAGTGGGGGGAGATTAATCTGGAAGCCAATAACATCCCCGGTGACGAGTGATTGTGAGAGAAACGTGCTTGGGCGGGAGCAGTGGACCTTTTCACCATTGACATCACGAAGGCCGTAGGAGTAGGGGTCGAAGCCGACGGGTGCGTCGAGGGGGGCTTCACGGCGGGCAAATCCGAGGCGGACGTGGGCATCTCCACCACCGATGGGTGCAGTGGTGGGAGGGTTTTGAGTGGCAGAAGTGGGAGGAGGTGGGGTGGCTGCGGTGAGTGCGGGGGAGTTTATTCCACGGACAATCTTGCACTCGTAGTACCAGTTTCCTTCTCTGGCGCAGACGTTTGCCCGGGCCATGCGGAAGCCTTTGGCGGTGGTGAGGGTGGTACCGGAGCGGGTTAGGTGGACCTGGGCGGAAGTGTCTTCGAAAGCGAACCGGGGCTGGAAGGGGGGACTTCTGTTTGGAGGTAGGAGATGAGAGGGAGGAGGGGAGAGGCGGTGCAGGGAATGTAACGGAAGCCACGGCGGTTTTTCGGGCTGTGTGGGTTGTCAGTCGGAATTCCATAGAGACTGGAAGAGGGGGGGAAGCGGGGGATAAACGGTCGTAACGTACTGTTCTGTCAATGAGAAAAACTCGCAGGCAACGTCTGCCCCGGGGACGTTTGACGGAACCATAAGTGGGGGTTTTGCAGGTTCGTAGTCTGCATCCTGGGGCTTTGGGAGCCGCCAGCGCTGGAGGCCAGGAGGAGGGAGGGGGGCTGAGGCGGGGTGGAGGATTTCTTTGCAATGCCGTCAACTACGGGGCCGGAGGTGGGGTTGGCGTGAGAAGCAACATGGCCGCCGGCGGCAGCAGCAGCAGCAGCAGCAGCTTCTTTCTTTTTCCAGCTGTCTTTCTTTTCGCGGGGGGGTTTTGATTTGAGCATCGGCCTGGAGGGCTCTGTGGGCTTTGAGTCCTCGCCGCCGTACGGGCGTTTCTGGGGGATGGAGGAGTCGGGGGGGTCGGGGGGGTCTGGGGGGTCTGGGGGGTCGTGAGGGTTGGAAGTGGCAGTGGCAGTGGGCGCGGATGCGGGAGGGGGTTGCTTATCGGTGGGCAGAGCGTCGGCCATCGTGCGGGAGAGGGGGGAGGAGGCAGGCATGACAATTGCTCGGGCGGGTATAGTATCTACTTGTGGGCTGTATAATAATAATCAAGATGATAATCATATCCTTTTACATGCACACAAGGATATGCACACGAACATGTACATATGTAGGTAGGTGGGGCTGCATGGGCGCACAACTAGGTACCCGCTCATCTCGTCTAATATAATCTAATCTAATCAGATTCCTACACAGCAGCACCACAGCCACATTTGTTTCCACCCCCCACCAGCCCAGGGCTCAGCCCTACTCCCCCTCGCCCCCTCGCCCCCTCGCCCCCTCGCCCCCTCGCCCCCTCGCCCCCTCGCCGCATCCGCTTCCACCGCCCCCACCAAGGCCGGCCCAGAGAAAAAAAACATTCTGGCCCAGCGTAAACATATTCAGTGGGTTCACGCCGACATGTACTCTGTACATAACCCATTCGCACTCGCCTGTGGATAATTATGCACCGAAGCGGCTAAGCCCTGAGGCAAGCGATTGGATTTTAACTACTATTACAACAACCTGCCCTGCCTGCCGGATACAACCCCCCAGCGATACTACAGTATACATACTTACAGTATCTCCTACAGTACCTATCTACTTGCTTACTTACGCAAAAGTGACTCACGGCAAAAACTGGCAGAAGCAAGCAGCAAGAAGCTGAAGCAATAGCAGTCATTCTACGAACGTCCCTCACTCACTCACTCTCACTCTTCTCACTTTCACTCTCACTCTCACTCTCGCAAACATACCGTACATACGAATAACACGAACGCAGCTGCAGACAAGCCTGAGGAAGCCATTCACTTGCCTCCCTCTCTGTCAATTGCACACCTCGTTTCTCGGCTCGGACTCTATAAAGGTAAATCTTTACTTCTACATCGATTATCCTCAGGTAGCAGCCCACTCTCACCATGCCCAAGGACACCACCTCCGCCCGCACAGCCTCCCGCCGCCACAACCCCCTTCACGAAGAACTCGCCTCGCTCAACACCGCCCGCACCAAACCGTCCCGGTCCTCAAAGCATCGCTCCCCCGACGGCGAAGACGACCACCACAGTAGCAATGCCTACGTCGACGCCGGGCTGTCCCGGAAGATTTTGCGCATAGCACGGGAGCAGCAAGACGAGTTGCAGGAGGAGGAGAAGAAGAATGGAGCCAGCTCGCGGAGGCGGAGTAATGGCGTCATAAGCCCGGGAGGGAGCAGTACCGGGAGCGGATTCAGTGCGAGCGCCGTCAGGTTCAATGCGGGTGAGTACGACGAGGAGTCTGAGGAGGAATACGACGGGGAGGAGTACGATGATGATGACTATGAGGAGGTGGAGGAGGTGGTACGTATACGTCCACACGCACCCAATTCCCTACCCCGGCTTCCATGAACAATCGATTCTAATGCCCACCAGGTTGTCGACGAAGCTGACCTCGACCTCTTTAATAAATTCCTCCCCCCCTCCTCTTCGACCAACGCCCCCGAACAACGAATCTCCCTTGCAGACAAAATCCTCGAAAAAATCGCCCAACACGAGGCCGCCCTCGCCGGGCTCCCCTTTCCCGACTCCAGCACCTCCCCGACTCCCTCCCTTCCCCCAAAGGTCATTGAAGTCTACACGCGCGTCGGGCAGCTCCTAAGCCGCTACAAGTCCGGCAAGCTCCCCCGCGCATTCAAAATCATCCCGTCGCTTAAAAATTGGGAAGAGATCCTCTTCCTCACCCGCCCGGACCAGTGGTCCCCCCATGCCTGCTACGAAGCCACCAAGATGTTCGCGTCGAACCTGAAAAGTAACCAGACACAGCGGTTCATGAATAACATCCTGCTAGAGCGGATCAGGGACGATATTGCCGAGCATAAGAAGCTCAATGTCCACCTTTACCGAGCACTGAAGAAGAGTTTGTATAAACCGGCGGCGTTCTTCAAGGGCTTCCTGTTCCCGCTGGCGGCGTCGGGCACGTGTACGCTTAGAGAAGCGACAATCGTTTCCTCCGTGCTCACCAGAGTCTCGGTTCCGGTCCTGCACTCTGCTGCGGCGCTGCTGAGGTTGGCGGAGATGCCATCTTCGGGTGCAACCGCCATCTTTATTAGGACGTTGCTGGATAAAAAGTATGCATTGCCGTACAAGGTCGTTGATAGCCTGGTGATTTACTTTGCAGGATTTAGGAATGTGGAAGGAAGTTTACCGGTACTGTGGCACAGGAGCCTTTTAAGCTTTGCGCAGAGGTATAAGAATGACGTGAGTGAGGAGCAGAGGGATGTGTTGTTGGATGTATTGCTAGAGAAGGGGCATTGGGAGATTGGACCGGAGATTAGGAGGGAGTTGGTGGAGGGAAGGGCGAGGGGGGTGGTTAATGGCCTGAATGGCGTAAATGGCGTGAATAGCGTGAATGGAGGGCAGGCGGGGGATGGGGTGGTAGATGTGGAGATGGATCTATAGAATTCGGAAACATGTAGAGGCGGTGGATAGGGCAGCGAGGGTGGTGGATGGATAGCTAAATAGGGCGGTGTTCTGGGTAGGTTTGAGAGCTTCCTGGTTGATTTTGTGTCTACTCCATTGCTCTTGGTTATTTCTTTCAGATGAAAGTTTCCCCTGATTTCATTTCACGAACCTCGGTCTGTACATTTTTTTTTGCTCTTTTTTTTTTTTTTTTTTTTTGTGTGTTTTCTTTTGTATTACCTCTCCATTATCATTGTTCTGGCGTGTCTGGATAGGCCTCTTTTTTTCTTTTTTTTTTTTCTTTTTTTTTTTTTTTCTCTCTAGAAAAAAATATATATATATAAAAGAAAAGGAGGATAAAACTCCCTATGTGGATGCTACCCAACTTTACGCCATCCATAACTTCCACCATCTCATTTCCCCCACCATGGCCCTGCTGAATATGACTCTTGTTAACCCCAGGAATATCCCGCCTCCAACATCAAATAGTGAAGCAGCCCACAGGATCTTGGAGACTAACCAGCACGCCCAGCTCGATCTCGCACTGGGGGTTTCCAGCCGTATGCACAATACTAGCCCCTCCGCCCTGATTCCTAATCCGCCCCTCTTGTTGCTCATCCGTCCATCTCCTCTCCTCTCCCCCCTCAAAAAAAAAAAAACGGCTGCGGGTTACCCTGAAATAGAGGTGAAAAATTAAGATAGAGTACAAGCGGTATTTTTGCATTTATCAAAGGGCTGTATTTGTCATGTGGAGAAATACAAAAGTAGCTGATATCCTGGCCCTGCTCAGTACCTGTATTGTTCAATGTCACTACTCGTTAAACCTCAACAAACTCAATCCTGTGAAAAAATCAAAAGGGAGGTCGAACGCAAGACCAAATCTACCCATTTCCAAACACTCGCTGTCCACTGCCACTGCTACTGTCACTCCGCTTCAATAGAGTTCCATACGCGTCCTCCACTTTACCTCGAAACCGTTCCTCAAAAGCCTTTCGCTCATGGATACCCATAAACCTACGCACTTCCATGGCCCTGCCATCCCCCTTTCTCGCCAGAATAATGACATGTCTCGGTGACATATCCTCCACGACGGCGCAAGGTAAGCTCTGCCACTCCTCGTCCTCCCACTGAATCCACCTCTCTTCGTCCGAGAAGTAGATATCTACACCACCAATACGCGGATAATCTGACCAGAACACCGTAGCATCTTCGAGTACATATGCTCTGCTATTTTCACGCTCTAGAGCACCAGGAAGGTTTTGTACGATATTTTCCCTCACCTTCCACTCTCCTTGGTTGTAATCATATCCAAGGCTCGGCATGATCCTTCCCTTCCAGATGAACAGGCGTCCCCATAACTTTTTTCGCAAATTTTGCAACACGCTAATTCTGTACTCCGGAGCCCGCTCCAAGGCCCATGATTTTGGATAACATTCCTCCGCTCTCACGCCATATGGAAACTGCTCCTGCCACACCGCACACGCTGTCTGGTCGAGGTAGATCCGTGATATAACTTGGCCCACAGGATCGAGATCGTAGACCCATACTCCTAGTTCTGCAACTGGTGTTTCTACTCTCCAAGACTTGCCAGTGCTAGGTTCCCATATAACAATATTGGTTGGATATATGATAGCCACTGTAGAAGTCACGGTGATAAGCGCTATGTATGCACCAGACTCCAAGGAAATAGTTTTCCTCTCTCCAGTATCTATCCGGAAGGTATGGCACTTCCTGCCGCAAAAGTTCAAATCAGCTTCATACCGGAGCGGCTTAAAGCACTTCTTACCCCATGCTTGTCAAAACAGTGAGAAATTCACCATGGGTAGCACAGGCACTAATCATCTCCCTGTTTGGTATTGGGAAACACGTCATTTGAGCTGGATCATGCAAATTACAGACAACAACCTCCTGATGTTTCCTGAATATTAAGCGACAGTCCCAAGTGGTCAACTTCTCTTCATGTAGACGCAGGCGAGGGTGAGGGCAAGCAGCGAGTTTGGACAATTCAGTTATGAGGGAATCCAGCTGTGGATAAGTAATATATTTTCCCTTGGAAAAGAAATATCGTCGTGAAGCAATGTCTTCAAAGAGATGTCTCCAGCTCTTGATATTGCTGTGGCCTTCGAGTTTTTGAGAGAGTATAAACTCACGAGAAGCTACAGGAAACCTCTCCAAGGCTAGGCCTCTACAAATTGCTTCAGAGCTGAGAGTCCTGTGCCAATACCGTGACACCTGAAGGCTCGGTCAAGATCAGCTTGTGGCCGCCCTCGCAATAGCTGCCCCAGATCTAGTCCAACCTACCCTTCGGTTCCGGAAGAGTTCCGGCAGGGAAAGATATTGCAACACCTGGACAGCTAGTTCGATAGGCAGTGCTGGAACGATATCGAAACGGCGATAGATGGTTTGCTGTTGAAGCAAGCTATCAAGGTGCCACCAGTCCGAAGGATGGAAATGAGACGCAAGCTCTGTGAGCCTTCCAAGTTTGGATCAACTAATTAGCTGGTGTATCCCTTTCCACTAGAGATGGAGGATTCGTACAATGTTCTCCGTTCCTGCTGCGGCAAAGTAGAAAAGGATTTAAATAGATTTTCCTCCATCCTAGTTACAAGGTTGTACATAGATAGTCCTACATTATGTCTGATGGTAAGGCCAAGTCTGATATTTAAACTGAAATGACAGGCAGGAGAGTTACCTACCCCCAAGTATATGGACTGGTGCGTAAAGATGAAGCAAGTGGTACAGCATTCGATACTACATGACAGTATGTATGTATCTATGTACTTTATATGAATGGATCATACTAATGTAAAAGTACGGTACTACCAAGTACCCACTGGTAGATATCGCAACCCGAGCGGCTGGCATTGTTTGGCCTATGTACCGTGTTGTAACTTTCACCAAACAATATGAGGCCAGTCTCACCTCGAGGTCACTTGTACCGCATCCACTGGCGAATAACGATCCTTGTCAGTTCTCTGACTTTCGCTGAAGACATCATTATTAGCAGGTCAGTGAGCATGTTACCACCACCTGTTTTGCACTCGGATATCACCTTTACTGCATAAGCTCGGCCTATGTCTTTAAACTGTCGTTGTTCGCCAGTGGATGCGGTACATAAGTAGTCAGACAAAGTGCATAAAACCCGAGTGCCAAGCGATGCGGCTCAACTTTGCGAACAGTCAGATGCGACTTTCTTCACTATGCAGCAGCCAGACTACGGTAGGTACCCTTTCTTGTCTCAACTGTATGAGTATCGGCAGATCGACCTCTGATTGGCAGAACCGGGAGGATAAAATTCTGAATTGTGACAGCTCGGATGAGTTTGACCTGGGCAGGAAATTGCAATTGAGACGTCGCAGCTCGGCAGGTGCAAGCTGAGTGAGATGACCCTGCAAAGGCACACTCCAATCATTCTCCCCAAACAGCTACGGTTAAACTCTAGAGTACAGCACAGCTCACTCAACTGTCAGAGTAGCATTTTCGGAGATGGGGTACAGCAGTTGCAGCGCATTAGATTGGAGTTCGGATAAAACTGACTCGTCAGCTTCAGCTCTCACACACTCCATTTGTGTCTTCCTATGGCTATGGAATCAATTAGCACATACACCGCTAGTAATCAGGCGGTTAAATTCTTGTTGCCCCCCAATGGCTCCAAAGCTGTATGGGTCCTGGCTGAACAAGAGCCAGCTCGAATCACGATACCCGAACTCATCAAATGACTAGTCTGGAGGTGCAGTATCATATTTGGCTTCTATTCAAAATGATAGGTATGGCCTTCTCTATCCCCAATCAGGGCATGATTTACAACCTGGCTTCATCCTGAGGGGGTGTAGTCTTTTGTTCTTGTATCAGACATTGCCACATCACGGACGGGAAGAACCATGACAGGCTCAATTCATCTCTGGAAGTTCAATATCAACCTCTAGCTTAACTGCCAACGTAGCAGGGGCATTTCAAAGGAGGTTCTAGAAACTTCCTGAGCAATAGCTACCTTGAAAGAACACCCGATCCTATGTGAAATGAGAAAATTCAAGGGCCCAGGCTACAAGGCTACAACGACAACGAAGATCACAGAGCACATTCGCATATGCATCTTTGCTTCCACCTCTTCTTGCATCACGCATGTTGTTATTAACCCCCGTTTCCACTACAATTTGCGTCAGGCGGCATTGGACAGCAGGGTACTGAGGTAACGACTTATGTGAGTGGTCCTTGCACGTTCAAGTTGCTCCTTTGTGTATCCATTAATCCAATAGGTATTCCGATTCTCTTGAGCAAGTAAGAATATGGGTAGCAATAAAATCAAAACTTCCACAAACTCGCAGCAGCCGGCCGTTGATGAAAGCCGGGCTGCGTGAATGTTTGAAGTACTTTGCCTTGCAGTCTAACATACTAATTAGTTATCGACACTCCTGTGAAACAGCGGCACTTTTACCGTATATTGCTTCAGAAAAGTATTAAGTTTCGAACCAGAATCCATATTGCTCCCGGTAGGTGGCAGTTACCACTTACAAGGGCGTAATAATAATAGCGGATGTAGCAGATGCCAGATGTTTTCTTATGTGCGTTCGCGCTGTAGCGTGGACTTATTGATTGATGTGCATGTTCAACGCGCCCAATAGGAATGAGCAATGGTTAGCGGGGGCCATCCTTGCCCCATACGAGGAATAGAAGCAAAGAAGAAGGAGAAGAAGGAGAAGAAGGAGAAGAAGGAAGAAGACGCCGGCGGATCTTGGAGAGAGGATCCCTTACTCGAAGGAGTTGGCACCTACCTACCTACTTACTCTACATCTACGACTGTACGGCGCATCAGGCTCGGATTCGACCTCCCACCATCGCCTATCACCGCCCACATATCCTCTGGTACGTCTGGCGCTGGATCGGATGGCAAGAGCGTTCTATGCTAGTCCAGTTGAAATACCTATATTGTATCGCAAAAAAAAATTTGTGCTGGTGCTGGCTTTGACACAACTCCTCAAATCACCTACTACTTAGGTATACATACCTCTGCGACCCAACTGTTCTCCACATCCACATTGATTCTTTTCACCCTCGACTTCTTGCTACTTAGACTCACATAGGTAGTGTCAACAGGCTCAAGCTCCTCTTCTCGCTTCCTCCTCCTCCTCCTCCTCCTCCCCCTCCTCTCCCCCCGCCCCCGCAACACTCCAATTTTACAAGTCGTTCGGCCTTCCCGTACTCTGCCGGCGAAGGTTCCAGTCAAACAGGAGTACTTGGTACCTACTTTGTTTCTGATCGCGGCCCTCCCAATAATATCCACCAGTTCCCATAATAGCAGCTCGGGCCTCAGCATCACCACATCACCGTCCGACCAATCCCACTCGTCCCTCGCAGAATTGCACCCTAGTCGGACTCGCTTTTATCCTTATTTCCCCCGGCCTGCGTTCTCGCTTTACAATACTTATCTCCCTGTCTTGACTATTAGTTATTATTATTTTTAACCAGCATCAACAGTTACCCCCCTCCAATTGATACCGAGGCTGCTATAGTTTCCTTAATCAATTCTCTACGCTCTTTCGTACGGACCTCCACTTCGCAGGACGCCCCTCTCTCACCTTGCGAGTTAGGATAATTAGATATTGAAAATCACCACCGAGTTCATCCACGAGTGTGCTATATATAATTCAAACCTTGTCCTACCGTTGTATGGTAGTTTTTGAGGCCACACCTCGTGCAGTTTCTCCCCAATCCGTCAAAATACTTTCAGGCAATTCTGTCAAAATTTCCCGAACATCTTTGTCTGTTATTTCGGGCCGCCCTAATAGGCCACGGGGGGCTCGCAGCCGATTCCAAAGGGACTGGGATTGGTCGCCGGTAGATGAGGGGGACGAGGTGATGGAAGCTGAACCGTCGATGTCCAGGAATCAATTCACATCAGCGGCCGACGGAGGTCAACAGCCACAGCAACAACAGCCGCAGCAGCATCAACACCAACAGTTGGAATCTAAACAAGGAAATACAAGCAGTCCGGAGATTGAAGCCATTGAGAATATGAGCCTCACAGCCAATACCGACACTCCAATGGGGAACACGGGCCCTCCTGTAGGAGTGGGTTTGGGGGGAACCAGTATTCAGCAACCCAAGGTTCAGACTGCATTCATTCATAAGCTATACAAGTGGGTCTAGTCCTGAAGCACACACTGAAGAATAAGATACTGACATTTAAATAGCATGCTTGAGGACGCTAACATACAGCACCTTATCTCCTGGTCTCCATCAAATGAGAGCTTTGTCGTATCCCCAACAAGTGAATTCTCAAAAGTTCTGAGGTACATCAATTGTTCATTATAATGGGCACAGTGTCAGAATGCTGATTGAAGAGTAGTCAGTACTTCAAGCATACTAATGTTTCGTCTTTTGTTCGTCAGTTGAACATGTATGGCTTTCATAAAGGTAAAAATGACCTTCTTGTCTCTCAACTGAACATTTAGCTAATCCTAGCAATCTTAGTGAACGATGTTTTTCACAACGGCTCTCCGGATGCAGCGTTGTGGGAGTTCAAGCATGGAAACGGTAATTTCAAGCGTGGAGATCTCGTAGGTCTAAGAGAGATAAAGAGACGGGCGTCTCGCCATGCTTTGATACATCGAGATTCATTCTCTGGGCCCAAAAACGGAGCATCATCTTCACCAGGAACACCAGGCGAACAAAACAACGATTCAATTGAGAGCCGTCTCTTAGCTTTGGAGCATTCATTATATGACATGGGTAATAGACTAGCACGTTCAGAAGAGCAAAACTCGCATTTGGCCCATCGCTGCCACACTTACTTGGAAGGATTGACAAGGAGTCATCAGGTACAAAATATCATTTACCAGTTTGTTATTAGCGCAACTAACCCATCGATGCTAGTGGACTGTTGATTTATCGCAATTTGTTATAAATATATGTCCTAGAGATGCACCTATCATTCGAGAAAGTGAGTGATGTGTGCACGAATATATATTTGGTTTCACTAACCGTGGTGAATAGTCCAAGCGATGCAGAAAGAGGTTGAGAGACATACTAAACTTATGGAAGAGCCCCACGAATTCCACATGCGCGACCGTCAGCCCATTTTTGCGTCTGAATCTGCCCCTCTATCCCCGCGACAAAGACCTATCGAGGAAGAACCGAGACCATCTTTTCTTAGTGCTGGAAGATCAAGTGGTTTATTCAGACCCCCGGCCCCCCCCCATTTGTCGCCCCTTCCTCCACGGCGGTATGGATCATTCAGCGGCGCCCCTCCTTCTCCGGGTACTAGACCAGCCCAGCCACCCCAGCCACAGCCTTCCCAACCACTACCTGCATTCCAGTCCCCCCCTAGTCATTTATCACGTCGACATACATCTGCAGACATTAGGCTACATGGATGGAAACCGGAAGTCTCTCCATTTCATCCAAGCAACAGTTCAGGTTCACATTGGCCACCTTCCCCACCACACAGGGCCACAAACGTCCACGATAATCCTCGGGAAACGTTGGCTGCATATGAACTTAACAAGCGCCCGTCCTATAGTACCCATACTACGCCACCTCCACCACCTCATGGAGGCCTCACAGAGAACGGATGGACATTCAATAATCCGAAATACCCTCCTAGAAATGAAACAGGGCCGCCCACAAGACGCTCCAGTATGGTTTCGAGTAGTGTTCATGCACTGTTGAACCCATCATCGGAAATGAATGGCGGGGACAGGGACGATGTTGATCTGTTGGAAGATCGGAAGCGAAAGAGAGTTGCATAATTCAAGGTTCACATTTTTTTTTTTTTTCCCTTGGATATTTATTTTCTGCACTTTTGCCTTTTTCATTTTGTAATGTACGAGTAAGGGATTGGGGCGGGAATGTGGCGTGTATGAATTCGGAAGTGTGAATGATTTAATTGGTGCGGTAATCTATCCATCTATGATGTCATTAATTTGATATGATGTATCGAAGGTATGGGACCTGGGTTCTATTTTACTTTGGCGTTCGTTTCATGGGGTCATATGTAAAAACCATACATTGTGTTTTAACCTCACAAGTATTCTTCGTGTACCACCAAGAAACTTCAATATTTACTACCAATATACCTATCGCTTACTCCCGGAAGATCTTAATAGTCGAGAAAGGTGGTCCAATGTAACAGGAAATTCAGAAACTGTCTCAAGTGAAGGCATATTTGTGAGATAGATTGTGTCTGAACTTGCCCTTCCTTCCCCCCGAGGCTACCCTTCACGCGTCCCACCTTGAATAAAATACAGGCTTTTAGGGCTATTTTTCTTTATTTTGTTTGTTTCTGCTCTTTTTCTTTTTCTTTTTTTTCTTCTTCCCTGGTTCATTGGCGTCAACACCTCCATTTGATGTTTGTAATTTCGATGCGGCGGAATTGCTTTGGTTTGCTTTCAGTCTGCCCTCCTCCTCCTCCTCCTTAGGGTCCTTCCTTTCGTCCGGCTTCTCCGGGCCACTACTAGCTCCTACCATCACGTTTTGCTCATTGTCTTTTTGTTGTTTCAAGTCACTTCCCTTCCATGTCTTTTCAGCTTCAACTTTTGGCCGCTTTGACTTTCCCAGTGCAGATCTTCCTTCCTCCTCTTCACTCTCCGACTCGGCCAGTGACGAATTCCCGTTCTGGTATCTTGCCTTATGCTGCGTGGGTTTGTCTGACATCTGTGATGCATTCCGCTTTGATGCGAGCAGCCTCCGTTTCAGAAGGTCAACCGCAGAGATGTCTTTTCGGAATTTTTGATCGTCATCATAGAAATGTTTTGGGATGGGGGCGCCTAGTCCGATTCTGGAGGGTATTCGTCAGTGTAAGTTTGCTACTCTAAGTGCATTCGTATTTGTGCCTGGAATTTACCGAGGTGGCTTTGGTTTAAAAAGCTCATCACTGTCGTCGTCTGGTGGTGCTGAATACAGCGGTGCGCTCTTTCCCGCAGTTGACGCGGCGGGGGGAAGCCATGAGTCGACAAGGCTCCGGGCTTGTGATATTGAGACGCTGATTTGTGCCTGGAGAATGTCAAGCTTCTTTATATCGACTGGCGGCGTCGCCATTGTGGATAACAGACTCAGTTTGCTTCGGAGGATGTTTTATCGTCTGCAGAAGCCGATTTATGTAGAAATTTTCGTAACCGGCTGGTGATCCGTTATGCGCCGAGTGTTGGCCGAAACGGGCGTAGCATGCATCCCCGCTAGTGCAATATCTCTCACTCCTCGAGGTTCCGTCTAGGCTTCAGGACTCGGAAACCAGAACATCTCTCCTTTCACGTATTCACTACATTCAGTATGTTCAAGCTCGCCAGATTCAGACCAGTCTGGTCGGCGGTCAATGCCGTCAAAGTACGTTTCCATGCTTCTATGCTTCTGGCGAAGTGGCGGGGAAATGGCGTTGTGGGGGAGACGTCCCAGTGCAATGAGGGAGAGGCGGAAAGGATGTTTTCAGAAGTATTTACTAATACTCTCTGCGATGATTTAGGCTGCCTCACTACGCAGCTCCGTTCTACAAACCCAGAGGAGGAATTTATCTATCCACGAATATCTCTCCGCCAATTTACTGAAATCAGTGCGTGCACCTCAGGCGGTTAACCGAATCTACAGCTTTCACATTCAGACCCTGACACGTTAGGCGAGGTTATTAGTATGGAATTGGCGTTCCACGGGGAGAGAACGCAAAGACTGCAGAGGAGGCAGAGGAAGTTGCTAAGAGGATAGGTAGTTATCCGACGATATGTGAAGGTGGCTCTGGATACGCCAGGCACCAGGCTAACAATGGATGCCATTCGGAATAGGTGGAGAGGACATGGTCATCAAGGCCCAGGTCCTTGCTGGTGGTCGTGGAAAAGGAACTTTCGACAATGGATTGAAGGGTGGTGTCCGTGTGATCTACTCGTATGCTCCATTTCTACAGCATTCACTGTGGTGAATATTGACTGATCAATACCATAGACCAACTGAGGCCAAGATGTTTGCAGGACAAATGATTGGCCACAAACTCATCACCAAGCAAACCGGCGCCCAAGGCAAGCTCTGCACCTCCGTCTACATCTGTGAGCGCAAGTTCGCCCGTCGTGAATTTTACCTTGCCATCCTTATGGACCGTGCCACACAGGGCCCCGTGATCGTCTCCTCCTCCCAAGGTGGTATGGATATCGAAACCGTTGCTAAAGAGACCCCCGAGGCTATAATTACCACTCCCATTGACATACACAAGGGAGTAACCGACGAGATTGCCACTAAGATTGCAACCGACTTGGGTTTCTCCCCACAGTGCATCGAGGAGGCTAAGGATACGATTCAGAAGCTCTACAAGGTTTTCATTGAAAAGGATGCAACCCAGATCGAGATTAACCCGCTGAGCGAGACCAATGACCACAGGGTGCTATGCATGGACGCCAAGCTTGGATTTGATGACAATGCCGAGTTTAGGCAGAAGGATATTTTTGAGTTGAGGGACAGGACTCAGGAGGACCCTGATGAAGTCAAGGCTGCTGAGTGTGTTTCATGACGCCGGGCTTTCATAGTCGTAACGATGCTTAGGCGGTACTAATATATATGGTCTTACAGCGTCGGTCTTAACTTTATCAAGCTCGATGGTGACATTGGATGCTTGGGTATGATTTCATTTGCATGCGGTGACTTTGGAACCTCACTAATATAACCTCTGATAGTCAATGGTGCCGGTCTTGCCATGGCCACTATGGACATCATCAAGCTCAACGGTGGGCAACCTGCCAACTTCCTCGACTGCGGTGGAGGTGCTACGGCTCAGGCCATTGAGTCTGCCTTCGAGCTCATCACCAACGACCCCAAGGTCACTGCTATATTTGTCAATATTTTTGGGGGTATCGTGCGATGCGATGCCATCGCCAAGGGGCTGATTTCCACCGTTAAGAAGATGGACTTGAAAGTCCCACTTGTCGTTAGGCTGCAGGGTACCAACATGGAGGAGGCGAAGAAATTGGTGGGTACCCCTCAACTCCTTGTGGTTGTTTGTTTGTTTGAGGACTGATGGTTTTTTTGTTTTTTTTGCAGATCAATGATTCCGGACTCAAGATCTTCTCCTTCGAAGATCTCCAGGAGGCTGCGGAGAAGGCAGTGCAGTTTTCGAAGTTCGTCAAGATGGCCCGGGATCAGGACATTGGGGTGGAGTTCACTTTGGGCATATAATCCATTTGTTCTTAGGTTTGGGGTAATTATACAGGTGATGTAATGTGAATAGAATAGGCTAGTGCGTGACTTAAATATATCATTCATCATGTCTCGTCATTGATACATATTGACTGAGTTGTGATGTAGTCCCTGTAGTATTGACTGATTTTCCCCTGAGACCGTCAATGACACTTGATATTTTCGCTTATCCAAAGGTTGAGACGGATATTGAACCGCTTTAATCCATCTCCCCACCTCTACGAACCGAGCGTTGTCTTAAATTTTCCAAGTTCGTTGTCTGTGAGTCTTGTTGCAAACTAGATTCCCCCCTGGGAATCTCTGGATTATAATAGAAAAAAATTTATAAAAAAATTGTGTGTGGTAGGTAGCAAGTTTTCCCACTGAATTCGAAAGTTGAATAAAAATAAAGTAAGACATGTCGAAGTTTATAAGTTGCCCTGCGCATAACCCAATCAAGCAATTTCTCTATATACGAACCTGAAAAAAAATCCCGAATATACAAAAATCCCCCCTTCTCTAATATAATCATCTACCAAACGCCATTCATTTTTCCCCCACCTCATACAACATACTTATGATTAATACTCTTCCCCCCCTTCCCACCTATAAAATCTCAATAACCTTATCATCATCCTCATCCTCATCCTCCTCCAACTCTCTCGCCTCCGGGTCCGGGTCATGCGGATCCTCATCCGCCATCAACACCTGCACGACCCTATCTATAGTGTCTCTAAACCCCTCATCTTCCACCGCCAAATGTGCCTCCCTCAGCACCGGGTAAACCCCATTCTCCCTCAACACCTCCCTGCCACTTCTCGTCGTCGCAAGCAAATGTATACTCTCCACATGCATCGTCAGAATATCCACCCGGGGGTCCCTCTTCTTTGTTGCTGGGAGCAGCTGTAGGTCTTCGGGGAGCTTGGACATTTCGTCCTCTGGGTATTCCTCGGGGCCCATCAGGGGGAGAGGAGGTAAGGAAGGAGATTTATCTGGGTGGGGGAGAGGAAGGACGAGTGCGTGGGGAGGTCGAAGCAGGCGTTTTTAATTGTCGAGGCAATTCCGCGCCGGCGCAGGTCAGAGGGGTGTTCGGTGAAGACGACGAGTTTGGACATGGGGATGATGGAGTCGTAGGATCGAGGGGCGATAAAATATTTCCTTCCTTGTGGGATCTGAGCCCCCAAAAACGCATATTAGTTATTTTTGCCATCAAGCACTAGGGAGGGGGCTCCAAGGGCGAAGTAAGAATAGATATACCCTAGAAACATCAGCAAATACATATGCAAGATAATCCCAATCTTTCTCTCCTCGCACAAAACAATCCATTAATTGATCCATGGCCATCTCTCCCTGGCTTATCCCTTCCATATTACTTTTCTTCATCTCGAGGATCTTGGCTGGAAATGTATCGTGTTTGGCTAGATTTGCAAGTAACATTGACCCCAGCTCTGCCGCCGGGGGGGCTTCAGGTGACTTGCGTAAATCCTTTGGCGCATTGGGGGGAACGGGTAACGGGGTTGTAATTAACTTCAGGAGAAACCCAATGAACGGAATGTCTGCCGCTAGGAGATTGAGGACATTGGGGTCTGACGAGAGGTTGATGAGGCAGGTTAAAGCGTTCTTCGAGTTGGCCTGCAGTCGCGAAGTTTGAGATTAGCTACCGGGACAACTACACTCGGAAGGAGAAGAGTTGCATACAACAGTACTCCCAACCAATGCCTTCAGATCCTTCACAGGCTTCAGGCCCTCCGTCTTGAATATTGCAGGTTGATGCGCACTGTACCCTACGACATTTTCCAGCGCTACTTTGGTGTTAGCAAACTGAACCCCCGGCTATTGGAATCCCCTTCTCGCGTACCATGTCGGGGAAACTGATCGGCATACCTATCTGTCTGATATGCGGCTGGGGGGCGCCCAAAAAACCCACGAGCTCTTCCAATTCTGTCGGCATCTTGTAGTGTAGGAAGCGATCTTGGTGGGGCAGTTGCCAGGGTTCAAAGGTGGGGTGAAATGTGTAAAGTTTTTTTTCTTTGGAAAGCCAATTTATGACATCGGTCGATCTTGATTCATTTCCATTCTGTTCGAATGAATCATACCGGCTCAAGTATATAAGTCGATTGCAACCGACTGGTCCAGGATTTCATCATCTCTTATGAAAATACCATTTTCACTCTAATTTCACTAGGAAATTCCTCATTGCTCAGTGTTGAAATCAACATGACTATCAATCTCAGGGTAACACTTGTGCCAATCCAACTGTTACTCCTGCTTATCCCCCCGTGCACATTACATCAATTCTCAAAAATCTCCCATTTCTTATTTTTGGTTTTTACTCACCAACTATGTATATATGCTACCACTCAACTCAGCTCTGACGAGCACACACTCTATCCACATGCAATCAAGCATAAACAAAGGGATCCCACCACCGTCAACAAATACACGATAATGATGGCGATCATGATGAAAATGCTCAAATCACAATGAAAGAAATAGGGATGGCAGAGGGAGAAGAAATATCAGGAGTAATGGTAATGTTTGGCGGGGGGAATCATATTGTACAATTGTAAGTAAAGGGGTAGCTAGAAATAGGGTAACAAAAGCCATTAAGCAATGAAGCTGAGCAAAACAAGCATACCATTTTCAGAGCATAGATCTTCCAAAATAAATCGACCACAAGATGAAAAGAGGAAATCATGGAGTTTACTAAGGACCCAACACACCTGCAAGTCTACAGCATGCGCACCAAGTAGATTCCAAAAGTAAAACGCAGCTTTACTTAGGACAGATCAGTTTGCCCTTCTGCCTACTAAGTGGCTTCAACAGGGCCAAAAACGGTGCCATGGTATTCCTATCGACTCTACCCTTAAAATGACTTAGGAACTCCTTCAGCTCTTGCCCTTCAGGCTTAAGCTTAAGTACCGCGCGAATTTCATCTGCCGTAATATCAACTACACCCACAAGTTAGCAACCCAAGATCACGAACACCCTACCATGACGCAATTCCATGGCCCTCGAAAGGAGAGCAACTCACTGGCACTACCCCCACTTGAGGCGGGCGTCCCCCCAGTTCCTGGACTAGCAGCTCTACTCCCGCTAACGCTTGGGGTTACTGCGCGCGGGGTGCCAACATTCCCAGCTGGACGTTGTGCAGTAGTACTACTAGGAGTCGGTCCACCGGTACCTGGCTGTTGTACTTTAATCTTGATCTTGGCCTTCTTTGCTAAATTCTCTCCTCCCGAAGTCTCGGCTGCAGCAGCGTCATTATCTGAGCCGGCTCCTCCTTCACGCGGACGCTTCTTAGTAGCATTGGTCGTCGACGATGCAACAACTTGGGCTAGATTTCCTGGTCCAAGCTTTAGCCTAATTATTTTCTTTGGGGGAGGAGGCTGTCCAGGGCCAGGAAGAGAGGGAGAGGCGGATTTTTTAGAGTTAGAGAAAAAGGTAGAAGGGGTGGTGGTGGTGGTAGATGGTGCCAGTGGTGAGCCAGTGGGGACTGATGAGGATGATGATGAAACTGGGGCATTCTTACGAGCTTTCTTCCTTCCTGTTCCAGTATCTGTGCCAGACTCCGAAGCGTAAGGATCAGCAGCGGTGGTTCGCTTGAGCTGTTTATGTTTCTGGTCCTTTTTTGGCGACTTGCTGGGTTTATCTGCGTCTGTACCCTTTACCTGGAGGGATGAGGAAGGAGTGGTGGAGGCGGCCTTTTCAGCAGCGGCTTTTTCAGCCACATTTTTGGCTTCCTCTTCCTCTCGCTTCTTCTTCTCGGCTTCAAGCTGCTTACGCTCCTCTTCGCGCTTCTTCTCCTCAGCCTTCTTACGTTCTTCTTCCCGCTTAGCTTCTTCGGCGGAACTGTCTTCAGAAGTCTTCACCGGAAGGGGAAGGGGAAATGATTAGCTAATGTGTCATGGTAGGAGCGAGATTATCAGTCCTACCGATGCATAAGGATTCTCATCAGAGTCACTCTCATAGGTCAAGTTCTTTTCGTGTCCACGTAGATACTTGATAACCTTCTTACCCGTCTTCTTCTCCAGCTGAGCTCTGCGTTTCTTTTCACGTTCTTCTTGTTCATACTCTTTCTCATCCTTGAGGTCGAAAAGATTAGCACCCAGCTGCTCCTTCTTGATACGCTTCTCAATCTGCCTATTTTCCTCTTCCTCGCCTTCCATAATGGGGGCTTCTTCGTCGTCTTGGAAGTTATCTTCAAAATCCAATTCATCTGCGTCTGCAACCTCCTCTTTTGGTCGATTTGCTAGCCTGTCACCCTTTACCAAGTACATTGATTTCATAGCCGCTCTGTTCTCTGCTTCCTCCTTTGCCTTTTGAGCTTTCTCGTCCATTTTTGTGACCTCCATCAACCACCGTGGCGTTTTACTCTTCTTCTTCATCACCGCCTCAGCCTCCTCGATGCTCAACGTCTTGAAATTACTCCTTTGCGTGAACTTATACCACTTCTCCACTGGAATCATCCTGAAACAATTCCCATCCATCACAAAAATTGCCTGACACCCATCACTCAGTGCTCCTTCTAGATTTCCAACCCAGGTATTTTTGTTATCAAAGTCCTCAATATGCCACGGGAAGTACTCTTCATAACGCAGTTTCTTTGCCACCTCATCCGTCTGATAAACCTGCTGTGTCTTCTTCTTGAAAGCATTCTTCTTCTGCCTCTGCGCCCCACCGTATGGAGCAATCGCCGCCAAGGTAGCAGCCTGCTCAGCCTCCTTCGCCGCCTGTGCTTCCTCGAGCCTCTTTTGCTCTTCTGGGTCAAGTTTCTTGCCTTCTTCCTCCGCCGCTAAGGCTGCCAGCTCTTCCTTCGCTCCTTGCGGGGGTGCCCGGGGGTCACGGCGATGTAATCTTATTGGTAATGTAAACTGATCCGGATCTGTGATGTCCACACGATTTTTGTGTTGTAGTCTCATCACATGATATCTTAACCCCTTCATCAGCTCCCGCTTCGTCGTCTTGAGTTCAAACGTTGTCCACGTACTGGTATCCTCCTGTGGGGGCGGTGGCGCAGGTGCGCTGAGGGGATTAATAGGCGAGTGCCTATGATGTGACGGACCAGCTGCACCTGATACAGCAGCCGGGCGTTCCCGTCGTGCCTTGGGGTCTGGCCTTCGTCGGAGAGGGTCGGCATTCCTACGTGGACGATATATGGGTTTAGGAGGGCGGTTGGGTGGATTTGGAGTGGCCGCAGTGTCCATGGCTGTAGGGGGGTTTGAGGTGAGTGCCACTGGGGCCGACATGCTCGCCAAAGGTATACTGTTGGCGAGAGAGGAATCCGAGAGAGGAACCCGAGAGAGGAATCCGAGAGAGGAACCCGAGAGAGGAACTCGCAGGGCAGGTGGATAATTGTGATAGTCGAGCGAGCGTTTCCTGAGTTGGGCTTTACGATTTGCTGTCCGAGTATGTCGCGTGCGACTTTGCAGGCGTCAATCTGTGGGCTTATGCTGGCTTATGCTGGTTGTTCTTTGTTGAAGAGTGATGAGAGCTAAGACTGAGGCTGGCTTACGTAATGCTCTACTTGAATGTGTCACGTGCCATGGAATTATGCCCGTGGAATGCGTCATACATAGACAGGGCCAGTTATTACTGCATGGCATTCACATGTACAGTACTCCGTACCAGGCCTTAATATATAGTAGTATGTCGATATCATGGTGCGAGTGCCACTTTTTTTATGTTTTCAGGATTCATTGCTTTCTTTTCATATTGAGCACATATACACTGAAACTGCCATGCATGGCCGATAATATACAGTTGGTTGAGAACTAGAGGAACAATAAGGACTAAGCATCCATCCAATTGAGCACGAGTGCACACTGTACTTCCACAAGTGACTCCTCTGCCCATGGTTGCTGGTCCGCGGCTATGAGGATGAATTCCCGGATGCAGACTCTGACTCCTCTGCTGGGGCCAATACACCCTCCTTCTCTAGCAGTTCCGCAAGATCCCCATTCTGGTGCATCGATACGAGAATATCGCAACCTCCGATGAATTCCTTCTGCAGAGGGTGTCAGCGGGTTTCATATCGGTTCGCAATTTAGGCCTACTGACATTAATGTAAAGCTGTGGGATTGTTGGCCAGGTAGAATATTCTTTGATACCTGAGAACCATTAGCATTTCTAGCTGCGACAGACTCAGCTTGATTCACTAACCTGATCTCAACTCCTCATCCTCCAAAACATTGAACGCCGAAAACTTCTTTGGATCCACACCCTGCAATCCCAGAATCTGCACTGTCGCCCTAGAAAACCCACATTGTGGCTTTTCTGGGGTTCCCTTCATGAAGAGCACAACGGGCGACGATGATATCGCCTTATCAATTGCCTGACGAGTTTCATCCGAGAGCCGGCGGATCTGTGCACTATTGAAGAGGTGACTCTGAACCTGGGGCCGGCCCCCGGACGTATTGCCATTCGGGCAGTCTATAGGGCAAATTAGCTCGAGGGAAGGATGGATGGTGTAAAGTCGGGGGGACATACTCGTGCAAAAAGTGGCACGGCGCGGGAGAATAGTGTAGCCATGGCCGGTTGTATATCTCAGAGTAGTATAAGTCTGGAGGTTTGGTTAAGACACTTCACAGAAAAAGCCGTTGAGAATCTTCTCTGTAGGCCGGAATTGGTAATTGCATCTTAGCTTCATGGTGAAGGTCTGCTACCACATATGGTTATGCTCGGCTACAACTTGGCTGCTGATTATTCAGCGGCATCACTGTATGATGTTATGTACACAATTATTCTATCATACCTAGACAAAGTCACGCCGCTTTATCTCCTGTATGGGATTCATCAAATAAGGATTAGAATGCATCTCAATCTAGGGGGTGAACTGCGGAGATATTTTTGGTATTATCATACTAGTTCGTTAAGAACACAAGCAAAACTCCAATGACCCCCATAGCCAATCCGATTCAACAAAAGCGGTAAAGAAAGAAATCCCCAACAGTCCCTAAAGCGGTATATATGTACTGTAAGTAATCACTGCATGCTCGAGCCCTATATGCCTCGCTAGGCATTCCCGCCTATTCACACTCTCCAGCTCAGACAGAGCGGGCTCGGTTATAGCCAATCCAAACACCTGCTCACTCACTATCCGCTGCCTCCTCTGCTTCTGATTTCTCCAGATCATCCTGCCTTACGTTTGCCGCACTCAACTGACTAGCAGCACTTTGTCTCCCCCCTAGACTCCTCCTCACCTCTACCCTCTTCTTCGCGCCCTTCGCCGCCCTCTCTCCCACATATTTTCCCCCTGACCAATTTCCCCCACATGAGGGACACTTCTTACTCCTATTCACCCTCCACAGCCTTTCTGCACATCCATCATGGAAGCGTATGGGGCAATCTAAATTATCACATCTTAAACCTATAGTGACTAGCTCCTTACACCCATGACAGGACTTCACTTTCTCGACGATAACACCTTCTTCATCTGGGAGGTTGTATGTATCAATTAAATATCTTTGTAGTTCGGCAATGGATCGGGGAGAGAGAGAGTAGAACGCCAATGGGGATAACTCAAGCCAACCCTCAGAGACGAATTGAGCTAAGGTGGATTCTGCTTCTTTCATGGTGAGGCCGTGGGTTGATTGTGTTTGTGTTACTGCGCCATCTTCGACGCTGTTGAGTTGCTCTCCAGGACGAGGTTTATGCAGTCGAACAGCCTCCATAGATCTAACTGCACAGAGTTCGAGGTAGTTTGTGTTGTTAGTTTCAAACATTGAATCGAGGACGCGGCGGAAGAAGGAGATTTCTTCAGCGGAATGGGTAGTGGCAAGTTGCATGAGCGAGTCGGAGGTGGTGTTTGTGAGGATATAATACACTGTACGGGACTCGGGGGGGCCAGATTGAGAGGGGAGTGTGCGGATGTGGAAGTCGAAAGGAGAGAGTTGGTTGTTAGCTGTGGTAATGAAGTTGTTGAGGGTGTTTTGGCTGACCATGGGATTTTGTTGGCCAGAGGCTGGGAGAGCTCTTAGTACCTGGAAAGAGCGAAGAATACGGGAATGGAGAGCGAGAACAGGGGGGTTTTTGGGGGGAGATACCAGTGAGAATTGCAGCAAGTAAAGGCTGCGCTTCCTCGAGTGTGAGGATTCGCCGTGCTAGGAAAGCCTGAATGAAGGCTTTATTTGCATCACTAGCCATGACTGTGAATATCGTGAGAAGTTCCTTTCCAAAGTGGGGCGCGTAGTGTTGCGGATTCCAATAAATCTGATGCAGAGAAACACAACGGTGCACGCGTTGCCATTAACCAATCCCTCAGACTACCTACGTACTGCCTCTCCTCATGTGTGCCCGACCAAGTTGATAGTGTAAGGGTTCTGCCACGTCCGTCTCATGAATTGAAAAAAAAATTAAGCTTGCAGAGAAGACGGATCGGCACTGTGCGTGTGCATTTCCCCTGAATCTCGTTCGTCTCCAAATATCCTCTGACTTGGAGTTACAGTGATGCTGATGCTGGCTTACTTAAGTTGGAGTTCCCTAAGGGTTTGAGAAAGGAATCGGAAAATTGTCTCTGAACATTTAAGCATTTCAACCATCTATTCCTAAGCCGACATATTGTCTTTCTTTGTTCGCCCAATCAGACTAATTGTTTTCGTGCATTTAATTGCTCTCACCTTATCTGTACCTGTTGCCCTTACTGGTTGACTGTTACTGTACTGTTAATCTATTCGCCAATTCTGTTGACGGCTGTCAATATCCACCAGACGAAACCCTCACGGGCCTACGCATATCAATTCGTCATTCCTCGTCCCTCAGAGCGCGCCCCCCACCCCCTTCCAGAAAAAACCATACGTGTGTTCGATTTCTGTAAACAACCGCAACTATGTGGATGAGTGATACCCAAAGTGCGTGCTCTACACCCCAGCCTCGAGACTATCGATCCCAATCCCTCCTCCGCCCAGTGCTAACGACCCTTTTAGAAATCGGCGCGGCCTTCACCGGCTCCGGCACATTCTTCCTCCTCCTTGGCCTCATGTTCTTCTTCGACCGCGCCCTCATCCTAATGGGCAATATCCTCCTTCTCCTTGGCATAACCGTCCTCCTCGGGCCAACAAAGACTTTCAGCTTCTTTGCCAAAAAGGAAAAACTCAGGGGCACTGCTGCATTCATTGTGGGACTGGCATTTATTATTGCGAGGTGGCCGATGATCGGGTTTGTGGTAGAATGTTATGGGTTGTTATTGCTGTTCAAGGACTTCTTTGGGGTGCTCCTTGGGTAAGTTGAATTCCCCGCCTACATGGAGATGTGGGGCGTCATAGTCTGGTTGGCGCCAACCACCTGGTTATCAGGTGGGCGTCATGGGAGTAAAGTTCTGACCAGTGTGTTTGCTCTTGTGTAGGTTCATTGGATCAATCCCCGTAGTGGGATCGTACATTGAGGGACCGCTTGCGAGGATTACCGGGACCGGAAGGGTGCTTCCAGTGTAAACCGCCTACTACGATCCTAGGGCTTAGGTTTCCTCTCATTTCGACCTCAATCTCACCAATCAGCAAGACTTATAATACCCCCCATCGCATCAATATCACATTTTCCACCAACTACATGCATTTACACCAGAAACCCAAAACACAACAGCATGCCTGAATACATATCCCCGGATGGATATATTCTCTTCGCAGGCCTTACTAGACAGAATAAGGCCGTTATTTACCTATAGGTATATAGAAAGCATTGATACTATGGGACGATTGACCGCGTATGATAATCATGGATGGCATGGCCGAACAATTGGGAAGGGAAATGGGGCATTCATTAAAGGGAGGGTAAAGGGCAAGCATCTGTGATGTTCTTTCTTGTCCTTTCATAATGTAGTCAGGTAATTAGCCTAGGCGTTTGCATAAGTCACGAATGCATATATCACACGCATATAAATCACTAATTTTTAATCAAAATCAATCGAAACTAACAAACGGCGAAAGGACTCCCATCATATTCATAAGGATACTTCGAGACGGAAATCTCAACTCGGGGAAATTACGGTGATGGGACACAGAGTGGCCGAGTAAGCGGGGTCAGAGTTTTAGGGCTCAGGCTTGTCTGAGGGCTCGTTACATGTTTTCTGTTTGTGAGCCGAAGTGATCGATCATCAGTGCAATGTGTTTCTAGCGTAAGTAGGTATACATGCAAGAATCAAAGCAATTTGCTTTAGGATTGTATGCACTACTAATCATTGAATCAGATCACAAGTTGATGATTAATGAATGTTACGCTGCATCTATTCGACGGGTCGTTTCAGCCTTCCGCGAATGTGGAACATCATGATCCATGCACGATTTCGCGTCCAAGGATACATAAAAGGCAGGGGTGGAGGGATTAATGAAGATCTTGTTGGTCGCTCGAGTGGTATACCAAAGGAAAAAAACTAACAACAAAAAAAGTCAGTCGAGCATGTAAAGTCCACCATTGATTACTGCACCGCAGTGAACCTTTCTATAACATAATATAGGTCGCCACTCCTAGAATGTTTCTCTCTAGCTCCCTCACTCCCCAGACATCCTCCTGCAACCCTTTGAGTTATCCGTCGAGAGATGACGCGATGGAATGCAAAAATTAGAAAAGATATAAATTGCTCCCGAAAATGCCCCTTCCTCTAGTAACCCACAGAAATCAAGTAGTCGGCTAATTTCTCTACAGTTGTTGTGGCCTCTCCCGGCTGAACATTCTCGGGATAGTGTGCTACCAAAATGGCCTGCTTGGTCTTCACACAGCAAATGCCTTGTTTGTTCTGTAGTTCGCAGTTAAATATGGAATTTACCCTCACATGGGGATGTGTACTAAACGTACCAGTTTTCCATAGATACTTCTATCATCAGCCTTGATACAAATATACTTCTCGCCGTTGACATGCACACCACTGGCATAGAGGGGGCCGCTATCGACGAAACCATTCGCAATATGCTTTATTTCCTCAGGTTTGGCCTAGATTAGAGGCGATTAGTTGGCATCAGTGAGGGGAATAATGTCAAGCCTGCACTTGAAATACACGATTTGCCAACTACATATAACAACTTGGACTTACCGCGAAGCCTGTAGAAACTGCCCAAACACTGTCTCCCGCAGCGCTGAATATAGCTGCTTTATCGATTTTTCCAGTAGCAATGAGGCTCCGGTCAACGTAAACTAAGGCGGAGGCGGGGTAAAATGTCAGCCTACACGAGTTTCTATGTTGCAACTTCAGGTTGCTGAAGAAAGGAGCGAGATAAAGACCTTGCCAACTCATGTTGAATTATCAAATAACGGGAACCTGTAGTGATGACACGGGGGAAGGAACTGTAGGTATGTTGCTGCAGGTAAAGTTGTGCTCACAGGTCTGACAGAAGACAGAATATTCCGTTGCTAAGGAGTTAACGTTACTTATTTAACCTCCGGGGAATGCAAGGGTTACTAAGCAGCCATAGTATGGTTAAGGGAGGCCCGAGCCAGAAACCTGCTCAAGTTAAAGCACAGCCCATCTCGGCCAGAACCAATGATAATTGTGACCTAGTCTCGTGCCCAATTTGACCACACCTAACATAAATAGCATACGGTACTCTACAGTCGCCTAGTCGCCCTGATCCATGATCGATGAAGTACTGGCCATGCAGTACCAGTATCACAATCTTGATGTTTGGCACTGCAATACAGTGGGTTGAGCATTTCATATTCTTGTCAAGTACCTGACCCCACCTTCTCACGTGCAATGGTAATGCAAGGTTACGCTTGGCTTCTTTATCAAAGCCAACTTTTGATTCGTACATACGTAGTCTCGTGCCTGAGTATCTATAGTCTCGATCAGACCCTCGTAGAGGGTAAGTATGTAGTCTGGTTGGCACAACACCCTCCACAGGACGAGGGGGTCGTGCCAACCAGACTAGTTCGATTTCCCCCCGTTTCGGTTAGTCAAGTACGTTAATGCTCAAGTTTCTTAATCGGGCACCAACATTATAAGCTTAGATCGGTCATTCACCTCAGACTATATTCAAGTACACCTTTCGATTTCGAATCAGTATCATTCATCAGCGAGTTGTAGTTCATGCGGGTTAAATTAAATCAGTTGGTGATCGGTCGTCAGGAGTATACGAATGTCAGCAGTGACGACTTCCCCGGCACAGAAGAAGTGAAAGTTTCCAGGTTCATACTCCAAGACGTCCTCCAATCAAGTACAGTCAAACGTCTATATTATTAGCCCGAGAAGATGTGGATATAGCTTGGAACGAAAGTGACCAAGGATGAAGTATATAGCGACGTATATGAGTTTGCTACCACTGGGGCGAATATTGAAGTATTGATGGAGCAATGTTTCGGATCACTGATACAGTTATTCGTGGTGTTCGATTTAATGCGCGATGGCACAGACAGATAGATGAGAGGAATTCTTAATTTGGTTATCAATATATGCGATCGATCTATACGGGTGACTTGCGGCACAAAAGCACTTAACATACAAGCATCCTTGATCGAAATTACATTTCACCATGAGCTCTGGTACATATATAGAAATGGGTTCTACGGTACCTCTGTACTGGACCAGGCTCATGGCTTAACATGAAATGCCCAAGGCTCCCTCAACTTATTACAAAACTACTCCCCTTCAGATTCAGGGGTTTATAGATGTTTTTCACGTGCCAACCAGACTAGGTGGTTTTCGTTCTCTATTGGATTTTAACAGCTATACGTTCTCTCCCCAAAAATGCATATTTTTTTGGGGGGGATAATTATTTTCTGCCTTTTGCCGATATTAGGTGCCTCCTCCTCAGAGAACCAATGCGAAAGCCAGTACTTAGTATCTTTCAGGCTAGGGAGGTTTCGATGTCTTGTAACCATTGTCATACCTAATCTCATTTATATACATAGAGCGGTTGTTTCGTAACTCACATACCTTCCTTCGTTGCTGCCTCCCATCCATCATAGTCAGTCTTTATCCTTTTGCATACCAATATTATCTTCTCATCTTCTCATTCATTCCTTCAAACAGCCCTTCATTCATAGCCAGAGGCCCCTTTTCTTCTGTTTCTCCCAATTAATCAGACACAGCCCACCTCGAGAACCCACACTCCACCATCAATACTGCGAGGTTATTCTATCTGATCTTCAGTGCTGATACTTTCCGTTTTATGCCTCGTGCGCCACATGGCTTTCCATTTTGTATATACGTATATACCTACCCGTTTTCGTTTTACATAGTTTCCGTCGACGTTGCGTTTATATAGTGCCACTGGATTCAGTCGGGCTATATATGCCACGACTACTACACCGTTTCTAAATCAACGAAGGAACTTGGGGCCAAAATATGAGATCCCTGATGAGGAAATAACCCCCCCCCCCCCCCGGCCCCTCCCGGTCCTTGGATCAATTTCTACTACATACATTAAATAGATTGATGGCTGGAACGATTATAGTACCCAAGCGGATATCACCATCAAAATCAATAGCGGACGAGCATCTCCTCTTTTTGCCAGAACGGAATCCGAGTGCTGGAACACCAAATAGACTAGCTTTCCCACACACACACACGCGGACTATAGTCATTACGATGAATGTTTATGAAATTGCCTGCACATAATGTGAATATCGCTTTACCTATAATATGGTATAGCGTCATATTATATGTGAACTAGACTACTATTTGCGTGTTGTGTTTATCAAATAGGGATATGTACTTTCTTGTTTCAGCTCTCATCGAGGTCTACGTCAAAACCCATACATGGCCTCAAGAGCATCTTCATCGTCAAGTTCACCCTCATCAACTGGGGCTGCGCCTGTATCTTTCTGCTTCTCAGGTGACTCTTCACCACTACCAAATATTGATCCTCTGTCACCAGCAGCAGTGTCAGCCTTGCTAGACTGACACACAGCCAGTGTGCTCGGACCAACACCATCCATTATTTCATCCCAATCATCAATGACTTCAAAGCCATCATCGAACTCGTCCTCCACTGATTGCGGTTTCTCTTTTTCATGTGCAGGGCCGGCATAACGTACTCTGACTTCACCTGTCGTCTGTCTCACCAAAACATCCAACTCAGAATTATCTGGTGCTCCCAATGGGTCATCATCCGAGTCCTCTCCACCTAGGAATAGTGACCCCCCATTCCCATCCTGGACTGTATTACTAGGCCTCGGTTTCCAGGGCGTTGGCACTTCGTACAAATCGTCGTCTATATCCTGTGGCCCTTCCTTCCCATTCTCCTGCCTTGCGATCTCAGCCTCAATTTCTGGAGGAATACTCTTTGGTAGATAGTCATCCAAATACTGATTCCTAGCAATTTGAACTCTCTTTGTATGACCAAGTTTCTCAATGATTGATATTGTGTCCTTAAAGGTTGCTTTTCGATATAGATCATCGGCCCAAAGCTGGTAGAACGCCAGTATTCGTGCAGCATCTCTGTATTCGTGGCCTTTGCCCTTAAGTTTCTTGCCCAATTGTTCAGGGGCAGTTCGGCGGAGCTTGGGAAGGCCTTGTGGGGACAAGAGCCTGTGGGAGTAAGAAAATACTCGCAAAATATGAAAGTAATAGATTGGGTACCTCCATACCTGTCTGCGTCAAGCTTAACAGTAGGCCGCTTCACCCTAGTAATTTTGACTTCCTCATCAACACCTAGATCGACTTTCCTCGTCGAAGTAGGCTTCCTTCCCGGCGCGTCCAGGCTGACGTCCAGGTCTGGGAGTCCCGTATCGATATCATAATCAAAGAGATCGTCAAATTGATTGTCATCAGCTTGCGCAGTTTGTGCTCTCGAAGCCATTGCGAATGTTGGTGTACAGAGGAGACACGTTAATTAGACTCTGCTCTTGGCGTGGAGTTGTCGGCAGCTTCCGCCCTAGCGCAGCTCCGAGCTTGGCGCATATTAACCTCATCTGATTATCCCCACTACGGGTATTGAATTGACATCAGTAAACAACGCAAAATGGCCACTGAGACGCCCCAGGTGCTTGTTCCGCCGAAGGAAATTAAGCATGAGTACCCGGTATTTCATCCAATCCTATAAAGTTTTGGAAGAGACTGACAATTTTCGCTTAAGGTTATTGATACCGATCCGTACGCAGACCCCCGTTCGAATACTCCCGCAGCCGCATTGAAACACCATATATTTAACAAAGCCAATCGCTGATGAAAGCCTGGGCAATAGTCATTTCCTCCGAGTTATCCGCTATGCCCGCCCCTCCGACTACGCCGTAGGAGCCGCAACCGCCGCCGCCGGTCCGGCTGCCCTTCTTACAATGGAGCGATTCAGCCCCACCTATCTTCCCATCAACTCCTTCCGTGGCGTCATGAGGTTGACTATCGGCGTTGGTCTTTGCGCCGGGTTCTTGAGGTTTTATATGCGACCCTCATGTACGATGTCCCAGAGATATCTGGAAGCCTCCAGTAGTAAATCTTCTAGCTGATATAAACACTTATGAAATATAGTACGTTTCTTTGGGTGGTCTGAAAACGCCCGGGAAGTCGAGATGGACATGAAAGAAATGGTTAAGAAGGTCAAGAAGGGCGAGCCTCTATACGGCGAGAGTACTCTTTCCCCATACATGCAGGGCGTGGCTGCAAGGAACTCCCGATACTCACAGATTTTCCTCCACGCCATGCCATGGTTCAACTTGGTGAACCACAACCAGGTGAGCACATCCTAGGAGCATCTCCAGATGTTTACGGACAATTACTAACATTGCGATTTTCTGGAAAGCATGGTGTGGATACCGCCAAGTACTACAAGGCTGCCGAGGAGGAACTTGAGCGAGAACGACTAAAGAAGGCAGGATACTAGTGGTGATTCTGAGGGTTTGATTTTAATCTAGCTTGGAAGTAACGATACACTGGGGTGGTTGTGTGTATATATGTTGAATTATGTATGCGTCATTATAAACGTAGCGGGTATGCGTACATACTCTAGCCGTTTGTTCGGCTATTGCAGGATTGAATTCTGACAAGCATACACTAGGACTGATATAGATCACTATGTTATATTGTAGTCATTGGTATCATTTTTCTACTCGATATCCGTGATTAATAGGTATATAAATATGGTACTGTACGTAGGGTTCCTGTTCTGCACTCGAAAACACAACCAGGCTGCCGGTTTTACGGAGATTTAATGTAGCTCGGTACTTCCTTTTTGTGATCCAAGCGTAATGAGGGTAGGTAGGTAAATGGTCTCAGCCGCGGCACTTGCTCTGGCGATATGTTACAGTACACAACTTATGTGCATGTGGACGCCAGCATAGCTTGGCACTTACGGTAAGGCTTAGCGATGAAACCAAGCTAACCTCCTTTTCAACTGTCCCTGACCATCACTCATCGAACCAAAATTTAGAATATTGAGTCGAGTACATACATCAAAACTCCTACCCTGAAATGAAGGTGATACTATCAACGTGGGAAACAATGATATAAACAACCAGCCGCCAACCCATCAAAATTAAGCTTTACTAATAATTGAAAACGACGAACTTCGGAATAATAACGACCATGAAAATATGAAATAGTGCCAATCGAGAAAAATAAAAAGTATAAGGGATCCCCCGATAATACCTGTGATATATCCAATACAATGAGGAAAAAGTGGTCGGCAGTAATGTTGATATGTAAAGGGTAGGAGAGTAGGGGTGAGGTGTGTGAAAAGGCAGAAATTAACAATAAAGAAACAGTTAAATAGTAAGAACTTCTCTCTGACAACCATCCATGTTACATCCCACATGGCACAACATCACGCGGCCCCCCGGCCCCGCAGTAAATTTTGAAAAGAGGAGACGTTGCTGGCGAGGGCATCAGCAACACCTGCCTGATAATCAAAAACACAAATATAATCTCTGCTCCTCAAACATTTCCCCCACCAGCCACTACTTGAAGCTCTTGAACAGGTCATCGTCGAAAGCTGTAGGCGGTGGCGCAAGATCTGGTAGTTTCGGTGGGGGTGTTATTGCTCTAGTGGGAACAACTTGAGCAGGGGGCGCTGGTGCCTGCTCTAATGCAGCATCAATAGATGTGGGCGGTGTTGGATTTTTGTCCTTCCACCTCCACCAGCTTCTCTTGACCGAATTTCTTCCCGGGATAGACATTACTGAGCCGGTTGGTGACATTGGTGGTGGATTTGGGTCCTTGTCTTTGTCATATGTCGAATTCAAACTAACTCTGGATAAAAATCTGCGCATACTGCCTGGTCTTGTGGATGTGGGCGATGTGGGGGAGCGAGGAGGCGTTGTCGCGTCTGGGGCTGTGATAGTCGTTGCTCTCTCGATGTCGGCTTCCTGATCCTTCACCGAGTTGTTAGATGATGGTACTGGTGACGGTTCGTATGGAGCAGATGGTAAGTTTGTTCCTTTTGTAAGGGGCTCAAATGCATCAAGCAAGGGCAACTGCAAGAAATTTGAATCTGTCTTCGGTGACATGTCTTTGCCAGTGGTACGATAAAATTCCTTGGTTGACGAATGATCAAATGTTTGGGTATAATGGTAGTTTGGTATCGGGGAGACAGAAATTCAATTCGGCAACAGCAGTTAGCTGTCTGGTGCTTGAGCAGTTCGTTTACGCAGCGTGAGGAGTGGTCGGCAGCAGTTGGAAAGGTTAAAATTGCACTGTGACATGTGGTGCAGAATGTTTCGTCCTGCCGGTTTTTTTGAACTGCCCTACGGTTCAGATCACTGGTCCTATGGATTCTCGCTTCCTGTAGGCAGTTCCATTCGGAGGAAACAGATGGAAAACGCACGAGGAATTGGGGGAGGGGGGGGGGAAGGGGGAAGGCTGTACGTCCAAGGGACAATGCAGGGCCATCTCGCCAGGGGGTAAACGTTCTGGGGGGGTTAAGACGTATTATGGCAATGGGTATTGCAAGCGTTCGTTTTCAGACAGGGGCGCTTGCAATACTCTATGGATACTAACGACTTCTGGAGCCAATCGGTTTATCGCCTCTAAGGTTAGTCTGGCTCTCCAAGGTTCAGGGTGCACGAAAGAGTGATATTGTATCTCAAGCGATACTGTAATCTAACTCAGGCCCTCGGTGATTGGGGGACGGCTTAGATCCCAATATTCTCTTTGAAGTTTCAGCAAATTTCATGAATTCCGAGGTATCATTCTCTCATGTTCAAATAGTCCACAATCATGCAATTCTTTGAACAACACAAAACGAAGTATGATAGCAGTTAGCCGAAAGTGACTCTTCATAACCCCGAGCCGATGTAAACCAAGGTATCATCCTCATAACACGACAATTCCCTGGACCTTGGTCTCCCGAAAAAAGATACAGAACAGAGTGATTAAATAATATTAGGCGAAGGACTGGTACATGATTTTAAACATGCGACATTAACATATGTGTAAGAAGTAATCTCGCGCAAAAACCAATTACCCATCAAATCAATTGTTGACCTAAGCGTTTGAAGGTTTTCGTGCAACCATGAGGTACATTGGGGTGAAAAGTTCCTTCTGCAATTTGCGATTGCCTTAGTGACCGTTTACAGGGTAAGGGTAGATTGTACGAACCTGTGCTCCTTCAACGAGAGATACAGCGGCAACCGAAAGGTTATTGGCAGTCTTCTGGGTGCCCTTTGGAGCAAGCCCAACAGTCTCCATAGCGCCAACAAAGCCATGCACGACAGCTTGGCCCAATTTTGTTATTCTAAAAGTATGTTAAGCAAAATGAAGCAGTCCCACGTGAGAGAGAATACCAACCTGAGGACCGTGAAGAGATCATAGAGGTTTCGTGCATATTTAAACTCTCCAGACAAAGGATAGTACCATGGCACAGGGTCTGGTCTTGCTGCCAAATCCTCATTGAATTCAAGCTCGAATCCGACGGCCTTCATGGCCCTGATAGCCTCGGAGATCTTGCACATGTTCGAAATACCGTTGCCACTACTTACGTCAGTACCAGTTGTCCTCATAGATTTAATGCCGACTCACACTTCAATACCGTGGCAAATGCGCTTATGGTCGGTGTTTGAGGCATCGTATTTATCGGTCATGAGCCATTCATATACTCCAAAGCGCCCTCCCGGCTTCAACACCTTGAAGATTTGGCCGTAAATACCTTCCAAGCTAGGAGCATGAACGGTAGCTTCGATGGCATACACGAAATCGAACGAGTTTGGTTCAAAATCCATTTGCTATCCTCAAATGTTAGAGTCTGGAGGAGCTATACAATTAATACCATAAACGTACCATGAAGTCACCCTTGGCATAATTCAACTTGGGTGTGAGCCCAGCTCTCTCAGTGTGCAACATGGCCCTCTCAATCTGGTAGTCATTGTTGTTGAGGCCAACGATGTTGCAGTCGGTGAATCGACAGATCTCGCGCGCAGGACCACCAATACCACAGCCCACATCAAGAACGGTAGAGTTCTCAGTGATACCAATCTTTGCGGCGAGGTAGTGCTCATGCCTGGGGCCAGTTAGAGTCAATCTGGCCTAGAAGCTCATAGTATCGGATTACCTTGCAATGGCCTGCATGAAAGGCTCGGCAGGGTAGAACCGACAGAAGTGGAAACTGCACATAACGTTGAGCAATAGCCTTCAAACATTGGGATAATGTGCATGGCCTTGACTTACGAGTGTCCCCAAGCACTTTCGTACAAATCAGTTGCAAGGTTGTAGTATCTGACGAAGGCGGTGAGTTTGATAGTCAGCCGAATCCGCAATTGGTGATGACAACGTTAAGCCACCCCATCTTCTTAGTGTAAGAACACGGTATCTTACTGTCTTGTCAAAGTAGCATAATGACACCGCCGCTCCTGTGTTTGGTGTAAGTATGTTGTATTTCTGCATTGGGGCAAGATAATGCCTTACCTCGGAATCTTCCTCCCCCATCCTCGCCGCACCTTTCCCCTCCTCCCAGAATTTGAAATACTCATCTACAGCAGCATTGTGCGCTTTCTTGTCCTTGGTGAACATTGCGGTAAAGGCACTAGTTTTGGCGCTCGAGCCGTGCATGGCCTTTGAGAAATCCGCATCTCGGGTCTTGTTTTGATGTTCGAGTGGGACCGACATTTTTGGTAGTGGGTAAATGCGAGTTAAACTTTGGGAATTTTAACGTGGATTCAAGAGGTAAATTCAGGAGGTAAATTCAGGAGGTAAAGTTGTAGGTGAAGTTGAAGCAATAATGGACAACCAACTGAAGTGGTGGGTATTAGCAGTGTGTGCGTTATATACTGTATATAAGGAGAGAAAAATACTTGCCCTACGGCAATAAAAGGAGCCGAGCTAATTTACATTTTTACTCTGGGAGATAACCCTCGATAAGGATAAGTCGCTGGTAATGGATATCACCCCCCGGTTTCGTAGTCCTGTTTCGGCGTGTGTTGAAGAAGCCCGCCCTCACAATACGGCTTTCTGAGATGACGGGTTCGAATTGGGAATTGAAGACTGGCAGGGCAACACAGATACTTCTTGATGCCATCGTGTCTCGTCTTTCGCTCTGGTGATTTCACTCTGCCAATTATGGGCGTCAAGGGTGCACACCAATACTTGCGGCTTCAGTAGTCAGGTTGGGCTTAGGGACTCACTGAAGATCTCAATCAGAATTTAGCCCCATGCGTCTCGCATAATACAATACAGGTACGTATGTACTTACTGTAGCTGTACTTATGCAGACCACTGTCGGCAAACTGAAAATCTACAATATCCAAGAGGTCATAAGGCAGTGCAAGCTTTAGGTACGGTACCACCTTCCTGCTGAATCGTGAATCTTAGCATTCACTTTATGGATACTGTATGTAGTCGTGTTATTCGCTTAGCTTACATAACAAACGAATCAACGTCTGAGCAACCAAGTAGGTACTGTACCTACCGCCTCACGGTAAGTACAGGTGTTTGGGCCAGGCACATAATCCACGTCTTAGACTGCTGTTCTATCGTACTATATAGTTCTATCAACGCCTAAAAAGATCCTGAAGTCATTAACATCCTTCCAGCTACCTAATACTTGCAATCTCTAATAAACCCCATAAAACGGTACGCGCATAGTACAATGACAACTAGGTATGGACTGTTGATGCTAGCCTGAAGTGAACATAGAGTTAACTGGTAACCCAGATATCGTGTCGAATATGCTTTGAAGGTGGGAATCTCCGGTGGAGTGCCAGAATATTGTTGAGTGATTATTCCTAGAGTCATACAGGGTGTTGACGAATTGCTCGAAAGGCCCACCGCCGCGACGCTCTCATTGAGTTCATTAAGGGTCTCCTAGCTGTCCCCTTCGTCATCCACTCTCAACCCACTGCCACAGCAGACGATATTTCGCTCCCAGAGATGGCTGCCCACGCTCACCGCCGATACACAGAAATCATGAAGGACGTCGAGGTGTTAATCAATGACCACAGTAAGTGTTTTGCGGCTCCTTCGCAAATCATGTGCAATTAACTGAATTTAATCATCTAGTACAGTGCCAAAAACAAGGGAAGATTGAACGATCTAAGTTGAGATTCTTAGTTCCTTCAGTAGGAACATTTTTCACACCATTGGCTCTCGTGGACGCTTTCGTAGCCCAAGACAAGAGAAGAGCTATAAGTTCACGAAGATTCGTGGCTCCAGTAAGACTTCCGTTACTCACTGAAAGTTAATGTTTTCTCACACGGATTGTCAGTCCTTTAATGACATACGCCTTATCCTCAACACTGCTCAGATCATGAGCCTCTCCAGGGATGGCCCACTGAAGTTGGTTACATTTGATGGAGACGTGACATTGGTTAGTAAGGAATCCTCCTTCTCAATGAACTTATAAGTACATAATTGCTGACATTTACACAGTATGACGATGGACAGGTACTCGCCAGTTCATTAAATTATGACCAGCGGATTGCTAAACCATATCCAGTCACTCACACCTTCCAATCCAGTCATCAATCAGATCCTCAGCTTGCTCTTGAGGAATGTTTGCGTGGGGATAGTTACTGCAGCCGGCTACAATGATGGTGCCCGATACCAGGAGCGCCTGCATGGGCTGTTAGACGCCATAGCGGACCCAAGCCATGGACTTACTCGGAAGCAACAGATGAACCTGGTTGTTCTCGGCGGAGAGAGTAGTTACTTATATAAATCCTCACCAGGTAGCGAATATGGGTTGGAAAAAATTCCTAGGTCAGAATGGCAACTACCTGAAATGCAGGAGTGGGAGGAAAAAGATATCCAACTCCTTCTGGATATTGCTGAGACTTCATTGAGGGAATCAGTCGACACTATGAGACTGAAGGCTCTCGTTGTGAGGAAGGAGAGAGCAGTGGGAATAGTACCAGCATATGGACATAAATTCGAAAGAGAGCAGCTTGAGGAGGCTGTCTTAGTCGCCCAAAAGACTCTAGACCTGAGTGATGTTGGAAGGGAAATACCATTCTGTGCTTTCAATGGTTTGGGCCTCCAAACTAGTGTATGGCTGTGAATATATTGCTAACTATCGAGAAGGTGGAAACGATGTATTTGTTGACATTGGAGATAAAAGATTAGGCGTTCTTTGTTGTAGGCGATTTTTCGGTGGTGTTGAAGGCGGAGAGACGTTACACATTGGGGGTATGTTACTCGTTATGGGCAAATTTTCTAATTTATGTGCAAGTACTGACTGAATAGATCAATTCTTATCGGCGGGCCACAATGACTTCAAGGCACGACTTGCAGCGACGTGTGTCTGGGTGTCAAATCCGGCCGAGACAGTGAAGTGTCTGGAAGAGCTCACAGATCTTCTTGACCCTCAAATACAGAATTAGTTTATATTAGTTTATTGATGTATTTGAACACATAGTAGTTATAGGCTGAGCGATTGTATAATACCCACTTTACCGAGTCCCGCTGCTGATAAGATTCAGCCAAATCATTTTCCTTAAACGCATTTGTAGAATATACTTCTTAGTCTTGTTGAATATACTAGTCGGGACTAGTCTCGATCAGACCCTCGTAGAGGGGTCGGGACCGCTATCTTACTGAGTAAAAAAGGTAAAACAAGTGCTACCGTAGAGGGTCGGGACCGCTATCTTACTGAGTAAAAAAGGTAAAACAAGTGCTACCTCTCTTCATTTTTTAAAAAGTACTTCCCGACATTGGGCTATACCGTTTCATATAGGCAGAGAGGGGGAAAGCCGTTTCACTGACCTTTGAGGAATTGAACAGCGCGTCCTAGCCGGTTTCCCCTCCCCTTCACTATATTATATAAATATTAATGTAAAGAGCCGACTGCTTCTCTGGTAAGTTTTCGGTTTTCGTCCAGCCCCCACACAGACCGCTAACAGAGACCATACCCAGCGGGAGCTGGTAAACTACAGAAGGCACCCCAGCGAAGCAAGACTCCACCCTTGCTTTTTTTAATTCAAAGAAAAACGAATGTCCTTGCTAATATATAGGTAGGGCTCGTAGAGCTTCGGAAGAAGCGAAGGAGTGTTGTGCCATAGTCTGTACGAATGGGTTTAGTCTACAATGGCGATCAAATAGCTAGCTAGTTACCTAGTTAGTTATGCATGTGCATGTGATATAGTCCGGTTGGCACTGTGATAGAAATACTTAGTACCGTAACGTCCAATGCTCAGTCAATCCAACGCACATCGTTAAATACACAAAGCTACATCCATAACATGGATCAAACTGATAAGCTTCTGCTCTCATTAAAATCATGGCCAGCCCCGGACCCTGTACGAAACTCTATTACCGCATTAATTCCCAGAATTCAACAAGAGAGAGGTTCTTTCAGGGACACGACGGAAGAACTTCTAGAGAAAGAGATAGCCGCACAAGCCAATGCAAGCAATGAGAAGTCGGAGGAAGATAGTGCCATAGAGGATGAGGAACCGACTCCAGAAGGGCAGGATGCAGTAGAGAAACCGATGGATGATAAAGAGCGCATGGTTATGCTAGCTCGTGGGCGAGAGGAAATAATAGCAGAGATTCAGTGAGAATGCAGTTCTTAACGCACCAATGCGCTAGGCTGATAGACAATGTAGGATGGCGCAACACGAAGCTACCGTCGCTCTTGATTTCCTGTCCTTGATTTCGTCGCTGAACAGTGAGATGGCATACACAACACTAACCCCAGGTCTAAAAGAGGTCATACCTCCAAAAGCCATGGGAGTAGAGAAAATCAGCACAAAATACCCACCACAACTTATGCAGGATGATAGATTGATCTCTCAGGGATGGAAGATGGAAGGTTTGGATTCTGCTGGCGATGCGTTGCTGAGGGCAGCATCGAGGTTAAAAGCGGAATCAGAAAAAGAGAAGAGGTATTGGGAGCAGATTATGAGCATTCGAGATGAGGGTTGGACAATATGCAAACATCCAAAACTGCGCAATACGCTAGGTGTCAGATATGGCTTCGCGGAAAGTGAGCTCATGTCCTTCAATGAATGGTTGGTGGGACTATTTGCTGACTCTCTTCGTTTGTAGCTGCCGCGAATTTTGAGAATACAGGGATCGGTGCTCTTAGACGTGGTGATGATGGAAGCATTGACCTCGAAGATCCCGGTGCTTCCAGGACTCGGAGAGTAGTTAGGGTTAGGATCGTGGATGCTGGAACTATCACAGGATGTGCGCGACCGTTAAAAAATTGCGGCCAAACTCCAACTCTCAAAGAGAAGATATTGTTGGCGCGTGACTATATATACGAAGAAGAGTTATACTTTGAGATTATGAAGGAAGCTAGGCATATGGCAAGTCAAGGTGTAACGACGTCAGAAGATACTGTGACAATCGAGATGAAGGCAGGGAGGTGTATTCACATTGATATGGTATGTTAATCCAAAGCGTACAGTTAATGGTCAGCATTATCAATACTTATTTCCGCAGGCTCCGATTGATGAGGAAGTATACTGCACTGGGGAGTCTGATGACCTTGCGCAAGCTGTTGGGATAGCGCTACGAATTCTACTTTCTTACGGACACCGGATAACCCTCCGGAATAGAAGCAGACCGCAACGGCCTTTGTTCCACAGGAAGGGGCCGCCAGGCCCATTGCCGCTTTTGCGCCCCATGGTAACGCATCTATGGCATTATGAACATTCAGAACATCTGATAAAATTTTGTGGGCACCTTCGCGACATCGTACACTCCGCTGGGTTACCTACTACAGTTATCATGAACTCTTTCAAAAATTGCCAAGCCTCAAAGATGAAGGATATTGAGTCATCTATAGCAGAGTTCATCCACAGTCCACTCGAAAGTGAAGCTATACTTGAGCTTCCAGGGGGCTGGAGGGTGACAATTGTCATGCGGACTCACCTCGCCCAACCATGGTTTGGGACAACCTACGCCGTTACGGCCTCTCACGATGGAGTATGTGCCAGACTAATGGGCCGTAATAACATTACAGCAATGACAGAATTGGAAACGTACCTCCTTTGGTGCCTTGAGCGAAGTATAGTTAATGCCATAAGATTAATGGAGGGCCAAGGATGGGAACAGCTTGCCCAAGGGAACTCTATGGAGAAGAATGACGGTAAGACTGTCAAGCTCATTAAGATACATGTTGAGAAGGGCGGCCTGCATGTAAGGTCAGGCTATGTGGGGGGAAGGGATAGTGAATATGTCTGGACTGGCTCAAAGAAAGAACGAAATTTGGAGGACGTATTGCGAGAAATCTAGATACGCTGGCTGTAGCACATTAATATAGCAATACCACCCTAGTCCACCACTCTACCTAGCTAGTCTCATGACCTTTCCATAACCAGACTATCTAACTATATTTTGCCCTAGGTAAAGGTCGTTCAACGGTAGGAGGTACATGTTCAGGGTAACGTGGCGAGCTTGGCATCACTAACAGCCCAGTCGTCATTGTGTCCCAGACTAGCATTGCACGACAGCTCAAGTACGGTAGCCACTGCCCCTCACCTGTGGTGTCTAGACTACCTCACCATCATCGCCTGGTCATTGGTCGCTACCAAAACACATGATGTCCACCACATCAGAGAAGTTAGCTACAGCTATCCAAAGCTTATCACTTTTGGATGAAGTCAGTATTGATAGCATATTGGATGAAATACGCCCACGGAAATGCAGCAAGCCATCAATTGAGGAACAGCGACAGATCCTAGAAGATGATTTTCTCAAACCCTCCCACTGCTTTTCGGCCGAATGGCTGAATAAATTACAGCAGTATGTGCCTTTTTCTTTCGAGATGGAATTGTATCTAGAGAATTGCTATATTTATAACATTATAACGGCTAACATGGGGGATTGGGTTTAAGTCGATGGAAGGAACCAACAGATTATATGTCCTTGATGGGGTTGGCTCCTACTATGTCACGGACCGTCATCAGATTTACTCGTGAAGGGCTTGAGGGAAGGGTCAGTGGGTATAAAGAAGTGACAGTGCCAGCTCAGAGTATCACGGCCAAAAATTCAACTTCGTTGCTACGAAAACCAGCAGCGAAAGCAGATATGGTCCGAGGGAAGGCCGGCTTCTTTCCTTTCTCTCCTGGAGGTCTAGACATTGGAAAATCAAACGAAACCGCGGAGGAGCTTGAGCAAATCGAAGTTGCGTTTGCTGAGAGGGTTGGTGCTGATGGGCTATTACAGGTACCGCCAGGGTTCACCAGAGGCCTGATGCAACCAAAAGAAGAGAAGGAAGAGCAAGTGGAAGAGCAAGATGAGTTCAATTTTGGAGATGTTAAGCCTATCAGGAAGAGTAAATTTGTGGAAGTACCTACCAAGAAACCCGACGAACCATTATCTGCATTGGATAGTATTGATGATTTATTGCCAGTAGAGGTGCGTAGTTCATGCTGCTGGGTGGTGTAGGGCACCTTACTAATCATCAGTCAAGTTTCCTATGTTGGCACTTCGTGGAGATTTGGCTACATCTTCTAAGAAGGTGGCTGCCAAAGAGTGGGCACACATGGTAGATATTAACAAAGACCTCACCAACTTTCATGAGCTTGTGCCGAACATGGCCAGAGAGGTACGGAGTCTCATCAGTACCTATGTAGCATTGTACTGATTTCTTGTAGTGGCCCTTCGAACTCGATACATTCCAGAAAGAGGCAGTTTATCATCTCGAGAATGGTGATTCGGTTTTCGTTGCTGCCCATACGTCTGCTGGAAAAACGGTTGTCGCAGAATACGGAATTGCTCTGGCTGCCAAACATATGACAAAGTGAGAATCCGTGGTTAGTAAAATTCTTAACTAGACCTGACCCTTGACAGAGCCATCTATACTTCACCAATTAAAGCATTGAGTAATCAGAAGTTTCGGGATTTCCGTAACATATTTGACGACGTTGGGATCCTTACCGGAGATGTACAGATCAATCCGGAGGCTAGTTGCTTGATCATGACAACGGAAATTCTCCGAAGTATGTTATATCGTGGGGCTGATATAATTCGCGACGTCGAATTTGTTATTTTTGATGAAGTTCATTATGTCAACGACCAAGAGGTAATACATATGCTGTTCTCTCTAAATCTTAGACGTATCTCCTGCTAAGCTATAACAGAGGGGGGTCGTATGGGAGGAGGTGATCATAATGCTTCCAGATCACGTCAATCTTATTTTGCTGTCAGCCACAGTTCCAAATACCTACGAATTCGCTAGCTGGGTTGGAAGAACCAAGAAGAAGGATATCTATGTGATATCCACGCCCAAACGCCCGGTACCTTTGGAACATTTCGTGTGGGCCAATAAAGCAATGTATAAGATTGTGAACGCCGAGAAGAAATTCCTTCCAATGGGGTGCGAAAATCATAGTCAACCCCTCAAGTCCCAGGCTAACCATATGATAGACTTAAGGATGTAAATGATGCCCTAAATCCGAAAAAGGAGGTCAAACCAGCTCAAAACCAAGTTGCCGGCCGTGGAGGTTCCAATGGACGGGGAAACGCAGGTCAGCGAGGAGGACGCGGACAAGCGAGAGCAGCCGCCAATGCTGGATCATTCACCAGAAGTGGAAGGGGGGGTATACGGACGACAGCCGGGCAAGACAAGCACATATGGGTTCATCTAGTTGGGCACTTGAAGAAAGAAAATCTCCTTCCGGCCGTGATCTTCGTGTTTTCCAAAAAAAGATGTGAGGAGAATGCTGATGCTCTTTCCAATATTGATTATTGCAATCAAACCGAGAAGAGTGCGATTCACATGACCATCGAGAAATCATTGGCTAGATTGAAGCAAGAAGACCGAGACTTGCCTCAGATTAGGCGCATGAGAGAACTTCTGAGTAGGGGTCTGGCTGTGCATCATGGTGGCCTGCTTCCTATTGTGAAGGAAGTGGTTGAAATTCTTTTTGCAAAAACGCTAGTCAAAGTCTTATTTGCAACAGAAACTTTTGCTATGGTACATTTTGAAAGGCATTCATAATTTGTATACAAGCTAACCTCAAGGAAATCCAGGGCTTAAATTTGCCAACTCGTACAGTAGTATTTTCTGGACTCAGAAAACATGATGGACAGTCCTTCCGCGACCTTCAACCTGGTGAATATATACAAATGGCTGGTCGAGCAGGGAGGCGTGGTCTTGACCCATATGGAACTGTGATTATAATTTCTCCACTGGACGAGGCACCAAAGGTATGTTTTGTACAACTCTTGCCATAGCCAACTGTCTCATGATTATTATAGGATGCCACGGTGAAGAACATGATTCTTGGCGAGCCCAAGAAACTTAAGAGCCAGTTTCGATTGACATACAATATGATCCTCAATCTCCTTCGCGTTGAGGCTTTGAAGATTGAAGAAATGATCAAACGGAGTTTTGGAGAAAATACTACACAGACACTTCTTCCCGATCACGAGCGCGAGATTCTTGTGAAGCAAGGCCAACTCAAGAATCTGCTGCGGGAATCGTGTGAAGTTTGTGATGTAGATATGAAAAACTGTCACCAGGCAGCAATGGACACAAAATCGCAGACGATATCTCTTATTAAGAGCTCATATGCAGCTCCTGTGGGCAGATTGACATTTGCTGCTGGTAGGCTTTTGGTGGTTCAACAACTTGTAAGTCATTACCAGATATGAAACTGGCCTGGGAAACCTTCTGAGGATATTATAGGCCACGACTCGCACAGTAGGGATCATCACACATGTCATCAACGTTGGTTCTGCTCCCGTCATCAATGTTATCCTTCTTGACGTGGAAAACAGCAGAAAAATACCCAGTGAGTGTTTCCATAGTGGGGTATATATAAGTATACTGAGTCACGATAGGCGATCTGGTCCCATTCGCAATCTCAAAGGCTGTTGAGTTGCCACCGCTAGCGGCCGGCAATCATAAATTGCGAGAGACTGGAATTGTCCTAGAGAATATCGAGTGTCTAACAAAAACCATCATTAAGGTAAGAATTTGTAACTAAATTGTCCTGCAGTGCTGACTTCTTAAGGTGTAGCTGGATGTTGACCTGATCCGAGCACGAGGAAGGTCCAAGGAGGCTGTTGCCGAAGCCGAACGTATTAGAGATTTGCTCTTCGATTATGGAAACAATTGGAAACGGCCAGAATTTGAAGAGGTGGACTACAGCAAGCTGAATCGGAATATACATTTCCAGGAGGTCTTACAGAGGCGAAAGGATTGCTTGGATAGGGCATTGAAATGTGTTGCCTTGGATTGCCCAAGTTTCATTCGCCATGTGAGCACCATTTCCAGTAATATATCTACACAAGGGACTAACAGAGGGCAGTTCGCAATGTATCATGAGGAGTATCGCTTACAAGAAGCAATTGACGACTTAAAAAGGAGAACTTCTGACCAGAATTTGGCATTGCTACCCGACTATGAGCAGCGAGTAGATGTCCTGAAGGAGCTATCATTTATTGACGAAGACTCCCGGGTACAACTTAAAGGGAGAGTAGCCTGTGAGGTGAGACTACCCTCAAGCTATATCGGACTTAAAAGAAATGACATTTAACTCCATGAGCAGATAAACTCAGCGAGTGAATTGGTACTCACAGAGTTAGTATTGGAGAATTTTTTCGCAAATTACGAGCCAGAGGAGGTTTGCGCCCTTCTCTCTCCATTTGTTTTCCAGGAGAAAACACTCATTACACCTAAGGTTACGCCTCGATTGGAAGCAGTGAGTTTCCTTACCTATCTTTACATGATTCTGTTACTAAAAATGTTGATAGGGTAAACAAGGTATTATCAATATCGCAAGAAGGGTAAATGCGGTTCAGTCGAGTCATCAAGTCCTCATTAACGGCGAAACTGAAGACTTCGTGAACCGGCCTCGATTTGGCTTGATGGAGGTGGTCTATGAATGGGCGAAAGGAATGCCCTTTGGACAAATTACAGATCTCACTGATGTGCTGGAGGGAACAATTGTCCGGGTCATAACACGTTTAGACGAGACATGTCGGGAAGTCAAGAATGCCGCCAGAATCATTGGCGACCCGTCACTTTTCACTAAAATGCAGACTTGTCAAGAGCTGATCAAGAGAGATGTGTGTCATTGTGCATCTCTATATTTGGTTGGTCCACTCTTGATCAGCACACTTCCACGTTTTAGCGAGGCTAACATGATTATCTAGTGACGCTCGACGAGATGACGCTGCATTACGGCGGCGAGAAGCATAGGATGCATAATGAGCCTTCCCATAGCTAGATTTAAAATGCATAAATTGTTCGCCGTCAGAAAGAGAGTCATCGACCCGCCATCGTTTACTGGCCTATGGATGTGCTCTCAGGTGTAGAACGTTCGTTTGTATGATCAAAGTAGTTATAATCGTACGGCATAGGCCAACTCTGAAACCTAAATCTTAGGCATTGTCAGAATACCCAACCAGACACAAACAATATGGTTACCCTGATCTGCAGCAGATCCCTGCTTCGTCTCCGCGAAAGCACCTTCTAGGGCTGTAACTCCGAGGTTGCATAATGCAACCCCGAGGTTCAGCCGCTCGTGCAGCACCCAATATGCAGTACATCTTATTTTTTATTGGTGAAGAGTTATTGCCATATGGCGAGAAACCTTACGAGCAACTAAGGAAGAATAATTAACCCCTATGTAAGTAGTTTATAAACTAGCTGGCGAGTGCCTGTGGTTGCAATTCACCACGAAGAGAAAATTTGAGTAGCTACCGGCATTATTATCGAACCTTACTTAGGTCTATTAGGCCCCTCTACGCTGGAAAACCTCCAACCCCTCCCTAAACTTATCTAAACCCCCACTCATTCTCCCTGCCTACAAAATTTCCAACTCTCTGGCCCAGCGAACTCCACTGCCTATTGACAGTGCCCCGCATCCCTCTTTCGCAGAGCCTCTGTGCTTTTTCATTAATACATCACCATGGACGTTGCAGCTCTCCGCGATTGTATCTCCCAGACCCTTCAAGCTAATGCGGACATTCGACGGCATGCAGAGCTCCAATTAAAGCAGGCATGTAGAACTGGACCCGTCTTTCTCAAAGACCATAGAATTAACGACTTTGATAGGCTGAGCAATCGCCTGGCTTTATCGGCGCTCTGATCAATATTGTGGAGTCAGAGCCGGATCAAAATATCAAGCTTTCTGGTACTTAGTTGAGTTCCATCGGGTGGATTTCGCAGCAACTAATCTTTACCTGTGGGCAGCCGTCGTATACCTGAAGAACAAGGTAACTCGGTCATGGGAGTTCAATGAAGATTTTCCCAAGGTAGCACCTGTGCCTGAAGAAGAGAAGCCAGCGTTCCGAGAGAGGCTTGTGCCAGTACTAGCATCATCGCCTCAACAAATACGGGGTCAACTACTGCCTCTGATCGGGAAAATCCTACATTACGATTTCCCACAAAAATGGCCTAGTTACATGGATATCACATTGAAACTACTACATGCAAATGACATCAACTCCGTATTTGCCGGTCTACAGTGTCTACTGGCCCTATGTCGAGTATATCGGTACAAGTCTGGAGATAAGAGGGAGGATCTGGATACGGTGACCCAGGCAACTTTCCCGTTGATTCTGGGTATAGGGAACAGGCTCGTCCAGGAGACGAGCACAGAGGCTGGAGAGATGTTGAAACTGATCCTGAAGATCTATAAGCATGCAGTATACGTATGTACGCGTACACTGAATTTGGGGTGCGAATGCTTACAAAATTGCGCAGTTTGAGATTGCAGCCCACCTACGAGAGGAGTCCGCTATTGTTCCTTGGGCAACCTTGTTTATTAATGTTGTTGGAAAGGAGGCGCCACCAGAGTCAATGCTTGAGGACTTGGATGAACGGGAACAACATGCTTGGTGGAAGGCAAAGAAGTGGGCGTACTCGAATCTCAACCGCCTATTCGCCAGGTTAGTTGTCCGTGTTTGATCGGCTGCGATTTGTCTGACAAGAGCTAGATACGGAAACCCCTCCTGCATGACATCGGTCAACTCCGAAAACTACAAAGATTTCGCTAAGAACTTCATTAACAACTTCGCACCTGAGATTCTCAAGGCATATCTACAGCAAGTCGAATTATGGGTGGCCAAGCGGACATGGTTGAGCAAGATATGCCTGTCTTTCATTGTCGCCTTTATGGACGAATGTGTTAAGCCGAAGGTAACCTGGCAACATCTGGCCCCACATGTCGACAATCTGGTGGCCCATGTTCTCTTCCCGCTTCTCTGCCAGACGGATGAAGACCTGGAACTCTTTGGGACTGACCCTGCCGAGTACCTGCACCGCAAAATTAGTGAGTTTCTCAGAACACCACTTACCACAGTATAGGAACTAACTAAACAAAGACTTCTTCGAGGAGGTTTCCGCTCCTGACGTTGCGGCAACCAACTTCCTAGTCACCGTTACTCGCAACAGAAGGAAGACCACCTTCACCGTTCTTAACTTTGTTAATGACATTGTTAACAGGCAAGTTGATCATTACGACATGCTAGTGAACCAGAGCTAACATATATATAGATATGAACAAGCGCCGGAGCATGAAAAGAATCATAGGGAGAAGGAGGGAGCTCTGCGCATGATTGGAACCCTTGCTGCCATCATTCTCGGAAAGAAGAGCCCAATTGCCAACAATGTCGAGTACTTCTTCGTGCGACATGTTTTCCCCGAATTCCGAAGCCCCCATGGATACCTCAGAGCGCGTGCATGTGACGTTCTAGAGAAGTTCAGTGAGCTTGACTTTCAGGATCACAACGTAAGTGAAGACCTCGAAATAAATGGACTTTGGCACCATAGCTAAATTAAAATCAGAACATTGTTGTAATATATCAGAATATTCTTCAATCACTACAGGATCCCGCTCTTCCAGTGAGAGTTGAAGCAGCGTTGGCTCTTCAACCTCTAATCCGACATGAATTCATTCGAAAGTCTATGCAGGAGAATATTCCACAAATTATGCAGCAGCTTCTTAAACTCACCAATGAAGTGGATGTGGATGCGCTTGCCAATGTTATGGAAGAATTTGTAGAGGTTTTTGCATCAGAGCTTACTCCCTTTGCCGTCGAACTCACAGAACAATTGGTAAGCGAGGTTACTTCATGCAGCTGGTAGAAATTACTGATTTTTATTATAGCGCGATACTTATCTCCGCATCGTTAGTGAGCTCATGGAGAAGGGTCAAGGCAACTCAGACGAGGACGCCTTTGGCGAGTACCTTGATGATAAGAGTATCACAGCTCTTGGTGTTCTACAGACTATTGGCACTTTAATCTTGACTTTGGAGAGTACTCCAGAGGTGTTGCTTCATTTGGAAAATGTCCTCGTGCCCGTCATCACAGTGACCCTCGAGAACAAGCTTTTCGGTAATTACCCCAATCATTCTTTCACTATGTGGGATTAAGTACCCTTTTACTAATTGATTTAGAACTCTATAATGAGGTGTTTGAAATTATTGATAGCTGCACATTTTCCGCGAAATCCATCTCCCCAACAATGTGGATGGTCTTCGAGTTGATACATAAAACATTTAAGGATAGGGCCGAAGTTTATGTTGAGGGTAATCATCAGTTTACATATTTGTATTATTCGATGCAGTAAAGGCTAACGCTAAATATTAATGCAGATATGCTCCCTTCGTTGGACAATTATATTACATATGGTGCAGAGATGATGCGACAAAACCCAACATATCTCGAGATTATTGTTGATATTATCCAGACGATCTTCACACATGAGAGACTGGGGGCTATGGATAGAATTTGTGGATGCAAGCTGGCGGAGGCAGTTATGTTGAACATTCGTGGTGGAGTCGACAACTACCTCAAGGGTTTCATCGAAATTCCCATGCAATGTCTCATTAACCCTCCCACAAAACTAGTGAAGAGTTATCAACTTCATCTTATGGAGATGGTAATCAACTGTGTATATTACAACCCGGCGGTGACTCTGCAGGTGCTTGAACAACATGGCTGGACAAACAAGTTCTTCAGCCTATGGTTCTCGAACATTGATAACTTCAGCCGAGTTCATGATAAGAAGCTGTCGATTGTTGCTATCTCCGCCTTGCTTCAATTAAGACCTGAGCAAATCCCTCCAACCATCCAGCCAGGCTGGCACCGCCTATTGCAAGGCGCGGTACGCTTATTTGAGACCCTGCCAGTCGCCATGAAGAGTATGTAACTCTCACACCCAACCTTGATTCAAAACTGATCTGTTATATCCAGACCGAGAAGAGGTATCTAAAGAAGGGCTTCTCGAAGACGACTTCCAGTCCGATGATGGAAACGAATGGGAAGCTGGTGCAGAATGGAACGATGAAGAGAGTAAGATTCACCCAGGACTTCTCCCCACGGAGTATGTGCTCACGGGCTTTAGAGGATGAGACGGATATTCCTGACGAAGCCACCGGTTACCTTGAATTCCTCAACTCCGAATCAGCCAAGCTCAAGGAAACAATCGACTTCGATGACGATGATGACGACGATGAGGAAGAGCTCGAGGAAGAGTCTATTCTAGAGTCACCTTTGGATAGTATTGAGCCATATATATTGTTCCGGAATGCTTTCTTAGGTTTGCCTTACCAATAGAAAAAAATTTAGGCTGGCGTCCATTGCTAATATATCCCAGGCTTGAAACTACAACAACCTCAGCTGTACGATAATCTCACAAAGGCCCTTAGCCCTGAGGAGCAGGCAATCATTGGCGGAGTAGTGGAGCAAGCGAGCATCAATGAGGCACAGGCAGCAGCTACTGCAGCAGCACTGGCTCAACAAACAAATGGCAACTAACAAATGGATAACAAATGGCAACTAGTATCGGCCAAGCAAGGCTTCGCGGCTGGCAAGGCGCTTAGCGTCAAGGAGGGAGCGCTTGATCTCCTTTACCTGATGAATGAAATCGACTCTCGGTGTAGGTGTATCAAAAGTGATTGTTTGCCTCCTTTTCTCTCTTTTCTTTTTTCAATTTTCATTTGTGGGATCGGGTTCCGAACATTTCTTCTATTTTTTCCCTTTTGACGTGTTATGTGGATGCACGCAAGTTCCTTTTGATCTAGCCCTTGTCAGTGGGTTTTTGTGTTAATGATTAGAAGAAGAGTTTCAAGCACATTGGCAAAAGTTTACGGAGGAGTTGCGGCCTGTCGGATTCGAACGATATTTGATAATCAGACATCAAGGTGGAAGGTTTGGAAATAGGGTCATGGACAAAGTGATTATTGCCAGATTTCTTATGTTACAACCTAGATCTGTGATTGAAAGTACTTTAAAATCACCAGCCTCTTTTCTTTTACTATATTTACCATATCCTCCTAAGTAAGTCTGATGCTTTACAAATTATCTGGGCAAGTTAGGACAACTAACTAGTCCTAATGCCACATACAGCCTTACTAATCACATAAAGTGATGCTCTCTTGAGGCACGGGAGGCTCCATTCGGACTGATGAATTCATAGCCATACCCTGTTAGACCCTTCAGATACACTCACATTCCGCCCACAAGTCAGATTGCTCATCTTGCGGTAGAAGAATGCAGTATATAGCATAAAGCACAAAAAACTTCTGGGTATGAGGCACGAGGAAGACGTCCCGTGAATAAAGAACAAACTGCATGCCAGCGCTTTCTATTCAACCCTGCGCGTTTTGATTATATTTGTCCCTCGCCTTCCCAAATAATTCTTCTTGTTGCCTCAATAACTCCTCCTCCGTCAAGCCACTCTGCTCCATCTTGGTCTGCTTCTTTTCTCGGGACTAGGGTCTGGTCAATAAATTTCTCTTCACCAAGTAGATACTCAGGATTGACCTTCTGGTGTTCTTTGTGCTCTTGAGCAACCTCCTGTATTTGTTCAATGTAATCTTCGAAACCCAGATCCTTCAGAGCTCTGACGACATGTTCCGCAGCAATGGTCTTCTTGGCCTCCTTCTCAGCTATCTCGTTGGCTTCGGAGGAGATGAGTGTGATGAACTCGACACAACATTCTATGAGGAGATCACGAGCATCTTTTGCGAAGGAGAGGTCGTTGGATAGGATCTCTTGGATGATTTTCTGGACGGTGGCTGGACGGTAGTAAGTAACTTGTCCATGGAAGGATAAGTGGGTAGGTACCTTTAGGTAGCGACAGGTCGTCGTTTGCTATAGGTCAGTCAGTTTTAGAACGAAATTTGCATAGAGAAAAAAGTATTGCACTTACACCCACCAAACTCTCGGTCTGACATTGTGAACCTTTGCTTGTAGGTGGGAGATGCAACGATGGGGACGATAACCGGGGGCCCTTCTATTATATATTTGGAGTATGCGGAAGCTGGGGCCTTGGCATGGGTTTATGTTCTGTAGATGGGCAACTTGCAGTTCGCCATGCACATTTAAACCACAGCTTTGCATTTTCAGTCAGCTACAGCGTCACGAATCTCGGCCCTCGAAATGCCACCTGCTCTGAATCAGACGCTTGTGGTGGATAATGGGGCATATACGATTAAAGCTGGCTTTGCGAAACAAGGAGCCGGGCTGGACAGTTGCTCGGTGATTCCGAATTGTATCGCAAGAGGAAGGGACAGGAAGGTGTTTGTGGGCTCGGAACTGGACTCATGTAAGGATTTTGGAGGGATGGGTTTCCGAAGACCTGTCGAACGAGTAAGCGCTCTCTCTGCTCTTCGGTCAGCCGAATGTAGTTGACAGAAGTGTTTGTCCAGGGCTATCTGGTAAACTGGGAGTCGGAGAAAGAAATTTGGGACCGCGCGTTTCTGGATACAGCGTCTCATCTGGCTTGTGACCCCCGAAGGACAACCTTGGTCCTCACCGAAGCGCCAAATGCTCCATCTACATTGCAGACGAATTGCGACCAAATAATATTCGAGGAGTACGAATTCGGTGCGTACTATCGCTGTATTGGTTCGTAAGTTCCAACCTGTCCGTCCTGTTGCCTTACACCATGCTCATCTAAAGCGCAGGAGCCTCTCTCGTGGCGTGGAATGATTTGGGTCAAGATGCTGGGAAACCTCCAACGGCGCCCGCTGAGTGTGCAATGGTTGTGGACTCGGGCCATAGTTTCACCCATGTTATTCCCGTAATTAGAGGCAAGGTCTACCATCCAGCGGTACGGAGGGTCGACGTGGGTGGCAAATTCCTCACCAATTATTTCAAAGAGATGGTGTCTATCCGGCATTACAACATGATTGATGAGACCCACGTCATGAACGAAATAAAAGAGGCCGTATGCTTTGTTTCCACTGACTTCAGTGCAGACCTTGAAAAGTGCAAGCGCATGAAGAAGGGCGGGAATCCTATTGTGATGGACTATGTCTTGCCGGATTATAACGAAGGAAAAGTTGGTTATGCACGGGCACATGCCCCCCGGCAGGGAAAATTGGCAATGGGCCCGGATGAGCAACACATGACGCTGGGGAATGAACGATTTACCGTACCGGAATTGTTGTTTACACCGAGTGATGTGGGCATGAGGCAGGCGGGGATTCCGGAGGTGGTAATGCAATCGTTGGAAAAGGTCCCAGAGCAGTATCGAGATTTGCTGCTGGCGAATGTGGTGATTTTGGGGGGTAACGTCAATATTCTGGGATTCCTTGAAAGATTGTATGTACCATCTTCTGGCCACTTGGGTGTCCATTACATTAACAGTGGATTAGTGAGATGGAGCTCCGAATACTGGCGCCTGCGGAGACGGTTGTCCGTGTCATAAAACCAGACCAGTAAGTATCCATCTGGTCACATTCTATATAAATATTGATACCTAACAAACAGAAAAACAGTCCAAATAAATACACGTGGCAGGGCGGTGTCAATCTGGCACTCAATCAACCAGCTCTGACAGCGCGGGCAATCACCCGTGCGGAATACCTCGAGCATGGAAGCTCATGGGTAGCCAAAAAATTCGCCGGGCTGCCTATTCCTGCCGGAGCCGGTAGTTCTGGTGCAGGTGGGGAGCGCAGTACTGCCTCTGCTAGTCATAAAAAAAGGAGGGTCTCTGACGTCTAAACGGCAAGGTCTATATGTACATTAGTTCTTTCTTTTCCTGCGCGGAGTTAGGAGCTCGCCGAAACACGTATAAACCTTCATTTTTGCGCGAGATGATGAGCTTTGAGAATTTGCCTCGATAAGGCTTAGCGGCATGCCGAATGAGGAAAGAGGGGTGCATGGAGGGGAAGCAACAGCTCCCTTGCTTTCTGCATGGGCTGGGCTGCCTCAGAAACCAGGATGTCTGCTGTGGGATGATCATGGCCAGCCTTTTTTTCCTTTTTGTTTTCTGTGTTCTGGACTATATGCACCTACTCGGGCTCATCCGAAATAAACTCTTGCAATAATACATCTAACCTGAAGCTCCTTCTAATAATGGGCTGTTGTGATTGAATGAGTTATCGACTGCAGTGCTGGGGGCTGTCCCTGGGTGGAATATCACGGGGCCCGCAAACCTGCACGGGCAAGTGGCCGAGGAAGAGCAGCCATACTTTAACGGGGGCAACATTCCCGTTGATAGGAAACGCGGCTAGATACTACTACTAAGTACATAGTTAGTACGTAGGTAGGTAGCTTTGGGCTCTCTTCTCTGTCCTCTCTTTACACTATAATATCTCTTCTACATTATCCTCCTCAGACTTTTTTTTAGTCCTTTGCATCTCTAGATCCCTCCATTTCCCATTTTTGTGCACGTTCCTCCACTCCATCGTTTTCGCCGTACATAGTCATTCTCAAGATGGTGCAACGGCTTTACATTACCTATAACCAGGTCAGTGGTATGAGTGCCAGTTGGCTTAGCATCAGGCAGGCCATCTTTGATGCGATGGCAAATGGCGGGGGGTGAAGGGTTGATCTGGAGCTGACAGGTATGGTTTGTTAATAGGTCCACAAACTTTGTCAAGAGGCTGGGCAGAAGATCCTTAATGACTTTAAGCCGCATCTCATGATTGCGTAAGACCCCCCAGAATCATTTTGTATCTCTCATAGAACTGGTCAAGGTGGTCCGTTTGGAAAATGCATATGGTTAACTGGAGTTCTTTGATACAGCATTGGAGGTGGTGGTTACGTTCCAGCCCGCATCCTCAGGTGAGTCGAGCGACATACCATTTTCCCCCTTCCGTCAACCCAACAAACCTAACTCTTCTCCCACTGGCAGGTCCTTCCTAAAGACCCCCGGCTCCCCCAACATTCCCATCCAGGCCATCGGTCTCTCCTTGTACGAGAAGCTCACCCGTGATGGTCCCGAGGAAGCCCTAGGCCAGCAAGTCACCCGAACCCAATGGCTCGACTTTTCCTCCATCAACAGAACAGACTTGATCGGGAAGAACATCTTGATTGTCGATGAAGTTGATGATACAAGGACTACGTTGCAGTATGCAGTACAGGAATTGGAGAAGGATGTGAGTGAGGTTGCTAAGAAGGCTGGAAGAGAGAATGAGAAGACGAACTTTTTTATCTTTGTGCTGCATGTAAGTCGACGTTATATTCTACCATATATGGGCATTGTATGGAAAGAACAGGAATGCTGATATAGTGGGAATATGGCAGAACAAGGATAAAGCGAAAAGGGGTTTCCTCCCACAGGAGATGATGGATAAGGGAAGATATCTTGCTGCACAGACGGTCGGTGATGTCTGGTGCTGCTATCCATGGGAGGCAACGTAAGCACCCTAGACGTGCATGTCTGTGTATACTAACGTATATGACAGGGACATTGACGAGCATGACCGCCTTGCTGCGGAAGCAGCAGTTACAGGTTGTCAGTAGAGCCGGGAGGGGAAGAGGGGTGGAGGGGGAGGGGGGGGAGGAGGTAGCTGTGGGAATGTAATGGTAAAAGTCTGATACCCACAGGTAGGCCAGTAAGAGGCGAGCTTGTGCGGAATGTAAGAGGGCCGTTTGGGGTTTTGCGCCGCGTAGAACTAGAATCTGTCTGTGCTTGGTTTCGTGTTGTGAGTTTGATGAGATACATATCGCTATCGTTTATTTGTGGCGTTCCAATTGGAGTTTTGGGATGTGGGTTAGTGGATGAAAAAACACCTTTCTGGAGGTGGTGTATCCTCAAGATGAAAGTGTCTCTACATATACACATATACACATATACACATACACATGCATACAATTACTATACAATTGAAGAGAAAAGAAGAATAAACACAAAACCTATACCAAACCAAGCACAATAAGATATCATGCAAACAATACAAAAAAATGTTATGCAAAAATATCCTCGATTACCGCCGGATAGGGCAAAGGGCATCATCATTTCTCCTCAGAACAGAATTTCACCCGCGGTCTCGTGAAGCCGGTTTCTGGGTTCTTGATTGTGTCGTTGTCGCCACGTTCAATCTCGGGGTGGATTCGGAGGCCTGTGTTTGGGAAAGAGAGGGAAGGTTAGCAAACTTACCGACTCCCTGCCTTCCACTCTCCTTCGCAATCAACCCCACCGATCTCAACCTCCAGCTCCCTTTATTTTCACCAAGGAAGCGAAAAAAAAAGGAGCACAAATCAGGGTTAATAAACTCACGATAGACCTCCACCTGTCCCTCCTTCGTGGCCCCCTCCTTCTGTCCCTGAACAACGTTCTCCCTCAACACCTTCGCTACGTCCCTCGCATGTGTGATTGCCTCGCGGGCCTCGGGTGAGTCTGCCACGAGCGTGCGGGAGCTGAGGAAGGCGCTGCGGGATTGCGCGCGTGCGGCGTTGAGGAGGGGTGGGTCGCCTGTGTGTGTGTGTAGAGGAGGTGGGGGGGGGGGGATGGTTAGTTGAGAAGGGAGAAGGGGGGTATGGAGGATGATGAGGGGGAACCTTGGAATGCGATGCGGATTGCGCGGAGGAGGTTTCGGTAGGCGGAGAGGGCCATTTGTTCGGGGGTTTGGTTTGTTTGGGTTGGTTTGTTGGAGAAGTTGTGTAGGTGGTGGTGGGTGAGTGATGGTTAACAAATTAATATAAATACATCATATTTATTCTTGATTTTTATGTAACTTACCAATATGTACTGTACATTAACTAGTACATTAATCCCAGTAATAGCCGTAAACGAATTGATCTTTTGCCAAAAAAAAAAAGAAAAAAGGGAAATCTCTCTATTCACTCTATTCAGGTATGTTATGATTTTAATCCGTAGGGCTTTTCTTTTCCTTTTTTTTTTCCTTTTTTTTTTTTTTCTTTTCAATCTCCTCCTTCCCGTTTATCAAAATAAAATTAAAAAATTAAAACATTCTAAATGGTTCTAGAATTGTATCCCCAAACCCCAACCCCAACCCCAACCCCAACCCCCATCTGATTAATTCTACGGAGTAGTTTTAACAAAGTAACCACAAGGAAAAAGAAAAGAAAAATAATATTGATTTCGAAACTCAATATACTTGCTGTTATGCTGGCCATCTCCGACGAGATACTGCCAATGGGGAAAAGGGGGGGTGGGGAGCAGGTCAGGTCAATGTTGACAATGGGATGTTAAAGGGAGATGAGAAGTAATGAGTTACATAGACCTCTTTGATTAAGCCTTTCGGGTTGATAAGTCTAAAGGATGACTTGCAGTGTATATTAATTCTATGATACAGGTAAAATAATGTATGCGCCAGTGAACGCCCCGAGGAATTTAATAAACATAAATATAAATGGTAATAAGGCGTCGGCTTTGGCATGCATCCACGCGTAGGGAGATGTTAACCAAGTCGTAGTCACGCCGAGCGGGTAGGTGGAGAAGAGGGTGATCGTGGTGGTGGCTGGTTCAAAATCGTTCGATTCAAGCTGCGGACAACCAATGCTACGGGAACATCGTCTTTCCCAGTTTAGCATGCAGAACCTCGACTCGCCATTGAGCCCCAACCGTTGTTGATGTGTCCCGCTCCACTTCTACCGCCATTATCACCACTCCATCCCCCAGGGCCTTTCTTTCATATCGTCCCCCCCCCCCCCCCTTTCTGTCTTCATATCTATGCTCTACTTCAAAACCACATTCGCCCCCCTCAACTCCAAATACCCCTCCTTCCCTCCAGGTGGCAACTCCCGAATCGCCCTATACACCTCCACATCCGCGTATCTCAGCTTTGTCCTTGGGTCCATGTATTTACTAGGGAGGCCCGTGATGTCGCACCAGTGCGCGCGGGCGGGGTGGAAGGAGGGCGCGGATTCGATATTGGTGTATGTTGCACTGACAGCCCCGGGGTTGGAGGAGGAGGAGGGAGAGGAGGAGGAGGTAGTGGCCGCGGTGGTGGTAGTAGTGGTGGTGGTGGTGGGGTTTATGTTGGGGTTGGTGGTGAGGGTTTTGAGGTCTTCTTGTAGGATTTGTTTGAGGTTTTTGTTTCGCCGGGGAGGGGGTTTCCAGTGGGGAGACTTGAAGGGCTTGGGGAGGAGGGTGATGTCAAGGGGGTCAAGTAGGGGGTTGGGTATAGCCTGCTGGGGGGCCATGGTTGAGGCTGGGAGGGGGTGGAATGGAGAGAGGAGTCTGGTGGCTGGAGCTTTTTGTGGTGTTTGGGGGCTTGGCGCTGTCAGGGAGCTTTTATCGATGCGAACGGGAAACGAAAAAAAAAATTCCGGATTGCAACAGTCCGGAGCAGGGAATTGTGCTCTTATCGCAGGATGGAATCGCCACATGAAAGGGAGCAAGGTGAGAGGCTCGGTCTCAATGGAACAAGAATGCCTACGCAGAGGGCTAATAGAGCGAATTCTTAGGTCTCCTCCTAAACCGCATCATCGCAAACGTCGTACGTCGTGGCCCACCCAACCTGACGTCATAATCATCAAGCTAACAGTACCGACCCTGCAGGAGAAGCTCAATGAATCTATCCTCCTGCTGAACCGCACTCTCCAGGTGTGTTTCTGCCTTCTCAGCATGCTAGACTTGTGGGTTGTGGGACTTGGTACTGATGGTGGATATACGTAGGATATCAATGTCCAGAATATGAATGTGGAGATTGTCGCGCAGATGTTTAAGAATTATCAGAGCAATGTGCTGTTCAACTTGGAGGGTAGGTTAAGCCTTGCCCGTAGGCCAGGGGAAGGTCGAGTTGATGGATAGGAGCTAATTGCGATGATGGGGGGTTGGGCAGCGACGAATAATTTGAAGGATCCGGTGTAGATTGGAGGAAGGGAGGAGGGCAGGAGTGGAGGAGGGATTTATTGTGAATGGCTTGATGGGTTGGAGATTGCCCCTGTGGTTCCTGCATTTCTGTGTTGTTTACTCTATGCGAAGAAGGTAGATGTACCGTACCGTAAGTGAGCACAAAACAAGACAAGACAAGACAAATCAAATCAAATCAAATCAAATCAAATCAAATCAAATCAAATCAAATCAAATCAAATCCAGCTCCCCGTGAAAGTTCTAAGCCGCAACTTAACTAGGAGAACTCCAGGGCTGGTAGCCATAGCCAAACATATGACGGGAGCTGGGACAACAAGAAGCAGTTTATCAAGTTGAATAATATATTACATGTACCATTATCTCCCGCTCATACTTCTAACCCGTTCCACTGCACCCTCCTGTGCTGTTATTTGTTCTCGCTCGCTCTAGACGTATATTTTTGATCAGACATTTTGATGTTGAACTAGGTCGAGCGATCTCTGATCACGTAACTGCTTCAGCTTCATGTGAGCAACGATACATTTCATGGCCTCACTCCCCCACGCAACCCTCCAACCAAACCAAACCTGCAATGGTGTCCAACAACGAAGACCCCCTCCCAACTCCCACGCTCTACCCCGTCCCCGACACCCCCGTATACAAACGATACACCCCCTCACCTCGCCCCGGCCCTCCCCCAACCGACCACGAAGTCGCCATCGTAATCGACAGTGGTACTCCCCCAAAAACCCATCCCACCCTAATCCAACCCAAAGCTAATATCCTCTCCGCCACCCAGGTTCCTGGCAACTCCGAGCCGGCTTCAGTACAGACACCTCCCCCCGATTCACCTGCACGCCGCAAGTCGCTCGCTACCGTGACAGAAAAGCTCTCAAGACATACACAATCTGCGGAGACGATACGCTTGCAGATGCAACCTCGAGGTCCCAGGCAAAAAGCCCGTTTGATGGAAATGTAGTAGGGAATTTTGATGTATTTGAGAACTTGCTGGACTATACGTTTTTGAAGTTGGGCTTGGAGGGGGATGGGAGTGGGGGAGTGGGGCATCCAATTGTGATGACAGAGGCGGTGTGCAATCCGAATTATAGTAGGAGAGGTACGCGTCGCATCTGAGTTATGCGTGGTCTGGTTTTTTTTTTTGGTTTGGGGGATTGGACCTGCGAGACTGACAACATGTAGTGGTCACGGAGATGCTCTTCGAAGCCTACCAAGCCCCCTCCGTCGTCTATGGCATCGACTCCCTCTTCTCCTACAGCTACAACTCCGGCACCACCGGCCTCGTAATCTCTTCCTCACACACCTCGACTCACCTCATCCCCGTCTACAATGGCCGGGGGATCCTCCCCCTCGCAACTCGCCTCAACTGGGGGTCAACCCAAAGCACGGAATACCTCCTCAAACTCTTACAGCTGAAGTATCCCACCTTCCCGACTAAGCTTGCTCCATGGCAGGCTGAAACACTCATGGTTGATCATTGCTACGTTTCGGAAGATTATAGAGCCGAGGTCTCGACTTACCTAGACCCAAAGGTCCTTCTGGATAAGGACCGAGTCATTCAATTCCCGTTTATTGAGCAGGTGGCACAAGTCAAATCCGAGGAAGAGCTAGCAAAGATCGCTGAGCGCAAGAAGGAAAGTGGGAGGCGGCTACAGGAGCAGGCCGCGCGTATGCGCCTAGAGAAACTCGTGATCAAAGAACAACAACTCGATTCCATGCGAACGCTACAATCACGGATTCAAGACGGCGAGTTTCTTTCAAACAAGCGCGATTTAAAGCGAATGCTTGACTCTCATGGAGTTAAAGACGAGGCGGCCCTGGAGAAGTCGATTCGGGAACTTGATAAATCTGTGAAACGCGCACGGAAGGAGGATGTTGGGGAGGATGTTGAAGACATCCCTACCTTCCCCCTCTTGGATGTCCCGGATGAGGTACTTGACCCGGACCAACTCAAGCAGAAGAAAACACAGCGACTAATGAAATCGAACTGGGAAGCGAGGCAACGCACAAAGGCGGAGAAGGAAGCTGAGAAGGCGCGGATTGCGGAAGAAGAGCGGAGAGATGCAGAAATGCGAGAGAATGACCTTGATGCGTGGATTTCTGATAAACGCGCGCAGCGCGAGGCGCTGTTGGGGAAGTTAGAGGGTAGGAAAAAATTAAAGTCGGAATTAGCAGATAGGAAGAGTCTTGCAGCACAGATACGGATGAAGAGTTTAGCTAACCTAGCTAGCGACTTGCCCGGTGGCGGAGGTGGAGCCAGCGGGGTAGGAGGACCACTAGGCCTTGGTGGGGCGGCAGGAGGGTCTAGGAGGAGAACGAATAACCCCGATGCAGACGATAATTTTGGCGCCAACGACGAGGACTGGGCGGTTTATCGCACCCTCGGTGGGCCTTCTGGCCCGGGCGCAGACGACGACGAGGAAGATGAGGAGAAGCTTCTGACGGAGCAGATCAGGTCTTTGGAAACGCAGCTGCATAAGCACGATCCGGGATTTGAGCAACATCTCACCGCGCTTGCGCACGGCGATTGGAAGAATTCTCGCTTACACCATTTTCTGAGGGGCCCGTGGGCCCCGCCGCTCTCAGCGATTATGGAGAGTAAGGAGTTCTTGGAACGGCAGGCAGAGCACTTCCAGATTCATCTTAACGTGGAGCGAATCCGTGTCCCGGAGGTTGTGTTTCAGCCACAGATGGGCGGCGTGGACCAAGCGGGTGTGATTGAGATTGCGAGCGACTTACTCCTGGGCCCGAGGACCCGTGGGGTGTTGGGGGAGGCGGCGGGGAAGGAGTTACAGAGGGATGTTTTTCTAACAGGTGGGTGGACGGGGTTGGATGGGTGGGAGGGGAGGGTTAGGAGGGAGTTGGGGTGTGTGGTTGAATGGGGGAGTGAGATTGCGGTGAGGAAGGCGAAGGATCCGGTGTGGGATGCATGGAGGGGCGCGGCAGGGTGGGTTAGAGGCGAGTTGCAGTTTGGGGAGGAGGAGTATAGGAGGAAGAGGGTCACGAGAGCGCAGTATAATGAGATGGGAGGAGAGTATATCAAGGAGCATAGGCTGGGGAATGCGACGGGGTAGCGAGTGCGGCAGGAGTGAGTAGGGTGAGTGAGTGAGTAAGTGGAGTGGTTGGGAAACATTACTATATATTCTACGAATATGTATCTGTAGTACGTATACGCTGCATTAATGCTTGTGTTGTTTTGGCGTTTTTTTTTTTTTTTTTTTTTTTTTCAATTTTCCATTTTACTATTTTTTCATTTTCTTTTTTTTCCAATTTTTTTTTCTTTTAATGAAAAAAAAGTTTTCGACATCAGTCATTTCTTTTCTTAGTCATTTCATGTACTTAAACAATCACTATGTAGAGTAACAGAGTACAGGGAAAACTGGTGAATAAGACTCCTTGTCTGTATCTTTGCTCCTTCCTTTTTGCATTACTAGTTGTAGGCAGATTATGATTCAGATACAGACAAGGAGTCTTATTCACCAGACAGTAAGTACAAGTACAAGTACCGTAACCAGATTTAAGTACCTATCCATGTACCTAACTGTACTTGTACATAGTAAGCAATCAGGGTAAACGTTTTCTTTATTCCTTCCTCTTCCCCTTCCCCTTCCCCTTCCCCTTCATCTCCCTCTCCCTCTCCCTCTCCCTCTCCTTCTCCTTCTTCCAATAGTTACCACCTTCTTTTTTTTTTTTTTTTTTTTTTTTCTTATATATGTATATTTAATTTTTTTTTTCATATTGTTCAATTTTTAGAACTCTCTACAAAATCTAAGCAAGCACCAGAAAACTAAAAGCAAGATGTTTATTTTTTTGGGAAAAGAAAGAAAAAAAAAAGAAAGAAAGAAATTTCGAGAGAAATACAAACCCAATCTTCCCAGCGCACACCACACCAACCACCCCCCCCCCCCCCCCCCCCTCTCTCCCCCTACCACCCCACAACAACAACAACAACAACAAAACAACAACGACGACGACAACAAAAAAGAAAAAGAAAAAACTAAACAAACAAACAATTTTTGAATCCTCTTCCCTTTGTCCCTTTGTTTTATCAAGTTCCATTTGAAATACCACAACACACTACACTCTCACTACCTACAATATGCCCCCCCCCCAACCCCACTTCCCCCCGCCCCCTCCTCCTCCCCTTCTCCTTCCCCGAGGCGAGTGGAGACACCGCTTAACCTTTCGTGCTGTGCAGTTATGAATTTGCTAGAAGATACCAGTAACTTGGTTTGGGTACGGAAGCAAAAAGGTACGGACTTCATGAGTGGGCGAGTTTACGTTTAAAAGTAAGTCTCTCAGTACAAGTCCACTCTCGATCCCCACAAAGCAAAAGAACCCCCCTGTTCGACACATCTACACGACGACGACGACCATGAGATCAAAGTGAAATGACCCAATGCAATCCAATACAATTCAATCCTAACCAATCCACTCCATCTCATTTCTCAACTCGTCTGATATCATTTCAATTAAGCTAACCATCACAGCACGGCACAACGCGGCACAAGCCAGATAAAACCAAAAACAAGCAAGGAATAATTACGCCAGGTAGAAGTCCGCAAATACTAGCAAAAAAAAAAGATAGCCATGACTTGAACTCCCTCTCCCCCTCCTTTCCAACCTTCTTCCGCTTGTCGTCGTCACACAGCAAAATGCCAATATAACAAACGCAACGGAAAACAACTCGCTTAGAATCTAGCTCAAGAACCTATAGGTCTCCCACCCCTGCTGTCGCTTTTCCTATCCACTATCCGATTATCGACTACTTCCCTAAGAATACCATAGGTTGTCCAAGACATGCATGTAATCATGCCTTTCCCCCATTAACCTCTCCCTCGGCCACCGCTGCCGCCGGAAGAGCAACACCCTGCTGTGCCGAAGGCGTCACATCCTCCCCTCTCAGCTTCTTCTTCACGTACTCCGCATACGCACCATCACCCCCCTCCTCTAGCGCCCTCTTCGCCGCTGCAACAGGCCCATTTTCCAATGCTGCTTGCTGCTGTTGTACCTGCTGCTGAGGTGGTGGATGTGCAGCCACCATCTGTGCCTGTGGAACAACATGCTGAGGCTGCTGAGAAGCCACCGGCGCCGGTACTCCCATGGATGCTGTAGGCGCTGTCTGTTGCTGCTGGGAAGGTGGTGGGACGGCATGTACAGATTGCCCTTGTGGGGGTTGCGTATGAGGGAGTGTAGCCACTCCCGGGGGTGGGGGTTGAAACGGCAGAGTCTGCTGCGGCTGCTGCTGATGTGTGATGAGTATTGGTGCTGGAGGAACCGCATCCTCTCCCTGGGATTCTATCAGTCGGGATTGCAAGCTAATAATATAATCTCTCAATTGGTAGTTTTCGTTTTGTATCGCTTTGTAGGATTCCTCCAGGGCGGTCATGTCTCGAACTTGTTCCTCGAGTTTCTTGATGTAGCCTTCTTTACGTTGGCGGAATGCTCGCTGATGAGGTTTTCTTGTTAATTTCTATGTCATGCTCTACTAATCGGGGTAATTGGAGTTACCTGGGCAGCTCGGTTCTGTGCCGCACGTTTTGAGGTTGACAATTCCCTTTTACCACCTCGCTTAGGTGTCTCCGATGACCCCTCCCCTTCCGGCGAATGAGACTGCATCTCTGGTGTCGTCCCCTGGATCTGAATGTTCTGCTGTGGCTGTTGGTGTTGCTGTGGGTGTGATGGATGCTGTATCTGCGGTATTCCCTGAGGAGGTTGTTGGTGATTTACCCCCACACCGGATATCGCCGGGTCAATGTTCAAATTGTCATCATGCGAAGCCACCGACCCCCTCTGATCCGACGGGCTTTGAGATACCGGTTTTTGTGCGGTGCTGGCCGCTTGCATGTTGTGCAACAGGTGTGCGCGCAAAGCTATAATGCAAAGGGAAAGAAACATCAGCATACACGTCAATCATTTGAAATACACGCAACAAACAGAGACTCCCCGAAGAACAATAAGCCATTGTTGAACTCGACTGACCTTGCTCTGCATCTTCTGTTTCCTGCTGATCATCCCATCCCTCTATTAGTGTCTGTCCATGATTGAGTTCCTCTTTTAGGTATGAAGGCTGCTGTACCTGCGACTGCGGACTCTGGAGATGTTGGTGGGGGGGATGGGGAGCCGGAGCGAGAGTGGGCTGCATTGTAGAGTAATTGGAGTAGAATACGGGATTGTATGAGTTATCAAGAAGGTCGAGAGCGTTGACAGCGTGATTTGACCACGGGAAAAGCTGGGAGGATCCTATCCTTCACAACGTCCGGCAGTGTTATGAGCCGAGGGCTTTCGAGGGAATTGACAGTATGGGTTCCCGGTACTGGTGGGATTGTTTGGATCGCCGCCTCGCACAATGGTTATTCCTCAGAATTGGGTGGATGGGATTCGAGAAAGACGAAGCTTTCAGAGGATCAATGCTGTGGTGACGGCTTGACTGCCTTCGTCGCCTTGTCCGGTGTCGTTCGGTCGTTTGTGTTGTACTTGGGTTGGGGCAGTTGGCTTTGGCCGGCCGTTTCAACAAGGGCTTTTCGCGCGGCGGAGTCCAATTGGAAGGTTCCTATTCTGGGCCAAAAAATGCGTTGGTAAGTAAGCGTGCAACTTTTGAGCTGACCTAAGGATGTGTTTGAGTCAGGATTGGTTTTTGACTCGTGATTTCGGTTATAATGCAAAACACAGAGAGGAATGGATCAGAGGAAAAAGAGGCAGGAGGTAAGGAGCAGAGGAATGGGCGGGATGGAAGGGTGCGGGATGGGGACGGGATGGGATTGTTTCACGGTCAAACATGACAGCAATGAGAGGAAGAATATGAGCATGTTTGATAATTTTAAGTAAATGTATAAAGTCAAGCAGAGCCACCCCTGCGATAGACGGGCCCTCTCGATTCTTTCAGCGATCGGTGTTCTCTTGCTTGCGACGTACCTTTCGTTTTTATTATTTCATGCGAAAAAGCAGCAGCTAATGGGCAGCAGCCGGAGGCTATGTAAGCTGGGGTTTCCCAACGGCGACACTTGACTGGCCGGGTTGGAAGTAGTTCAGTTCAGTTTCTGATCAAGCTCCGGCTTGTGAAAGCTGCGTAGGTAATTATTACTGCTGTCGAACGCCGTGTCTGGGTTGGATGGTGAGGTAATGAAGTAGGTCTGGCCTTTTGTGCGTAGTAAGGAATCACTCAGTCGGACGCTGATGCTGTTGGGTTTGTAAGATCTTAGAAATGGGGAGGGTGAGTGGGGAGGGGGGAAGAGAGAGGTTGGGGGGGGGTTAAAAGAAGTTTGCCCGTCTGAGTAATGCAAGGCTTTCAGTGGGTTGCCAGTGGGTTGCTGGGTAGGCTACATAGGATGGGTAGGGGTGCGGCTTGGCGGTGCGGCTTGGCGGTGCTGCATATGGATTTGGGGGGGGGAGGAAGGTAGTGCAAGAAGGAACGTGGGCGTAATGGGGCGTATGCAATGGTTGCAACGGATACGGTGTCAATGGTTCGTAATCGTTCGTTTGTAGATTGTCGTGAATGGTTGTATTATAACGTAGAATTATAACGCATATATGTACGGGGCCAGGCAGGGCGAGAAACAAGGGGGCCCCGTCTACCTTATTCTACGGTATGGGGTTGATATCCATCCATCTATTCATCCATTCAGAACATGTGGAAAGCTTGATTTGGATTAATCATCTGATTTTACGATTATTATTACCCAATGTTCCTTTGGAGATTATTCGGGCCAGTTACAAGTGTGCGGTATCTTTTTGACTCCGATGCCGAGGGGTGTGGGCTAGGAGAGAATTGGCAAAAGCCAGAACTCGAGAGAATTGGAGCGAAAATATGCTTTTCTTACGCAATTTATTAGTCTGCGTGTGGGGTTAGCGATAGATTGCTTGCTGACGTGACCAGGTTGGTTTTGGAACTTACTGTGAACCCCCGTATATTGTTATGTATGGTATGGTATGTATGTATGTAAGGTAGGTATGTCATGCAGATCCCGACGAAGGAAAGTTGTGTGTTTTGTATGGCCCGGAGAATGGATTCTTGTTATCTAATCTATTGCTGGGCAACATAGTTCTACAAAGTTGTCTATGGATATTATTTCAGGAGATATGTGCACTGTGAAGTATAGAGTATGGTAATCTGGTTGAGAGTATGGAATGTTTTTCCAACAAATACAGCATATATTATTCTCTCAGTAAAACTGCCGATCACGGGATCTAAAGCCAGAAGAATTGCCCTTTTTTTTATTATTATTTAACTTATGATATAGCGAGTCGAAGCTGTGATATTATTATTTAATCCTTACCATATGGGATCATTACGGCCGGATCTGGGAAGGGAGGGCTCCTTGGATATTAACATTCAAATTTACTCCAACATTTAGTGTATATATATTCCAACCCTCCCCTCTCTTTCTTGAGCCTGCAATCTCACTCCCGCAGAACTTAGTAATTGCCGAACTTTACTTACGTTACTCGTGTCATAGTATGCTTCCTTAAATATAATTCATGACACAGCTATACAGTAGTAGGACATTCGTGATCAGAAGAAATCTTGTGATATAAATTACCGCTACAAAACTCATTCCATGTGTTAACCCTAGCCCAAAGGTATGGTCATGGCGTACATATATCATGCTAGTCTCGTGCCTACTGATGATGCAAGTACATGCCCAACCAGACTAGTACATGCCCACCCCCAATGGATATATTACCACCTGACTGCGTTGACCACTAGTCATTGAAATGTCCTTATTTCGTCTGCATTCACCAGGGAATATGTACAGTATCTACTTGCCGGATTTAGTGTATTACCTCTGATAACTAGAAATATCCATTGCGAGAAAAATGAATCCACCATGTGATGTCACATAAAGGATGGGTATTTTGCTATGGTCATGGAGGTATTGAGGGAGGTATAGTTTACTTATAGTTTTGCCTTGAGCGTTAGCTTTGGCCGACGAGAGAGTCGTATGGCAGGGCATATCACCCGGAACTACCGGTAAAAGCAGCACCATGTTATTTCCGATACATCGTTGGAATATGTAGGATGCAGTTGCAAGGGCACACGACCAACATGACTACCTAATTAGAACCCTGGTAGTCGACCAGACCATTATTCGTATCGAGGTCGGAGATCTTAGAAGCTCATTTCAGGCAGAAGAAATAGGTTAGCCAGTGTGCCCACTTACATTTGTGCATGGTATCTGCTTAGAATTCAAACAGCCCACACCCTTCACCACTCAACTTCAATAACTGCATTGCCCTCTCCACGCCTGATTGTCCATAGGTGTTCATTGCATACAAGAAAGGCCTTCCGATACCAACACCCTTTGCACCAATACAGAGTGCTCTGGGAATATCTGTAGCTTGCCTGATACCACAGTCGTCGGTGGTACACTTCAATCTTGTCCTGACAGCCTCAGATCTTCGATTTGTTGAACACCCTAGAGGACAATGGGCAATTTTGGTGATTTTGCGGAACTACGGAATGTCCTTCCAGCTTAGGGAGGGGTCAATGAAAGAAGAGCTGTCATTACGTTAGTGTTGCGTTCGGGGTGCGTGGAGGGGGAGTTATGGGTCCTACATTGCACGAGCGGCACCTTGACTGCTGTCCACGGCATCTTTTGGACATTGGATCCTACATCGTCAAACCTCGAACGCATGTCTATAAAAGATTAGCACAAATCCTTGAAATCCGTGGATAACCAATTGTGCACAAACCTTTTTCTCTCGGCCCAATTGCGGAGCTTCGAAATGATTTGAAAAAAACTCTATATCCTCTCCTTTCCGAATTCTGTACAATTCCCTTAGTTACTTCCTGTTCTTATTCACGTACAGCTGAATCCATTGGACTTGGTCTCCCTTTTTGGCATCGACAATCAGGTCAAATGAACAAGAGGCGAGTATCGAGATCTATACAAGAACTTTAATCTTAGATTTTCACCCTGGACACACCATCTGAATAAAATCTGTGTATGTGCTGCCCTTGTAAAGACAACTTCTCCTTCTGGATTTCCGAGTTTTCCGAGTGTAGTTGCGGTTACATAGAAAGGGATTGAGAATTTACTCCTAAAATGGTTGTGCTAAGATCCACCTACATCGCTGTTAGACAATAATAGAAACAGCTAGCCATCGAAGGATGGTAACCTCACATTCTCCACATCGACAAGTATTCGGGGCCTGAACCAGATCTTGTGAAATACAAGCTTGTTCTCTCTCATGGTAATTTCATCATCCACGCCTGAGGAATAGTAGCCCCAGGCGGTCTATTTCATAACCATCTTCGCAACAGACTATCCCAGGGATCTTATCAGCCTCATTTGCTCCATGATGTGGACAGTACTGGAATGAATCAAGTACCTCGAAATCAGTCAGATTGTAGCATTGCTCTAATGGTGGTATTCGTTTTATCCGCTCCTGTCTTGCGTCTTCTTCCAGGTCATGTGCCTTAGCTTTGACCTGGACATCCCTAAGGTGCTTCGATTTGTCAAGATACTTTTCCAGCGGATCTGGAGAGTTGGATTGGGTCGAACTCCTGTAATTTCCATCAGTATCATCAGGTATTGTACCACGGGAATGGTGTATATACATCAGTCGCATCCTTCCAGCATATATGAGTATATTTTAAACCACCTGCAATAGCTCAAGGGTATATAAAATCACAAAGGCCTTTATTTGCGCGAGCTGCCGAAAGCTGTCGGCAAAAATCAATCCCGGCCATGCGGATGCACCAACAGCCCACCATTTGGTAGCAAATGGTGGGGTTATACAAATTGTTACAGTGCTAATTATATTAATATAATTCTCTCCAGATGACAGCCGTTTGAGTGCCGTTTGAGAATATTAACAAGTGCACAACAGGGTAGTCTAGTTGGCACAACACCCTCAACAGGGTTAGCCTGCAGCAAGTGTTACATAAGCTAGAGCCCTGTGTGAAGTACTGAGAGCTAACCGATTCTCACAAAGAAGGGTCAACAATAGGTACCAAGACGGCACATTCTGCAAGAGGAGATCACAGTAAAGCCCTGCAAATGTTCGATCAATTCGTTGTTCTTTCGAGAGTACATATATCACAGCTTTTCTCTAGTCTCCTTTACGGATTACCCGGCATGCTCCGTGAAAGCCCTCACTACTCTTTGAGTACTATGTACCTCGATTGAAGAGAGCCGCTTCCAGGGCGTTCTGGGACTTTTTGCAGTTTTTTGTACTTAAGTAATTTGAACACGCGTAGAGCGAGTTTTGAGGACCTACTAAAAGTCTGGCATCAGCATTTCGTTTCACAAAGATTGGATGTTCAGACACAGATACAGAAAGTAATGTAATCTAGGAGGCCTGTGTAAGGTACATATTCTAGACATATTCGAATGTCACCACATCCTCATTTAGACTAGTCATCCTCAAAATGAAAACCGAACAAACTGTCAAACTGATCGTTCAGATGGGTAGATATATGAAATTAATTGCCAGCATAAGGAACATGTTGCATGGATTATGGCACAAGAGAGTAAACCCAACTTTCAACACAGATTTTGAATAAGCTTTTCTTATGTACAAGAGCAAAATAAATATTGATCATAGAGTTTATATGCTGCCGTTGCGAAGTTGCATACAATAGCATTGTTTTCCTGGTCCGTCCTATTGGCAAGGATTATCTATGTACCTACAGCTTCTGTGGGTTGAAGCTATCGACTTCCCGACATATTGAGAAGGGTTAACTGTTTTCCGAGCCCATCGCGACTTCGACTTACGTGATTGGGGACCCCTCACCCCTGATTATACGGCTTCAAGATATCAATTCCACAGTTCCAATATTTGCCCGCCACAAGTTATCACATTGGCGCCACAGGGGCTAATCGAATATCGATATCCAACTCAAATTTCAACAAGCCGACTACTTAGTAGCTCTCGAATTTATCACATTTACGGAGATTACCCACGCTGTTTTAGCGGACAATAGCCCTCTTGCAGGCACGAACAACTCCTCAATTCATTGCATTTCGAAACCCGACGACCAAGATGTCGTCTATGCGAGGTATGAAGTTCTTCGCATGGCACTGGTGGTTATATAAGAACATTGAAAAAGGGGGGGCTGATAATTGGGGCTGCCGCCGGATCTAGGGTTGGTCCAGTTCATTGCGGACTTACGGAATGCACGAGCTCGGGAGCTTGAAGAAAAGAGGATAAACAAGGAGTTGGCAAATATTAGGTATGTATCTCTTTGGGTCATTGCGGGGAATATACTGTTCGTTGCTAATCCCGCGGGAGGCATAGACAGAAATTCAAAGGCATGTTAGCACGTTTCCGCCCAGCGCCAGTTTAGTACTGATTGAGTTCAGATGTTGGACTGAATGGATACCAGAAGAAGAAATATGTCTGCAAGGTAAAAAACCATTGAGACAATGCGGCCAGGGAGCTGGCTGACCAAGGGTAGCTACTATATATCTACATATTAGGATGGAACGTAGACTTCGGTCATCTTGAAGCCGTGGGGCTTATTTCGGCCAACAAATATTCCGAAAAGCAAATCGGGTATCTAGCGGTTACCCTGTTCCTCAATGAAAAGCATGATCTATTGCATCTTGTGGTCAACAGCATCAAGAAGGACCTTATGGATACCAATGAACTGTATAACTGCTTAGCACTACATGCGATAGCGAATGTTGGTGGGAGGGAAATGGGAGAGGCCTTGAGTGCAGATGTTCATAGACTGCTAATATCCCCGTAAGTGAGTCCATGAAATTGTCGGGTGGGAATGAGAGAAATTCTCATGAATCTCCTTCCAGTGCCTCAAAATCATTCGTCAAGAAGAAAGCCGCCCTCACTCTACTGCGGTTGTACCGCAAATATCCGGGGATTGTGCAAAATGAGTGGGCAGAGCGTATTATCGCCCTTATGGACGACATAGATCTCGGAGTGACGTTGTCCGTGACGTCTCTAGTATTGGCCTTGGCCCAGGACAACCCAGAAGCGTACAAAGGGAGCTACGTGAAGGCAGCGCATCGGTTAAAGAGAGTGGTAGTTGATAACGAATATACCCAAGACTACATATATTACAAGGTTCCATGTCCATGGATACAAGTCAAGCTCCTGCGGCTATTACAGTATTATCCACCATCAGGTATGCATAAATGTCACAAGTTTAATGTGTGAATGGAGCTCACGCCTGAGCTAGATGATGTAAATGTTCAGAACATGATCCGGGAATCTCTACAACGCATAATCGATACAGCATCAGACATGCCCAAGAATGTACAACAAAACAATGCACAGAATGCAGTGTTATTCGAGGCTATTAATCTGGCCATCCATCTGGACACAGAAACAGGACTCATGACACAAATCTCAGTACGTCTAGGGCGATTCATCTCGTCCCGTGAAACTAATGTTAGATATCTGGGGCTGGAAGCCATGACCATTTGGCTGCCAGGTCAGACACCCTTGAGCCCATTAAGAAACACCAGGGTACTATCATCGGTTCGCTCCGGGACCGCGATATCAGTGTACGGAGGAAAGCTTTGGATTTGCTCTACAGCATGTGTGACCCATCAAATGCTGTGCCGATTGTCAGCGAGCTGTTGAAGTATCTGCAGAGTGCAGACTATGCTATACGAGAGGAGATGGTGCTCAAAATAGCTATTCTCGCTGAAAAATATGCAACAGAGTATCAGTGGTATGTTGATACATCTCTACGACTAATAAGCATGGCTGGAGACCATGTTAGTGATGAGGTTTGGCAGCGGGTGATTCAAATAGTCACGAATAATGAGGAGCTTCAGGTCTACGCTGCACAAACTATCTTACAACATGTGAAGGCAACGCAATGCCACGAGACGCTGGTTAAGATAGGAGGGTATTTGCTAGGGGAATTCGGGCACTTGATTGCAGATAACCCTGGATGCAGTCCAATTGAGCAATTTATGGCCCTCCAGTCTAAGATTAATGGCTGCTCGTCAAGCACTAGGGCTATTATCTTGTCATCATACATCAAGTTTGTGAATCTCTTCCCAGAGATCAAACCACAGCTTCTGCAGGTTTTCCGAGCATACAGCCATACTCTTGACTCAGAACTTCAGCAACGTGCGTGTGAATATCTTGCCCTTGCAAGCCTTCCATCCGACAAACTCCTCAGGACAGTTTGCGATGAAATGCCCCATTCCCCGAGCGGGCGTCTGCATTGCTGTCCAGACTTCACCAGAAACACGCTGGGACGAGCGACAAGAGGACATGGGTCATCGGTGGAAAAGATGCAAACCTTGACCGGAAGGAGTTCAATCTGACCCTCAACACCGGGCTGAAGCGATCATTCACTAACGGCACCGGTACCCCGACGAATGGCGGGAACCAGACCCCGAATACGGCGTCCCTCCTCACCCCTAGCCACGAACTTGCAGGACTGGATCTTAACGCTGACTACTCTAGCATGAGCGCAACTACCGGCAAGAAAGCGCCACCACCAAACCTCGCTAGTGCCGCACATCTTTCACCCCAATGGCAAAAAGGATACAATATGCTATTACTCCGCGCAGAGGGTGTTCTGTATGAAGATGTGCAGGTACAGATCGGCCTTAGAAGTGAATATCGGGGTCATATGGGCTGTGTCATCCTTTATTACACTAACAAATCTTCATCCCCTATTGGCTCTTTCACGACAACGATCAACAACCCCTCAAAGGGTCCCCTGTCCATTAACTCAAGTAATATCCCGGAACCAACTATTGAGGCAGACTCTCAAACTCAGCAGATGATTATGCTGGAAGCCAGCAATGTCTTCACTGATCCTCCGACGATCCGCATTTCATACCTCGCTGGCGCGTTGCAGGCACTCACGCTTCAGCTCCCTGTGGTCTTGCACAAGTTCATGGACCCTGCGCAGTTGAGCGCGGATGATTTCTTCAAGAGGTGGAAGCAGATTGGTGGTGCACCGAGAGAAAGTCAATTGGTATTTGGGGTCGAAAAGGGAAGAAGGATAGATTCAAGCCGGACGCGGAGATTAATGGAGGGATTCAGGTGGGGAGTGTTGGATGGGGTGGATCCAAATACCAAAAATTTTGTGGGGGCAAGTGTGTTGCATACCGTACAGGGAGGGAAGTTTGGCTGTTTGCTTCGGTTGGAGCCGAACTATGAGACAAATGTACGCTTGGGTCATATATTCTTTGGGATGGGGTTGGGAGATACATGCTAATGTTGCTCGTACAGATGTTTCGACTTACCGTGAGAGCAACGGATGAGTCTGTACCCCCGATTTTGGGGAAGTTGATGGAGGAAAGGCTGAAGCAGGGAGCGCCGTTGGATCGATAACCGTCAGCAAGCTGTGATCATATTGTGCAGAACCATATATGCGAGGTACATGGGTAATAGTATTTTTTTTTTCTCTTTATATTCGTTCGAGATTAGAGATTTATTAGCTCTTTTTAGTAGTACCCACTTTCGCATTATTTATGTATGGGGCAATATTAGGAGGACCGGAAAGTCTGGATGCTATGCCAGCGCGAAAGGGCGAAATATACCCCGTTCTCCCTGATGGGGTGCTCTTGTAATACATGTATCGGCAATGACAACTACCTCTTAGCTCGGCATGTATCTTATATACGGTACGGATTGAGAAGAAGCTGGGCCGTCCAATATATCTGGCGCAGCGTCCAGGTATTGATTGACATTACCCTGAATCTCATCATTTAGCCAGGAGAATATCTGAGACACTAGCAGTGCGGGAGACCCGTTGCATGACATGTGGCCCGTCGTTCGCCGCCACGAAAAGGCCAGCTTGAAAATACCCAGGAAGATGGATGTATTTAAGCAGGATTATATTACATTATGCGACTGCCCGTGCCGTCCTGCTGCCGCATAGCTATAGAGTATCAGTCACGGTGGTGTCGCTGTTTTGTCATTTTGTTATATCATATAAAATGCCCCGCCAATGTCCGCTGATCGTGTTCTGTGACATAAAGCCGTAACCTACCAAGCATCTGCGGGCGGGCCAGGTGCGACTGGCATTGGAATTTGTGGCATTGACACCAGACTTACAACCGAACTTGACAAATAAAATCTCATCATCAAAGCACCTCCTAAGTTTTTGATTCCTACAAGCAGAGTCTCTTGCTGAGGCTCACCGCTGGCTGGCTGCTGTGAGAACAAAGTGACAAGGCCACGATGGTCTCATTCTGGCCTTTTGGCCGGGTACGTCTCTCTCCTTGCTTCCCCAAAGTCAAAGCTAGATTCACATCCATTCCCTCGTCCTCGAGTTCCAGACTGGCTGACAACTCTCATACATAACAGCGAGACGACAACTCTCCAGACTCCTTCGAACGCATCCTCGCAAAACTCACAAACCAAATTCAAGCTCAGCAGACTAAGCTCAACTCCCTCCGCGTCCAGAGCCGTCGTTATAAAGCATTATGGACAATCTACACCATCATTGCATGGATGCTCTACATGGTTGTTCTGGTGCTCGTGGTGGGTTGGCAGCAGCTGGGGGTGAAGGAGATTAGTGGTGCGGTTGGAGGGCCGATTTCGTACGTACTTATCCACCCTGGGAATCCGATTTTCGGGGTCAGATTGGGAAGGAGGGCTAAGTGGAGCTGAGTGGAATATAGGATATACCTAGGTCGGCGTCTCCTAGTCTGGTTCTACGACCACCGCATCACCTCAACAGAGACCACCCTTACAGACCTCACGAACGAACGGGCAGAGACAATCGAGAAGCTCAAGACCGCAACGAAATTCTACTCGACACAAAGCCTACTCGAGAAATATGGCGGTGGGAGTGAAATAACCGAGGACGACCGCCGCAGCGTCATGAGCAGGAAGGGTTCTATGGCCGGCCCAACCGGATTTGAGGGAATGAATGGGCAGCAATCATTGCGCATGAGGAGTCTTCCTGGAGCAGGGCAAGGTAGTGTCAGGGGAAAGTTCCTACAGATGCACATCACTCCACCAGGACAGCCACAGATTTCCCAGCAGCAGCAACAACAGCAACAAGGAGTACAAGCATCTCATCAAGGTAGATCCGCGTCCCCAGCGGGGGTAGATCCCCTCAGCACTAGCCCTTCCCAACAACAAGTCCAAGATCAGCTTCGCTCGCAACAATCTCTCCGCCCAATAACCCTCTCCGGACAAATTGTTCCTGGCGGCACTGGGTCCCCCCATCCCTCACCCACGCGTACAACCTTTTCTATCCCCCCTCCCCCCACTGCTCCAGCATACCCCCCCGCCCCAGGTGCAGGCGACTACCTCGAACCCCAAACCGACGACGGCTCCCACAGCTGGTACGACCGGCTTCTTGACGTCCTTATCGGCGAGGACGAAACTGCCGCAAAAGCTCGCTATGCACTCATTTGTAACAGCTGCAGAATGGTCAACGGCCTCGCGCCGCCAGGAACAAAATCACTTGCGGAAATAGGGCGCTGGGGATGTGCCCGGTGCGGGACGATGAATGGGAAGGATTTACCGAAGAAGAAGAAGGGCCCTTCTACCGTCAGAAAGGAGGGAGATGTTAGTGAGGTGAAAGAGTTGATTGAACGGGAGATTGCGGAGGAGATTTTGGGGAAGAGTGTTAAGAAGGGGAGTGGGAGGAGTAGGGGGAGTATTAGAGGGTGGACAAAGCAGATTCAAGAGTTGCAGGCACAACAGGAGGGAGAGGAGGGAGAGGAGGGAGAGGAGGGAGAGGAGGGAGAGGAGGGAGAGGAGGGAGAGGAGGGAGAGGAGGGAGAGGAGGAAGAAGGGAAGCAGGAGGAGAAGGAGGAGAATAATGATGAAGAAGGAGATGAAGAAGTGAAGCACCGGAAGATGGAGGAGAAGAAGATTCATCACAAGGGGAAGAGTAAGGGGAAGAGGTAATTTTTGTTTTCCGGGTTTGTTTTCCGGGTTTGGTTGATGGAAGTGGAATTGTAACAGGAGTTGGAGGGTCTGCCAGCACTTATTCCTTACATGTGGCATGCTCTATTTTCAGTGTCTTGTTGGAATTTTGCTTTATTCCTCTTTTACAGTCTCCTCTTTCCTGCCTACGCCATGTGGAAGGGCGGGTTGACGCTTAGGTAAACAGGGCATGGGACGGGGAAGAAAAGATTACGGCGTGGTGCTTTTTCTTGTACATTTTCCTTGCGTGAATATGAATATCATAATGTATTAATTTGACTTCCTTTTTTTTGTCTTGATTGAACTAGAGATAGCCATTTGTGTATACTTCTCCACCAGTGGCTCAGGGTAATCAATTATGATCACAAGTAAATTTCCCAACATTGCTTGCACACAACAGTGGCTAAGATTCCAATAAAAGTATCTCTCTCTATTATCAGGGAAATAGGCACAGCAAAAATTCTTTTTAAAAAAAAAAAAGGAAAAAGCGGCTTGTTACTGGCTTATATGTAACCCCAGACTATGTTGAAAGTCTATCAGAACCCAAATCCCATATGCATCACGCCCAATTAATCCAATTAAAAAAAAAAAAGGGAAAGAAAGAAAGAAACCTAATATAATTAATGCAAGTATTATGAATGTTAATGCCATAGACGCCCCCCAATAGATGAATACCGGTAGGATCTAGTAACGTAACGCCCGAAAGATAGTTCTATTTTAAACCACAGTAAAAAGACGCAGAGGAAATGCTAGAGCTTTTTGGGTAAGAGTGGGGAAGGTTTAATCTTCTTCGGCGGTAACTGGGTCGCAGGTACAGAAGAGGTTCAAGTCACCGAGAACATCATCGACCCTCGTCACGGTCGGCCAAAACTTCCTCTCCCTCAAATATTCCAACGGATAGGCTGCCCTCTCTCTCGTATATGACCTCCCCATCCACCCCTCCTCACCCACCAACAAATCTTTCTGTGTATGCGGCGCATTCTTTAGAAGATTCCCCACCCTCGGCTGTCTCCCTTCCTCAATGTCCCTAATCTCCTCCCGAATCGCAATAAGCGCATCACAGTATCTGTCTAGTTCCTGGACATTCTCGCTCTCGGTCGGCTCGATCATCAGGGTGTTTGGCACAGGCCAGCTCATAGTCGGTGCGTGGAATCCATAGTCCTGAAGACGCTTCGCGATGTCGATGGCTTCGATCCCGGCGGTTTCCTTCAATCCGCGGACGTCGAGGATGAATTCGTGTGCGCAGCGGTTGTTGGAGTTGGTGTAGAGCACCTTATAGTGCTTTGATAGCCTAGAGGCCATGTAATTCGCGTTGAGCAAAGTAATCTTCGTTGCGTGGGTGAGTCCCCGGGCACCCATCATCTTGATATAAGACCAAGTGATTGGCAAGATCGACGCCGAACCCCATGGGGCACTAGAAACGGGAGAGATAGCTTTCTCTCCTCCTGTAGCGACGAGTGGATGCCCTGGGAGGTAAGGAGCAAGATGGGCAGTAACCCCGATAGGACCAACACCAGGCCCACCTCCTCCGTGGGGAATACAGAACGTCTTGTGCAAGTTCAAGTGGCAGACGTCCGCGCCGATCTCCCCCGGGGAGCAGAGCCCAACTTGGGCATTCATGTTAGCACCGTCCATGTACACAAGACCGCCATTCTCGTGGACAATCTCGCAAGCTCGCTTGACCTCCGGCTCAAATACACCGTATGTGCTTGGGTAAGTGATCATGATAGCGGCCAAGAAGTCCTTGTGCTTCTCAGCTTGTAGCTCGAGGTCCTTGATATCTAGGTTCCCGGTCTTGAGATCGCATTTGATCGGGACGACACGCATCCCAGCCATAGCTGCGGAAGCAGGGTTCGTGCCGTGTGCAGACACGGGAATCAAGCAGACATCACGCTTTGCTTGGCCATTGTCCTTAAGGTATTCACGGATGACACGGAGCCCAGTGAACTCTCCCTGAGCACCAGAGTTTGGCTGGAGAGAGACAGCGGCGAAACCCGTGATATCGGAAAGATCCTTCTCCAGCTCGGTAAGCATCTGTGAGTACCCCCTCGCCTGGTTAAGCGGAATGAAGGGGTGGAGAGAGTTGAATTCAGGCCATGAGACGGGAATCATCTCAGTCGTGGCATTGAGTTCATGGTGCAAGAGCCCAGAGGGATCATTGAGTGTGCGAGAGAAAGATCTTTGGATTGAAGGTGGTGGATGTACCTGAGCATCTCTGTTTCAGAGTGATAGGTGTTGAAGGCAGGCTGGGTAAGATAAGGGGTAGTTCGCTTGAACTGCTCGGGAATAGAGACAGGCTGATGGGTGTTGATACCGAGCTCTTGGGTGATCTCAACAAGCGATCGCTCAGAAACTTCAATTGGTGATAGGGCAACTGTGTTGAGGGCAGAAAGAATGTTGACCATATCTTTCATTATCACGGTCTCATCCAAGGTTATTCCCACAGTGTTCTCATCAACCAAGCGGAAGTTAGTACCGAAATTCTGCTCAGCAGTAGTGAGAAGGCCTTTGCATCAGGAACCTTAACTAGGACGGTATCAAAGATAACGCCATCCTTAGAGACAGTCTCGAGCCCCATTCTCTCCACTCCTCTTTCAAGAGTCTTCGTTAGACCCACCACCCTCTCTGCGATACCCTTAAGTCCTTGGGGCCCGTGGTAGACAGCATACATTGCTGCCATATTGGCCAATAGTGCTTGTGCAGTGCAAATGTTACTAGTAGCCTTCTCCCTTCTGATATGTTGCTCTCTAGTTTGCAATGCCAATCGAAGAGCCCTATCTCCAAGCCTGTCCTTAGAAACACCGATTAAACGACCAGGGATCTTCCTCTTGTGTTTCTCAGAGGTGGCAAAGAAGCCTGCATGGGGGCCACCGTAACCGAAGGGAACACCAAAACGTTGCGAGTTTCCAAAAACAATGTCTGCACCCCATTCTCCTGGGGCCTTCAACAAAGTCAACGCAAGGAGGTCGGTTGCAACCGAGAGGGGAGCACCCAGCTTGTGGACCGCCTCTGCTACGGCACTATAGTTATTGACTATGCCATCCGTTGCTGGATACTGGACCATGACACCAATGAGGTCATCCCCAAGCTTCTCAATAGATGGAATATCCAAGGCATCTCCAACCAGAATGTTTATTCCGAATCCCTCGGCTCTGGAGTAGATACTCGCAATGGTCTGGGGGTGGAGTTTTTTGTCAACGAAGAAGGTCTTGCCTGGACGCTTCTGGCGTGCTATAGGGAGGGTTGATAAGGACATAGTCATGGCCTCAGAGGCGGCTGTGGCCTCGTCCAATACCGATGCATTCGCAATGGTCATGCCGGTGAGGTCAGTGACCACTGTTTGGAAGTTAAGAAGTGACTCCAGCCGCCCTATGGGGGATTGTTAGCGGCTGTAGCATGAGCAGGCTGGATAGGATTAGGGCAATACCTTGACTGATCTCCGGTTGGTATGGAGTATAACTCGTGTACCATTCAGGGCACTCCAAAATGTTGCGTAAAATCACATTTGGAGTTACTGTTCCAGCATAGCCACACCCAATGAAGCTGCGTAGATCTGACCGGTTTTGCTTCGCAATGGTCTTGAGTCTATCCAGCAATTGGCTCTCTGTGAGACCATCCTCAGGGGAAACCTTGAGATTTCTTGGTGACAAAATACTTGGAGGGAGAACATCTCTGACAAAGGCATCCAGCGAGGGATAGTTAAGCTCAGCGAGCATTCTAACAACTTCATCTGAAGATGGTCCAATATGCCTTCGCTGGAATGTATCGAGAGGTGAAAAGAGAGAGGACGTATGTGCTGATGAAGTTGGCTCAGTCTCTTCCGCCGTAGAGGCGTGAAATTGGCGGGACGCAGTTGCTTCAGTCTCTTCGGCCGCAGAGTTGTGAAATTGGCGAATCTTGCGGCCCAAATTGACTCTGGAGGTAGTTATAGCAACTGGCTGAAGACGTGGGAGGCTTATACTTTGTCTAGGGCCAACCTGTGAAGCCAGAGTGGGCAAACGGCGAGACAGAAGACGAATTGAGGAAGCCATGACGGGTATCAAGTGGGCGAAGAGAACTGGCTTCACACACCCAGATTTCTCGCCTTCAGGCCACGACCAAAAGTTACGGGAATTCCTGTAGAGCAAAAGGAAATAACCGGATATATGGGATCTTTGAAGGGATGCTCTTCAATTTTTTTTTGGTGGCACACGTGCGATTGTTAACAAAAGGATTGATATATGGTGGCGCTGGAGCGCTGCCAGCCCAATGTGGACCGATGTTTGCCGAGCAGGGTTTAGAGATCCGATATCAGGAACCTACCAATGTACCTAGGGATTGGTGCAACAAGAAAATGCAACAACCTGGATGCAAGCAACTTCAACAGTTGTGTATCAAATCGGAGGACACGGGAGAGGCCACAGACATATCTATGCTTCCTCAGCGTTATATACCCGCGATCGCAATTAGGATTATAGTTCTTGTGGTTTCAGTGATTCCGATAAGACTTGTAGATGCGCTCCGCTTGCTGGCTATTCGCACGGCCAAAATCGCCGCAGGTGATGCTTGTCATGGAACAATTGATAGGCTGGACTGGCCTATTTGGATCCAGACGCTCCTGGAGGCCTGCCATTGCCTCGGGATGCTGATCTGGTTGCCCGGGCTGCTGTCGGGAGGCTGGGGCAAATGCCTGGGCGTGGATATCGCGGAGATTTAGGAAGCAATTCTGACATGGTGATGCATGAGCCGAAATTCTCTTCATCGACGCGAACTCCCAGAGGAAACCCCAGAGGCGCAGGTACATGTCAGGGCCAGGAGTGTATAGAAGACAGGAGCACCTGCGAACATCGGCGAGCTGGCAGCCTCCCTCGATGTCTGTTGGGTACGGGGCTCAATGTCAGCAATGAGTGTTGGACGTGCAGGTACAAGCCAGTGGACCATTCGGCCATTATACCCAGTTCCCAAATTTATCACCACCCGGCGATCGAAGGCAGTGTAATTGAGGAGACAGTACTGAGTACTTTTTGGTTGTTATAGAGCAGAGGGTTCTCTGCCCTTTTTGTCGAAGGCATCAGGCATCAGGCATCAGGCAATATTACATTTACACGACAACTCTTAGAGATGGGGCTATCACCACGTGACCCGGTGCTTGGAAACCAGTCGCTTTGTTTTTTGTTTCCCCCGGCCACCCAGACGACTTCACAACGTCACCACTCCACCCCCACCACATCGCACGTCTAGCATTTTAGCATTTAGACAACCCTCGTAGACAAGATCATGGAGCGGCGTACAAACGAGTCCCCCATGGACTTCGAATGGGAACGGATGGGCCCTCGAAATCCCGACTCACCCTGGCTCAAGCACGCTGCACGAAACGATGCCAATATCCTCCGTATGTGCGTCCTCTAAACTACGAGACTACATGCTAACGGTACTCTGATTCCCCCCAGGCGCCCAGAACAACCACATTCCTCCCATAAACCCCCCGTATTCGGCTCCTCTACTAGCTTAGACAGTCCCTCGCGGAAGCTCTTCCAAAACCAAAGCCAGGATTCCGTCTTCGGCACCCCGACACGTCCGACCGCACAAATACCCCCAACTACACCCTTATTCCAGAGCCGCAATAGCTTCCCTGCGGCACCCGGGACAAACTTATTCTCCAGCGCCCGAAGGACAGCAGATGGAAAAGACCCTTTCGGCAACCCCGAACCCTCCGTTCAGCACCACGACCCAGACGACTCCCCCGACACACCTCCCCTCCACGGACTCCGACTAACTGATACAGCGAGAGACAAGATTCTCTCCACCACCACCGAACGCGCCATATCTGGCCGTGGCGAGCTCCCCCGGCGGAAGTTCACCGAAGCGTCAAGTAAACGAGTCCAGAAGCGGAAGCAAAGCGGTATATCCTCCCCCCGTCATCGACCTACAGCCCGGAGCGATTACGGCGCAAACACGACCACCGACGGCGATACATCTGACGAAGCGGGCCACCACCCAGGCAACCTTCCCGGATTACCGAAGGCGTCTAAACCCAAAGAAGGGATCCGGAGTGGAAATGGAAGTAAATGGGACCATCATTTCCCAATCTTAGTCTCCTCATATCTACAACTGTTCTTCAATATCTCCATTGTGATAGTTGTGTTGTACCTTCTTATATCCTTCCTCCGTACTATCCAAGCAGACGTCGACACTAAAGTGAAGCAATCTGCGCAGAAAAGGCTCAGCGAGATTTTGGAATGCACAAATCAGTTTATAGCGAATAGGTGTGGGACGGGTTATAGAGTTCCCGCAGTAGAGGCACTGTGCGCGAGTTGGGAGGCGTGCATGAATCAGGACCCCGATGAAGTTGGGAGAGCAAAGGTCTCAGCGCAGACGTTTGCGGAGATTTTGAATAGTCTGATTGAGCCGATTAGTTATAAGGCTATGGCATGTTACCTTTCCTCTCAGTCTTTGAGATGAGCTGCGTTATATTGCGTGGTATTGGCTAATGGTATTGCGTGAATGTAGTTCTTTTGTACGATCCTCCTCTTCGGTACGCTTTACATCACGAACGCAGCTTTTGGCTTATATCGTACAAAGTTGACTGAAGGATATCATCCGGATCCTTATGCCTCCCAGCCACCCAATATCCATCTCCGGCAGACGCCTATACATCATCCGGTGGCTCCTTGGGGCGCGCATCCAGCATGGTCGATGCCTATCCCAAGCGGTGCGCCGCCAGGGATAGGTATTAGCGCATGGGGGGCGAGGTTGGAGCCGCAAATTTCGAGCAAGAAGAGGCATGGAAGGGAAGGGGAGGAGGTTAAGCAGTTGGGGAATTGAGTGATGGAAAGTCGAAGGGGAAAGGGTGGGGAAAATGAGGTTTTAATTCTTTTATGTGTCTTAACTTCTTTTTTTTTTTGTTTGTTACATGACGATGCATAGTCTTGCTAAGGACTGGGATATGCATACATCCTTTACATAGTTGATGCACACGCGCTGGCACGCTCGGCGCTATGGTTGGGGGGTAAAACAAAATTGATGTAATGAATGGCGTTTTTAAGGGATGGGTTTTATAAACTATATCATACCACTAGAGGGGATACTAGTTCGCCCAGCTCTATAGGTACCTAGGCTTTCTCTTAAACACCGTATTATGTTATACCTCATGGTTTCCGTCGGGCTTTGGTGATTGACACAACCCTTTCCAGAATTACGGTTACCCTGAGTTACTTTCAGCTTGGGAGCGGACTTTTTTTTGCAGGCTCCCCCCAAAAAAAAAAGAAACGTAGTCCGTTGTAAAAACTTTTGCTTTGCCTGTCCCGCCCTTCCCCCAACCCCACAGCAAGAGACTGGCACGGGGAGGTTCGTCATGGCACAGGGTACAAAATAATTGAGAATGTCCGTAAGGAAAATGGAGTAGAGATTCCCCCCCGGCATTGCTGCAGCCAGGAGGGGGGAAGGGTTTAAGGATTTTCAATATAACTTAAACCCGGCCATTCAGCACTTTTCTTTCTTTTTTTTTTCCCTCCGTGCAATTTCAGTTGATATAAAAGGACAGTCAAATCAAATAGCGAGTTATCATCCCAACCGAACGAACCTAAACCATAACCAAGGGAAAAAAAGGAAAAGGATGCCCGGTACAAAGTTGAACTTTGCAATATATGTATGTATGCCAATCCATATAAGCTACCAGTACTGCTACAACTCCCCAAAAAGGCAACTCTACACTTGCTTGAACGGATACTCAATCATATCCCCCTTCCTTACCCACACCTTCTTCCTCTTCTTCGACAGCATATGCTCCGCCATCAACTCCGAACACATATCCTTCTTAAACTTGCGAATAAACCTCGGGTCCCATAGTTCACTCGCGATACCCAAATCTTTACAGCATCTCATCAGGGCGTTACTTTTGCAGCCTTCGGTTGCCGTCGGGATCCCGCTGGGGTCGAAGTAGTCTTGCTCGCCTCGCGCGACGGAGACGAGACGCCCATTGCAGACAAGTCCGTATTCTCGGGTGACGGCGCTGTTGGTGATGATGGTATCACTGCGGGGAGCGAGGCCCCAGCCGCCGGGGCCGAAGGCGAGGTTGAGGATGCGGCGGTATTTGATTTCGGGGAGATAGATAATGCCGTCTGGGTAGGGGGGCAATGTTAGGATAAGGGATTGAAGGAGTGTAGAAATCTTGTGCCTCAGTAGCAACTAGACTCACCAGGCTTAACCTCAATGTCACTCAACTGCAACGGTGCCAACAAAATATCCGAAATCTCCTTTGCAAAGGGCTCCTGCGATAATCCAGAGAAACTCCGAGCCCAATCGATTCCCCCTTCCTCAGGTAGGTCCGGAGGGGGCAGGTCGTTAAGCCCGGATTTAAATGCGTTCGCGGCGGTGGGTGCTAGGTTTACTTCCTTTGGGGTGGCTGTGGAGGGGGTATATGCTGGCTTGCTTGCACTGGGGTAGGCAGCGGGTTTAGGCACTGCTGTCGTAGTGGTGGTGGTAGAGGGAGTGTATCCTGGAGTGGTGGTGGTTTGGAAGCGGCATGAGATGAGGATGGTGGGAAGTGATGAGGAGGAGGAGTACGGGGTTTTGGCGACGGAGAGGAATTGACGAGCGGCGGTACGCCTCGTTATGAGTGAGGCCATGGTACCGGTAATATAGCGAATTGGGCGGTGAATCCGATGGGAGTGGGATAGTTTGGTTGGTTTAGACTAGCTGAACCCAAAGACAGATTGTTTGACGTGGGGGCACCAAAGGTACTTTTGATGTGGAGGGGCAAGGTTAGTCTGGAAGTTTTCATGTGTGTAGATAAAAAATTTGAGCCGCACAATAGGCCTTCGCGTAATAAGCGAATAGATTCCCCGGCCAGCAAGCAAACGAAGAAAAGATATGGCACGCTCAAGGGGCCAGGCTGTGTAAGGAGGGATCCTGTGAGAAAGGAATAATAAAGTGCGTGAGTAGAGACTTGCTCTTACGCTCGCCATATTCATGCCTGGCATGGATAAGTACGTCTGGGATGGATAGATGGATGTGTTGGAAGTCCTCCTTATCACCTCAGCCCAGCAGTCCACCCAGCCAGCACTGTGCTCTGTTCACAAGGCTAGGCACGTTGAGGCATGAGGCTTGAGGACTTGGGGCATGAGTATAGTATACGCTGACATCAATTGAGCCAGAATACATTGATGCTTACACTGTCAATATAGATGGCTTGGCCTGGTGGAGCTTTGGGCCCTTATCAACTCCGGCTAGATTCTCTCCTCTCGACGGTTGGAAGACTACTACGCACCACGTCGATCTTGATATATCAGTGGTTTGAAATAAATTTACCCCTCTAGTAAGTAGCTAGAGGTACATTTATTACCTGTTTTAAAAGATACCATTGCGATGTTTTTTTTTTTTTTTTTATTATTATTTTTCTTCTTAAAAAGAAAAAAAAGGACACAGTACACCGGGGTGGATTCAAGGGGTCAGGCAAGTTTAATCTGCCGCCAACGTGGGCTATGTATGTGGTAGGTACAATGAGCCAATGAGTACTTTGTATGCTAATTGCGGTCCTATTGCCTAATATGACCTTATGGCATCTTCCCATTGTGTTCGGATTAAGATTCTAGCTAGACCTAGGCACTTGAGGATGAGACACCTGAAGTTATGGAAATTTATATATTAGGGTTACCCTCAACTTGACCCTGCCGATGTAAGGCCCTCGGTGTGGTGCTCCTCTTTGCCGATCCCTCCTTTCTCGTTTGATATCAGAGAACGTAGGTGTCGGGTGGAGTAGGTTACGCAGCAACAGTAGCAGCAGCAGCAAACAGCATATCCCACTAACGATGATTCCCAAGTTGTGCTGGACTTGTTGAAGTTTCCTTCTGCGTTGTGCAAAATTTGCTCCACCTCTATTCGCGACGTCGATATTACATGTGCGGAGGAAGGTAGCAGCAAGACTAGGTAAGTCCATTACGGCATCGCAAGAATAGATGATGTATTCGATATGTTAAGTCTCCGAGAACATGACGTCTTGCGTTTGTCTATAGCTCACCTTTCATCATAGCTTCATTAGCTATAATTGCTAGTAGTTTAGAGTCTCTAACGGAGAGAAATATGATGTAATGACCCGTGAACGTCGTCATCATCGAGGTTGGGTCTGGAGTACTCTCTACAAGCCCTGAACCCGAATTTGATTTCTCTTCTTCTCGAAAGACCCAAGTATATTTGTATGTAACCATCCACAATCATAAAGTATCTTAGCTAATTGATTTGAGATCAGATACCATTGCAACCAGTTACTCCTCTCATATTTCGGCTTCCATTCAACTCTGCAATCTCCTCCTATCGTTTCACACCCCTCGTTTCACACCCATCTTTTCACACCCATCTTCGGGACCCCTGATTAGGACTCACTGACTCTCGAAGGAAGCACGATGCAATGTCCTAAAGACCCCTGTGAATTGAATGTGGACCAAGGAAGCAGGATGCAACGTCCTCAAGAGCACTGTGAATGGGACGTGGACCAAGGAAGCAGGATGCAACGTCTCGAAGACCCCTGGGAATGGGATGTCGACCAAGTTGCCCGAGAGCTCGTCCTAGCCACAGGCAAGAATATCGTAGGCAAAGCCATTCAGTTGAGCAAGGTCGATGGAGAGTGTCTCCTCACCACTTTGACACGGAAGAATCTAAAGAGCGATGTTGGAATTTTTGCATTCGGGACTAGAGTGACGATTATGAAGAAAGTGGAAGCATGGAGGAAGGAGAGCAGACGATATGCGGAGTACATGAGGGACCAGGATGAACGAATTATGAGGGAGAACTTGAGGGATATGATTCAGGAGCAGCAAGAGCTTGAGCGGATTTTTGGGCCCAACGGATAGAGGAAGGGTCTTCTTAAAATTGACGCAACAGTCTATGTATAAGCCCTCTATCCTCGGGTAAATGTCTGAACTTTGAAGTTTTTGGCTATTCACAGCCGATTCTTCTTTGTTGCGTGCCTCAAGTCGTGCTGGAAGGGAATTCGATGGGAAAGAAGCATATTTGGACTTATTCAAGATAGGTGCGGGATCTACTTATTCGAGATTGGGCTGACGAAGGAGCACTCTCTTGAGAATCTTGAGTACTTGTTGCCTGATGACAAAGGTAGATAGGCACCTAGGCAAAACATATAAAACATAAAAACATCTCCGAATCCGGAAACAAAATCCCCCAAGCGTGCACAGCCACGTGATCCAGTTTGAAGCCTATTACAAGCTTCAGGTCACGTTTTGCTTTGTTTGGCAGTGTGATCATCCCCGGTCCCCTGGATATTTTTAGCAAATCGTGCCTGCTCTTTTTGGGCGAGCACCAGCTTCCAGGAGGAAAAAGTCGAGGAAGAATTACCGGTACCGCTTCTGTCTAGCTGTTCTGGGCTTCACTCGCGGGAAGTGCAAGCTAAGCCCATAACAGCGTTCAAAGCTCTCCTGAAGCCGATTGTCCCATCACCATCAACTTCTCCAACTCCACCTCCGCCGGCACGAACCTGGGAATCTTGCTTCATTCGCTCGCTCGCTCGCTCACGGTACGGGGAAGAACTGTTGATCTTGGACTTGGGCCTCTTGCTCGGAACTTCTCACGGCTTGTTAGAACCGTCGTTACATTCGTTTCTTTTTGTACGTTCTTCACCTTCGTAATCGAATCACCAAGCGACAGAAGCGAAACGGTTGTTGGTTTTGCGCGGAGTTGCCTTTGAGACTACCTATTCCGTGCCGGCGACGCCCATCGGTCTACTTACACGACACACATACGACTTGCATTATTTCCAGCAGCTACATTTCCGACTAAACAATAACACAGATCGACTCAGTGATTTATTTTAAGTCAGGCTAGTCCACGAAACGAAACAAACCGAGATAGGTTATTGGGGGATAATTGAAACTCAGGGGATTCATTCACAATGAGAAACAATCGGTTATTGTGGACTTTGGTCTTTTTGATCACATTCGTTGGGTTGACGGCGTCTGCTCAGGAGGTCGATGGCCTCATACGTAGAGGTACTACTTCCTATTAGTTCTACCGAGCTCTCTGCCTTATAGACCCCCATACTGACTCTCCGTTTCAGCCGACGAAAAATCTTCAGAATCCATCCGTGTACGCTCTACCACCGCTACCGACAATCCCACCCCAACAACCGGTGATGGCACAATCACTCCCGGGCCCACCGAAACCGGCGGAAGTACCTCTATTCGCATTCGAACTACCTCCGAATCCATCCGTACCCGAGCCACTACAACAAGAGTTGCCCCAAACTCCCCTCCTGGAGGGATCAACATGGTCACTCCAGCAGTCACAGATGGGTTCCCGTTATACCCCATCGGAACGCAGATTACTTGGAGCTATAACTATACCAGTTTGCTAATTAGTCCCACGGCGATTAATGTTGAGGCCTTTTGCTCGAGGACTCAACAGTATTATACTATTGCGCAAAACTATTCGGTGGCTCAACGTACGGTTGTTTGGGATACGGAGGAGTATCAGCGGACGGGAAGGCCGTTGATTGCACAGTACGTTCAAGATGTTGTACGCCTAGGGACGAAACTGGGTTGCTGATCCTAGAGTGTGTTAATAGGGAGACGTATACACTCTACATGTATGACTCTGCCACGCAAAAGACCGACATGCCACAAGCAGGGAAATTGGTTACATTCAGGACCTTTCAATTTGCTATGTACAGCCCCAGGGGAAACATTCCGCTCAATGGTGAGTTATACCCCCTTAAGAGACATAACTGTTGTGTTTTGGGGTTGGATGCTGACCTTTGCCTTCTAACAGAATATAAGTGCCCCACTTGCAGCGATGCTATTGCCCTTTTGCAAACTCATAGTGTTAGGGTCCTCCTTGGAACTTCATTTTTGGTAGTCGTGGGGTTTACCTGGTTTATCTATGGGGTAATGTAGGCTGGAGTTGGATTTGGAGTGATGAGCGAGGAGGATATAAGGCGGGGTGTAGATATGAAGAGGAGTATTATTGTAGTGAGAAAGAAGTGTGGTGTGGATTGTTTGGTGCATCAAACGAAGCAGTGTGCAAGCGCAAGTAATAGGTTCACATCCCTTCAGCATGAGCATCTGCCATACTGTTGTGGGCATGTGGGTCAGGAAATACCCAACTTGTCCTTGCATCCATTCATCCCTTCGAATGAGACAACGTCGTTTTGTATATGTACTGCATTAAATATCCTACGTTCAATGTTGAATGCTGTCGGGGAGATTCGACTTGGCGGTTTTTCTCTCTTGAATGTCGTGTCATTTTGTTTTGCAAGTTTGGTATGCCAGCATAAATAGGTTGTTTTCGTTTTTTATTGCGTTAAATATCTCATAGCTTTTTTTTTTGTCTATTTTGACGTGGGTTACGTTTTATTTGAATAATAGGGGCATGGGGGCATTGTTGTGGAAAGAAAAATACATGATTCATACTATATAGAGAGTCACATATACCTGCACATGACGGTACCAATCTATCTTCGGTTCTATTGTCATTCAAAGGGATGAATATAGTCTCATAACCCTCTTTAAGGAACGATATAGACTCAATTTGAGGCTAGTGAAATTCAGAGTATCATTGACGACGATAGAGCACGGTTCACAGGAAAAGAGGAGATAATTTCAGATATAAAGTGCCTTTCTGAGGGTTAAAAACCCCCTATTGGGGTTACTTGAATCGTTTCATGACACAATGGCGGCCACAACCACCTGGAGACAACAAGCTTGGCTATTCCAAGAGTCAGTCGGCAACCTCCAGCTCTCAGACGTCGTCACTCTCCGAGGAAAAAATCATCCAATTCCGTACAATGCTGGTCACGCGAAACTTCTGACATTTATGGTGGTGTGGAGGCTTAGATCTTGGGGGAGAGCATTTTGCCTGAAGAATATCCCCCCCTAAAAAAAAAAAAAAAAAGGAATTAAAAAAAATTCAATAAAAAAAGGTTATAAGAATGTAGGAAAAAAAGAAAAAAGTAAGAGGTTGAGGCATCAATTGGAAAATACTAATAAATGTGAAGAGGCAGTTTGTACTCTTTTTAGATTCATGACTATACCAACTTAATTAACCTACTGGCTCCTAGTATAGAGACAAATAGGAAATACAGTATAAGAGGAGACTAGATATAGAAGGTGGTTGAGTATATAAGAAGAAACTGTTATATATATGGCTATATGATCAAAAAAAATTGCTATGACTTATTAACAGACTTTAAGGGATTTGGATATAAATGTGAATGTGAATATAGATATGGATTGGATATGAATATACCTCCTCCTCTTTAGGTCGTCGGTTAGTTTTTGCAGGTTACGCTGCGGTTGGGGAAAGGTGGCTTTCCCACAGAGGGGATCGCACTGACCTACCAGTATATGCACAAGTTATGTCAAGTAAAAGTGAGATGTACAAGCAGTTTAGTTTCCTAGAATACATGCAGGGTAAGTTGAAAAAAGAATTGGACAGAAAAAATTTCCAAGTCTTGAAATGACTGAAACATGTACCCTAATCACCAACGGCATTACCCTGATATTCCAGCGCGGTTACAAACAAGTTTTTTCTTACGAGCGTGCTCCTGTGTGATGGGCAAGACTCCATTCCATTAACCGTAAGGTTTTGAAAGAAAAACCTTCCATACATTACTTGACTTTTATGTGGAATATATAACATATAACCGGGTCTCAGAGCACGGCAAATATCTATATCTAATAAAATCTGATTTTATTGATTTTATTTAGATATAAAATATGGGCATTGACTCCCTGGAATTCCTTTAACGGGAAAGATTTAAAAAGCTATAATAAAAATAGCTCTAGGAGCTTGTGAGGTATATCTGTAAGAAATTAAGTGAGAAACCATGTAGTACCCATTGCCTTAATAGACGACGAACTGCAGTTAAAAGTTCAATAACGGTGGTAGTGACCGGAAGGCCTAGTCTTCCTGAACAGATTTAATAGAGAAGGGAACAAAGGTCTGGGAATGTCTCCCAACAGACTAGCAATATATGTATAAAAGCCGACCTTTAAACTGCATAGCGTAGCACCCAACTGCAGGAGTGATCGCAGGTCGTATAACTACCGAACGAGTCTCAAATTTGCATTTGCTCCCCACACGCACACCCCTGTCTAAGTTCTACAATGTTGAGGGTTAGTGTGAGCCCCGCGCTGCGCATTGCACTGAATTTGTCTGCGGCGTAACTATGTTGGTATACGCTATAGCTCTCTTATTGCCTTAAATAAGCTTATATGACACTGTTAAGCCTGCACTTATTGCATACAGCTGCAGTACAGCAGTGGCTTTCAGGGTAACACCCAGAAATGATGGGGATTTCGAGAATATTAGGAGGAGCAAAGATTGAGCAGGGACATGACAAAGCAAAAGCATGGAGAATGGCCGGTTCTTGGAGAATATGTGTGACCGGAGGTACGACTTGCTAAGGAGGAGACTACCTACTCTGGTTGCCTACGAGACTCTTAGGTGAAAGCCAACCAGCAGACTTGGACGGGGATACTGACTAGGTGGCATCGCATGACAACCCAACCATCGTGATAGATATTCAGACAGGAATACATATGTATCAAAATAGTATAAACCTACTCTACATACACCCCCCGTACCATTCAACTTTAAAAGTCAAGATCAGGGCAAGGAATATGTATGCGCTGCCAATCCCTCGTTTCGATCCCATATCTACCATCTATGCGTTACACATTCGGGCTAATCAAGTCATACTTGACACAATCCTCCACCTCCTCCACCGAGGTATTAATAAATTGCCTCGTCTCCAGTGCCAACCAAACCTTCAGCATTGGCCATGCCGCCTTCATTTTATCCCCCCACGACATCCCCTCACTATCTGGTTTCTTCCCCATCCTTGCCTTCCGCTCTTCATGTAGTTGATTCATAGCAGACTGTGCCCCGAGTGATCGTAGCATCGGTAGCGCCCTATATACACACAATTCAAAAGTCAACATCATATGCAACCAGGTCGGCAATATTAGGGGCCTCCACGCACGTCTTAAACAAATCCAAGCCAGGGTCTAGCGCCCGACCAATCCCCTCCAAAAGCAAGATGCTAATTACCACATTGGCAAACTCCCCCTCTAGCCTAACATGATGCTGGCGAACCATAGTCAGTACCTCACTGAGTAAATCTCCAATCTTAACTTTCCCTAGAGCAAAGGTTTTGCTCTTGACTTCAAGAATGAGGTGTTGCATTTTTAGACAGAAAACCTCCCCGCCAATGACAGCATTGGGCTGTTTACACCGCTCAATCATCAACTGGCCAGCTCGATATCCGTCGAATTCGGCGATGGCGCGGAATAAGGCGAGGAAGTTTGCGCGGTTGACGGCGTTAAGTTCCGTGACGAGGCCAGTATCGATAAATATAAGTTGGGGCTGGTAAAATTCATCGGCTAATTTCTCAAGTTCACGGTTCCAGGATTCACGATCATGTAGGTATGGGCGGAGATGGCGGAGGGCGGCTTCAGTGACATCATTAGTGTCAGTGGGTGGAGGTGGAGGCGGGGGTTTGTTGTTGAAGGGACGGGAAAGGAGGGAGAGAAGATCAATTTTTTCTGGCTTGTAGAACCTAACCATGATGTTCCCGGGGTGGAGGTCTGCATGAATAAAATTATCTAGGAGAAGCATGTGCTGTGTATTGTGGCATTGTTAGATTAAAACTCAAATAGAAGGGGGAAAGGAAGAGAAAACAAAAAAGAAAAATCCACGCGCATGTATTATAGCCTACCAGAAATGCATCCAACCCCATATCTGCGATATCCTTTTGAAACGGCCCTCCTCCTGATTCCAAAAACGCACTCAATGATATCCCATGAGCAAACTCTTCAATCAATACTTCTCTGGTCGTCCAATCTAGGTACGGCTTCGGGTAGGTCACTGTTGTTCTATTTCTGAAATTCTTCCTGAATCTCGCAAGATTATTTCCCTCAATACGCAGATCTAGCTGTAGACGCATCATTTGGCCAAATTGGTCTACCTCGTCTGGCAAGGACAGCCATTCCATAGTAGGAATAGCATTGATCACTGTCGCAAAGAAATGCATAATCCTCAGGTCACGATGAACCATTTCCTCGACCCCTGGGTGGAGAACTTTGACTGCTACACTGGACGAAGGAACCTGACGTGGAGAAGATTTAGCCAGAACCTCGACATTATGCCGTAAAGTTTCCCTGAAGTCTTTCATTTCTTCATTGTCCTCGGCGCTGGGAGGAAGGAGGGAGGGGTGTAGTTTTGCTTTATAAACTTGTGCAATGGCGCCGATACCGAGGGGCTTCTCCTCGAATTCTACGAAAATAGCCTCGAAAGGAAGACCACCGAAAGCAGCGGAAACAATCCGCTTAGTTTTGGAGAGCGGGTGAGGGTCTACGGAGGAGTGTAGCCGGGACATAAGCTCGCACATTTGGGTGGGGAAGATATCCGATCGGGAAGCTGCCCATTGGCCGAGCTACATGTTCAGTCAGCTGTCTTACCCTGAACTAATAATGAAGAATTATGGCTGGTATACCTTTATGAATGTTGGTCCAGCCTTCTCCATCGAGTTCACGAGAAACACATACCACCACAGTGTTCCTCTCCTCTCGTTTGATTTCTCGGGAACCCTCTCTCCCACAAACATAACGGGTATGGTTGCCAGAACTGGCACAAAAATAACCATCAAATGCAAGAACCGAAACGTGGTAGCTATTGGTTCATATATCCAGACTGAATAGAACACGGCTGCAGTCCCCCATAAGCGCTTGGGCCATGGGGTATCGTCGGTATACTCTCGACGCCTCTCTTCCTCCTCCCGCTTAGATGCCTCAAGCATGCGCTGCTCAGACGTTTCTACACCATCCCCTCCCGAACGACTAGCCTCCTCAAAAACACCCTTCGATCGCTCCTCAATTCCTGCGGGCGTAAGAAGTCCAACAGCAGTAGCTGCGAGGAGTGTGGCGGCGTAGTAGCCCGACCGGGGATGACAGGGAGCTCGCGGTGGAGCATTGAAGCGATATGAGCGTACAGACGCTTTTGGGTAGGTTGCTGCATCCCGTATGAACCTGGCCGACGGCGATGCGCCATGAAACGGCTTGAAGGTCGAATGTAATGCGGAATAAGTAGTGCGCAGAAGAGGGCGTGAGCTGGAGATGAGACGACTGGTAGCAGCAGTGGCAGCAATGCAGTGTGTTGTCGTCGGGTTCATGACTTTTCCCTCCCTTCTTCCCCCCACTATTCAATCTCCTCCCCTTTCAAGACTCGGCTGTTCTGACCCTTCCTAAGCTGTATGCCTTGTGTTTTCCTCCTTATTCGAGATGGTGGCGATACCGCAGTGGCGTATCGGCCAGGTATGCGAGTATCCAAAGTTCAACTGTAGTACCTCACTCCCACATGGAAGAAACCAGCCGTGTGATCCTACGTCGTATATACGAACGTTTCTGTGGTACTGGATATTTTACTATCTATTGTGCCGTTTGCATCTGCGGAATAACCTTTATCCGAAGAGCAGCAGACTAGTACTTACCTTAAGAAGTAGCTATTGTACTCTGTCATGTGGTTCATATCTTAGCCACATATCTTGGCAGTTTATTTGTATCCCCTGATCATAACAAGATACTAGAATATGATACAGCAAGTTCCTATACATGATACAGGGTTCTACAGACTCTTATTGACCTCCACTAATATATGCTATAGTGACACTTGTGTATGCTATAGTGACACTTGTGTATGCTATAGTGACACTTGTGTATGCTATAGCAATATCTGTACTAGCTTTTTTTTTTTTTTTTTTTTAATACTTGGGAAAAGATCTGTGCCAGCTGTAAGTGATATTGAACTAAGAATTGGGGAGGCATTGGTCAGGCTCTCATAACTGAGTTCCAGTTGTCTGGTGTTTAATTACTTGCGCTATCTGCTTTCATAGATATGCTTGGAGTGCGCATATATTGTATGAATGTATATGCCATTCCCGAATGGCCTGCAATCCTGCAACGGCCCAGAACATATATATCTTATGTATAAACTATATATGTGATATTTATGCCATCCCGGAACGGACCAGAACATATATATATATATATTTTTGTTATCTCACTCCTGAACCCGTACCAAATTTTCACTTTGCTTTATTCAGAAAGCGCTTGGGCTTCTATAGACAGGGGGGTTTTAATAACTTTTACCACATAGTTGTATATCTCATGTCAACCCATCAGCAAACCAACCAAGTAAACAGATCATACAGGTATGTATTTACACACTGAATACTATACATAAACCACCCTACCTCCCTCCCCTCGCCCCCCTCCCCTCTGACGTAACTCCCTCACCTTTCGCCACTGCTGCTGAGTAGAATAAGCCTGCCACACCTTATCATTGCCCCTACTCCCACGAACTCATCAGGCGTTCTTTGGCTGTGCCTTGGCCTGGGCGGCAGACTTTTTGTGTGGAAGAAGGGGGATCTTCATCCATACTACGAGGGGAATCGAGGTGGACCCGTTCGTTGGAGGGAGCGCCGTCCCAGGCTCGGTCAATAGAGGTTTTGAGGCGGGAAGGTGAGGATGAGTCTGAGGGAGGGGTGGTATGGGGCCGGCCAAGACTAGACCGACTGGTATAAGACATATCACGGTTAATGGAACGTGACGGTTTGTCAGTATACCCGCCATAACCTTCTCGTTCTAACCCTCGGTCTCCATATCCTAGCTCTCGGTCTCCATATCCTCGCTCTCGGTCTCCATATCCTCGCTCTCGGTCTCCATATCCTCGCTCTCGGTCTCCATATCCCGCTCTCGGTCTCCATATCCTCGCTCTCGGTCTCCATATCCTTGCTCTCGGTCTCCATATCCTCGCTCTCGGTCTCCATATCCTCGCTCTCGGCCTCTATATCCTCGCTCTCGGTCCCCGTATTCTTGCTCCTGGTCTCCGCCTTGTTCTCGTTCAAACCTCCCACTATAACCCCCATCTCTTTCCCGTTCAAATCTCCTACCATACCCTCCCCCTCTTTCATTGACACTCCTCCCCACATTCGTATCACCCCTATCCCTATCTTGTTCTCCTCCACTCCTCTCTCGTCTCAATCTGCCATTATACCCCCACCCTCCCGCCCACTCTCCCTCTCGCCCCTAAAATCACTCCTTGCCCTTTCCTTCACGTCCTCAAAATCTAATTTATGATGCTTCAACCTACTTGCCTCTCCTATGGCCCCTACCTTCGCTCTCACCCCCCACGCATCCATCCTTTTCTTCTCCCGATCTCTTGCGCTGTCAGGCTGCCACGCCGTAGCTGAGTCTTCTTCATTCCCAACTCTCTCGTCTCCATCCATAGCCCCCCGTTGTTTTGCACGGAGATGCCGAGCATTCCATGCCTCGGGTTGTGCTGTCCTAGAAGATGCAAAAGATCTCTCTTTCCAAGTAATTTTCTCCTGGAAGGGGCTAGGCCCAGGGGACTTCTTACTAAGAACGACCTTCAGCATCTCCATATTCCTGGCCAACGCTTCTCTCTCCCCATGACCCCATGTTGCACGTGGCTCCTTCAATGAATCTATAGCCAAGCGAAGAAGCATTTCTGCCAAAGTAGTAGCGTGCGGAGGCGGGGTCCTTGATGAGGAAAGTAAAGTGGGTAAATGCGGTGGTAACGCTGGAGGTTCAGCATCCGCCGTCTTTGGCGATGGCGGCTTTTTTCCCCTTTTGACTTCTTCCTCCTCAGGTGGAGAAGTTGCCCTTTTCAATGCTTGTTTCGCTACCTGCGGGTCTTGTCCTGCGAGAACGCTGGCGGTATCGAGAAATTTAGTGTATATGGTACAGGCCGTCTCCTGGCTTAATATAGCTTGGGACGCCAAGTGGTAGCTGGAGGGAGAGGTTGCTGTACCTGGTTGTATTGGAGGGAGGGAGGAGAATTTCATATAGAGGGAATCGAATGCATTCAAGATACGCACTACATTGGCGTACATGTAGCTATGTTTCGGGGTAGAAGTAGCTGCGCCGGTAGTCGTGAGTCGTTTACAGCAGGAGAGGGCAATGATGAAAGTCTTCTGTATAGGGATAGGAGGCAAACCGGTGTACGCCTCAGTGGTGGAGTAAGGGGCAAATATTTTGTTTCGGCTCCGGTCTCCATGAATTCTGTGCCTAGAGCTGGGAGCCTTAGTATTAGGGAGTCCATCAAGGGCTTCGATAGCGTTCTTCACCATCGCTTCAACGAGATCAGCAGCAACCTGTCCCTCTCTGGAACGACGTAGGGCTCGGAGATAGCCGTGGTAGTTCTCGAGATCGGGCTTGACTCTGAGGGTTTGAGTGAAGTGATCCCAGTAGGCTTTGACCACTGTCGGAGATGCTTGTACGTGCTCTGCTGCTTCCAAGAGTACCCCCAGTGTTGCAGTCTGTGCAATTGGTGCCCCAGGTGGTGACCAACGAGACTTCCCTACTCCGGTAGGTGGGGCTTTGCCGTTTCCAGTATGGAGATTTGGAATGCCATATAATTCTTCCATCATTGAAAAAACCTTATGCCAGTCTCGAGATCGGGTAGAACTTAATCGCATGCGTGCCATGGCGCAAATAAGCTCCTCATCTATGGTAAGCTTCCCGTTCGTGTAGCGGGTGAGAAGCCCTCCCCACATGCGTTCCGCATCATCCACAGTTTCCTCGATTCTCTGGCATTCAGCAATATCAAGCCTACGCGGATCCCATTTATCCCCTAATTCGCGCTTGAGTTCCGGTCCTGCCTTGGACCAATTTGGTCTGCCCCCAGCCCCCCTCATCTGCCTCAGTCCATTGATTAAACTAGTGTAGGTTCTTGCATCTGCAGAGTTTTCCCCTTCCTCCGGTAGCTCCCGTACAATCTGCCACATTTCTTCCACAGCTCCTGCCTTCGAGCAGACATTCAGAATCGCATTCGTGTGGAACAAGTTCCATTCTGCCTTTGCCTTACCTCCCTTGCTGTCTCTTTCCCTGTCTTTGAGTGCCCTATATGTCGCCAATGCCCGCGGTAGGGAAGATGCATGTTTTACATTATCTGGCAGCGCAAGACCAGCGATGAGGATGGTGTAGGTGCGGCTGTTTGGTGACACGCCTCGCTTCTTCATGTCATTATAGTGTTTAAAAGCCCCCATGGGGTCTCCAGTGTTCAACGCATGAAATATTAGTTCATTCCAGGCAGCGGTAGTGTCAGTTTTCCCAGCAGAAGTTGCAGCGCGCACATAGGTGAGGGGCACGATGCGAGCCTCTGGTGATGGGTTGGAAGCGGAAACATCGAGAAGGCGTTTGGTTTGAGCGGCTAGCTTGGCAGGGTCTTCGGATACTGTAAGGCGAGATTGGGGGGGGGTTTAGATTTCGGATCGGGACGGGCATTTGGTAACCTGGAAGAGGCTGACGGGGATGACGGAGACCGAGATGATAACCTGGAAGGGGCTGACGAGGATGACGGAGACCGAGATGGTAACCTGGAAGAGGTTGACGAGGATGATGGAGATCGAGATGCTAACCTGGAGGAGGCTGACGGCGATGACGGAGACCGAGATGGTAACCTGGAAGAGGCTGACGGCGATGACGGAGACCGAGAGGTTGGCACTTGCGACTCTTGCAAGGCCTGGGATTGTCTGTAAGCCAGCCGGTCCTGCCGGCTAATGATGCCTGGTCGGATATGATTCCCACCCTGCGTGGCTGGTTCGGGTTGAGCAGCGGATGTTCGAGAAGTACTGGTTGAAAGAAGACGGCGGAAGTGAGGCCCTGTTGGTCGCGGACTGGAGAGAATTGTCGGGCTGCAAGCTGACTGAGAAATGAGCAAGGCTCGAAGGTACCGGCGCCAACAGAGCTGGCAGTCAAGCATTGTGCGGAGGGTGCCAGTTGGTGATGGCTGATGCGAACTGGAATCTGTATGACCGGAGTCTTTTTTTTTTCGGCGCCGATAAGCGCGATTAGATCGATGAGATAACGATAGCGTTCGATAAGATCAGGGTATACCCCAAATCAGCAAAGTTGCATCGGCCAGCAGCCCGCCAAGATTCCGCTCTGGAAACCCGCAAAAAAAGGAACACCAACCGCTGAGCAGGCCGAAGCCAAAGCCCCGCTACTACGCATCGAAACCCATTCCCCATCACCGCAGTCTTATATTGCATATCCCCAATTGCACAGCAGGAACATAGTTACATACGGCTCCACAAGAACAGCACCCTCCGGACTGGTCGACAGGCTCCCCCGCCCCTCGACATGCTCTCCCAGCAGCCCACTACACTCCAGAATGGGCCCCGGCCAGCAAATACACACGTCCAGCTTGCCGACGACTCTGACGACGAGCAGGCCCTTGCCTCAACTCTAGTACAGGCTCTACAAAGTAATGACGATGACCTTGACGATGAGTTCCTCGATGATGAGGTGGCAGACCCAAACCTTCTTGCTGCCCAAGCTCTCTCCCTGCAGAATACACAGGACAACCTCCAGGCTCGATTACAAGCTGCAGCACAGCCTTTAGACTTCTCTGCTCCGTTGGAAGTTAGGTTTGCGAGCTACGACAATTACTGCAGCTTGTTCCACTTTATATTGAACAGCGAGGGTCCGGTGGAGTTGGAGCTGCCAACGGTGAGTTGGAATCTGATATGCTATATCCCATATATCTGAATACTATATGGGGTAGCCAGGATAAGAATGTGACTGATATAAACTTCCGGGAATTAGTACTACTGGGCATGGGACGTAATAGACGAGTTCATTTACCAATTCAACAGCTTCTGTATCTACCGCAACCGAGTAGCACGAAAAGGCCACTCCGAGGAGGAGATCCAGTCGCTAAGAGATAACCCACAGACATGGGGATGCTATTCCGTCCTCAACGTCCTCTACTCTCTCATCCAACGCTCTCAAATGAATGACCAGCTCGCCGCCATCAAGCGTGGCGAGGACCCAGCTCAATATGCCGGGGAGTACGGTTCCCGCCCCTTGTACCGCATGTTGGGATACTTCTCCATTATCGGTCTCCTCCGAGTACACTGCCTTCTCGGAGACTTCACTCTCGCCCTACAAACCCTCGATGACATCGAGCTATCCAAAAAAGCTGTTTTCGCCCGTGTTATGGCCGCCCACTTCACCACTTATTACTACGTTGGATTTTCCTACATGATGCTCCGACGGTACGCCGACGCCATCAAGGCATTCAGCCACATCCTCATCTACGTCTCCCGCACCAAAAACTTCCACAAGCAAAACGCCCAATTCGACTCCATTACAAAGAAGAACGACCAGATGTATGCTCTTCTCGCCATGTGTGTTGCCCTCTCTCCTACCCGTCTCGACGACACAATCCACACCGCTATGCGCGAGAAATACGGAGACCAATTCGCCAAGCTCCAACGGGGTGGACCAGAGTCCCTCCCGGTCTTTGAGGAGCTCTTCCTTGCTGCCTGCCCCAAGTTTATTTCCCCAATTCCACCGGATTGGGATAACCCAACTGCGAATGTGGAGCCAAGCCAGCACCACTTACAGGTGTTTATGGCAGATGTGAAGAACTCAATTGTCCTTGGGCCTACAATCAAGAGTTACTTGAAGCTCTATACTACCGTGGACTTGGGCAAGTTGGCTGCATTCTTGGATGTGGATAAGGAGGAGCTTAGGAGTCAGCTATTGGTGTTTAAGCAGAGGAGTAGACAGACGAGGTGGGTTGAGGGAGGCTTAATTGAGGGAGAGAATGTCAACACAAGTGATGTTGACTTTGCCTTGAAGGGGGTGCGTATTTCTCCGTGCCCGCAATGGTCCCGATATACTAGTTTTACCATTGAAGACTAACGTATATTACAATATAGGATCTCATCCAAGTCTCGGAAGCTAAGGTCGGTCGAAAGCTTGTCGAGTGGTACCTCAAGAACCTTATCAGGACTTACCAATAGAATGGGTACGACCTTAATAACGGCATGGGAGCGGCCACTAGTAGGGAGGAAGGGGAAGCCATCGAGTCTATAGTTTCGCCGGTTAATAAGTTTTCAGGGTTTCCGGGGTTCTTTGATCAGAAAACACAGAGGGGGAAGATGCAGAACGGGGGAGGGGCAGGTATGAAGACGCCTTTGATTACCAAATTCGGTATGACTGCTAGGGGGATGAGAGAACCGGATTTTGGTGGAAGTATGGCAGTGGGGGTAGTGGAGTTAAGTGAGAGTATGCATGCTTAGATCTTATGTGGGACTGGCAATGGATCTGGTATAGAGGATACTAGGTCACATATATGGACTTTTTAGTTGTAATTTGCTTGTCTTGCGGATATTTTGTTTCGTTTTTTTCTTTAAGTGCGGTTGGTTTGTTGGCTGGGGTTGGGTTCTTTCGCGCAAAAATATACGGTTTTTCTTCTTGATTCAGTATGAATTGTTGATTGTGCGATATTTGGATGGTTGTTCGGAAAGCATACTCTAAGTTCAGGGTAATCATTTACGTGGGCCGAAGAGTTCGGTTCACCTGTAGATCGAGTAGGACTAGTTCAGGTACAGTTTTTGCTTCACTCCTGAAAACGTATATGCGAGCGCGTAAGCAGATAGCTGAGTGATTATGTGACGGCAAGCGAGGAAATTTCACCGAGGAATCACACTATTCACTAAGAACCAATAGCGTAGCCCAAGGATTTGAAAATAATTTAATATCCCTGTACACGGTAGAATACACCCAATCCCCGCTTTGAAAGTAATAAAATGTGTGCATCAGGTATCGGTAATCCCATCTCATGCTAAAAAAGATAAAATACACATAAAATAAGGTACAAGGTACATATGCTCAACCTCCCAAACTCCACATAAATCGACCGGGCAACAGCATCTAGTCCACCCACCCACCACGTCCTCACGTTAAGTCATTATAGTCAAGCGATGCCAACAAAACGGCTAAATATATGCACCCATGGGTATTAATTAACCAAAGCCGCCAGATCTCTGGATATGAGGTTTCCCGGGATACATGGCTGTCATTAGTTCGTTAAGGTCCCCACCCCTCGATCTGAAACTCAAACACAATATCTCGATCTTCATTTTCCACTCCACCTACCCACTCTGCCTTATCATTATATAGCGTTCTTTCAATATATTTCAGTCTACCAGTCCGATCAACCAAGATGATAGTCTGATTTTGCGTCCCGTACACACGGGGTGAGTCAAACGGGACAGCGTTGGGAGGGTGTAGGTCGTTGGGAAAATCTGAGTTGGTGGGTGTTGCACAAATATGGTGGACCTCATGGTTTCTGATTGGTGAGGGTATTGATATTGGTGGTGTAGTTGATTGGGTGGCGCAATTTTCATTCGGTACTGGTATTGGTGAGTGTGTATGTCGGAATCTTGCTTGCCGTTGACTGCATTTGAAGGTTGTTGACTTTCTTTGTGGACATCGAAGGCAGGGATAAATACACTGTGCCTTAAGGACTCCAGGTCGGTGTCATAAGTCTGACGGCCAGGAATTTTTGGAATGGTGTTACGACTGAGAACTCCAAAAAAGGCTTCAATCATTTCATCTTCAGAAGAATCCTTCTTTATGGCCTTCTCGACAGCTTGTCTCATGAGGTCCTTACCTAGCATGACTTTCGGCCATGGACGGGGGCTCTCAAATGGATCATTGGAAAGAGCATAAACCTGGTCAGGATTACTACAGATCCAATGTGTTTCGTTGGCTTCACCAGCTTTCTGCGTCCGATTGGATATGACAGCGAGCGGTTCCAATTGGACTCTTTCCCCGCTGTCTGTGGCTCCCCTCTTGGGACGAATGGTTCCACAGATTAGGGAAAAGCCCCCAACGTTCTTGCACCCCTCATCCCCGTCTGCAGTGAGCAGGTGATGCACCCATTCGTTTACTGAACGTATAGAGGTATCCGGTGCAGTCAGGAAGGCATTAACCATTGCCCCCCGAGATCGGGTCCCTATTGCAGCGGCGGAGGAAGATTCTCGAAAATTGGTTAGAATCGTTATACGTCCTTGCTGGGTAACTCCTAGCCAGGTCCCTATCGCGGAGTAAAAAAATGAAAAAGAAAGTTAGTTCGACTATGTTCATTAAATAATTGAGCAGTGGTACCAAGTGTCGTGCATATTGAACCAAAGTTGGCATGCGGTGGGGTTCCTGGAGGGTTTCTGTGCTATTAGGAGGGCAATTAAGCGTACCTCGCTCTGGACGGGCTAGGTCTCGTCCGGAAAATATGTGGGCAGTCTCAGGTGTGTCCCACCGTGAAGCACGGGCAGTTGCTCGGTGTAGGAATTCCTATAGATCGAAAGTTGGAATTCAGCACGCAGGGCCTGATAAATTCATTGGCTCAGAACCATGGGGGTATGTTACCTACATCACGGTTGTTGAGTATAATTAACGGATATCGAGGATGCTGAGTGGACACTAGAACTATACACATTGTGCTATTGGCCGTAGCTATTTGGCTTCTGCACGTACAGAGGGGTATCGAACGCAATTGGACTGAGTTTCAAAGCTAGATATGATATGTGTATATGTATATAGAGGAGAGCGAGCTACAGGCATATGCCTATTTCCTGGGAGAATCGAAAGCAACGGCAACGCCACTTTGATGTAGCTCCACTTTTTTCGTCAGCGTTACATCGATTGAATAATATGTGCCCGCATATTTGGCCCGTAGTGTGTCTTACCTGTCCCAGCCTCACTCAGGCGCCGTGGAAATTTGATCCTCGAACCCATATTGTTACAAGAACTGCCTGAGCTAACCGAACTGGTTATGAACTCGTGAGTTGCCTAGCTGTTAGGCGTGGGCAGGGCCACAATGGTAGGTAGACAAAGCTCGAGAAGAAGGTTCTATGCCCATAATGGGTCAGATGCATGTACGTTTGGCTGCTTAAAAGAACCACAAATGGGAGAAACCGGCAATGCAAGACCAAGCTTGGGTTTCCCACAAGACGATCTGACGTAAATAGCGTAAGGGCTCGATCCAGTGCGTGCATGCTGTACCCAAGCTATAAGCAGGTAAGCTATTTGGCTTCTACCGTACTGTAGTCTACTGTAGGAATGTATGAATACGGTGCGCAGCTGACACAGACTCTATTCTTCCACAGCTGTGGAGTCTCGGCCACGGACAGAGTCATCGGGAAGCAGCTGTGAACCCTGCTAAGAACATTCCTAAATCCCCCGCAAAGCTGGTACGACTACACTCAAACCTTGCTATACCGGACTGCATAAATCCGCTGTAATCTGTCCGGTATAGCTAATATCCGTTATAGCAAATAGCGTGGGGTCCGTTCTAGGCGGGGCAAAAGGATAGAAGTAGAGTGCTTGCAGAGATTGTTTACCTTACCTATACAACCGTTCCATGAGCTTGCTTATCACCACCGGAACCAACTCTCAACAAGTAAATACTCTAGTTGAAATTAGTTGAAGAGTATCTTGACTATAATGAAGATGGAGTGAATACTACTATATCTCCAGAGGTCATTAACATTGAAGAGGTATACCTCCAATTACAACTGCTCAAGCACGCTCCCACCTTACTGAGCTTATTCGGCATTTGGAAGCTCTTACAGTTTCAGAACTTCCTGGAGGAAAGCCCCATCTTAATATCTTTGATGTTAGCTATCATCTTCAGCAAGCTCTTACTGGCAATATGCATGAGACACGTGTTCAGCGTCTTTATTACTGATTGGTTTTTACCGGTGGTATCTTCATCTCAACGTCTATAAGTGTGGATTATGTTCTACTGTTTTGTTCTATAGCTGTTCCATTTCGTGGTTGCGCTATTTTGTATTCTTTCTATGCTATTTGCTGTTTTGAGGCCATACTACTGTTACCATTCCGTTATAGCAATTACATTTACCTGTAATAATCCCTGTAACAATCCCTCTAACCACTACCTCTAACCCCTTACCAGCCCATCCGGTACTACGGTATCCGGTATAGCAAGTAGATGCCTCACCTAAATGGTTGAAAATGGAAAATTTTGACCTGAGCTATAGCGAGGTCCGGTAGGTATAGCAAGGTTTGAGTGTAGGTACCGCGCTATACTGCAGGTACCTAGCCCGTAGAATAAAATGCACATGAATGTGTTCTCAAAATATCTTGACTCTTCCTGACTCTCCAAATTAGAATAGAACCCTAATTCCATGTGAAACCATTCTTAGGCATATATCCTACCATCGAAAGTTGATAGGCCAGAAATTTGAATGAACCATCGCCAGCACAAGGCTAGACTTAGACTATACGATTCGTTAAGTTGGTATTATGAATGTCCAAAGAGCCCGAAGGCATTGGGCTTTCATCTAATAAAAATACACCCCTTCCAGGAGTGAGACTTTTATGCATGTATAAGCTCTAACGGTTATCCAAGTAGTAAAGTATCATCAAATAAACGATACCCAAACCGATTTAATGAGCCCATTCGCAGTTTCATGACTTACCAGCATCTGCCAGGCTTGGCGTCATTATTCACAGCGGTCGTCACACCCCCAGGCTCATACATGAATAATAAGCCAATTGCATGCGGATGCAAATTGCCTGCAATCTGCACGTGCTTGTCTCGTATCACACAGAGGGGATCACCTACCCCAGCACTACTCACAACCCCCCCTGGTACATCAGGCAAACCATTGCCCTTAACGCACCGCCAGCAAGACGCAGCAGAAGCCCCACACAAGCCTGGCAGACAGTCAGACAGCAAATACTGATTCAGCCATCTCAAAAAAGGTCTCTTCCCCCGCTACTGCTGCCCTGCAGTGACCAGAGATTTAACAGTTCACCGTACATTAGTTGCCCCTCCTCCGGACCACTCTTCCTTGTCCACAGATTCTTTACTTCCGAGTACAAATTGTGCCATCCACCCCCCGAGTCGCTTCAATCGAACAGAAGTTTCACAAATACACGCAGCTAGGACGGTTAGGATTCAAGACTTCAGCTGTTAACGTCCCCACACACTTCGGTTCTCTCCCTCATAATTGTCAAGATGTTTGACTGGTTAATGAGACTAGCTAGGTTAGTAATTCAGAGAAAATTTTATATTTGGAGGAAATTGACCGTAATCATGGCCATGTATACAGCTCGTCTGCTACCTTCGTGTTCCCCGTGTTTGCCTCTTACAAGGCACTCAAAACAAATGATCCCCAACAGGTCACACCATGGTTAATGTATTGGGTTGTCATTGCCTGTGTATTCCTCATTGAGGCCTGGACAGAATGGTTACTCCGGTGGTTGCCATTTTACTACAACCTCCGAGCTGCGTTCATGCTATGGCTTGTTCTTCCTCAAACTCAGGTAGAATACCTTTCCAGTTTCTGCAATCCAGTGTCCTGACTAGGTTCTTCTATAGGGTGCAACTAAGCTCTACTTGGAATATGTTCACCCATACCTCACCGAGCATGAAAAGGATATTGAGCACTTCATCGCCACCGCTCACGACCAATTGAAGGCTGCCGGTTACTCTTACCTCAAGCAAGTCATTGCCCATGCCCAGGAGATACTCCTCGGAACCCCTCGTAAAGGAGACCGCCCAGGTACCCCACAAAACGAGTCCTATGCCAACTTCCTCCTCTCTCGTTTCAAGATTTCCCCCCTTGCTGGGCCCCCTAGCCCCGCCACCGATTTTTACAACTCTATCAGCTCCACTCTTAACAACGCACTTCCTAACATGGGTGCAGCAAGGACTGAACATGATAAGGCTATGCACCTTGCTGCTCAACAGGCAAAGCTCCGCATGATGATGGCCGCTTTGGATAAGGAGATGGCTGCCGTGCAAACCTCAGGTGGAATTGCAGATGCAGGCTTTTACAAGTCCCCAAGTGGCGCTTCCCTGAGCGACTTCGATCACGTTGATGCTGCGGAAGTTGAGGGTGCCAATGCATGGCAGAACTGGCATAAGGCACCAAGTCCTCAGGTGACCCCACCTGAGCCTCCAACCGCCATGGCTTAGGAGCCCTGGTGAATCGTTACGATGTCATGATCCAAAAAAAAAAAAAAGGTTTCAGTGCAGACTTGTTGTAAGTATATGTACGTGATTCAGCGGAGTATCCTCTGTCAATGGACTGTGTTCGGTCATTGGATGAGTCAATGGGCACGTGAAAAAACAACATCGGCACCCTTGTTGGGCTGTGGGACAGGTGTTCTCTTTCGGTTTTCATTTCTATCTGTACTGGGGGTTCTCTGCTTTTCTCACGGTGTTCTTTGTAACTTTGTGGTTTGTTTGTTCCTCCTCTCAATGAGCAAGATAAATCTGTCTAAATATTTGGCACACTAACGGGAATATATTATTTTGTTATTTCTGTATTCGGAGGCCTTAGAGATACAATCTGTCATTCTTTTAATTCCAACAGCCACTGAATCACTTCGTCTTGTACTACAGTAAGCCTGACGCTTCTCGTGTTGCGGTGTGTTTGCGTGATTATTGTGTTTGCCATGATTACACAGCCAGTTATAAATAAAACTCTGTGACACATGTAGGGAAATCTATCGTTTATTTGTCTGGAAATAGGTTCCAGAAAAGTTTTCCATGGATTACGAGGCCTTGCAGAATGTGGAAATAGATCACGCAGTTGCAGTTATCACATCACGCCTACTGTAAGCAGCTCACTTTTATCGGGATTATTAATATGTACACACTTTAAAGTGACGAATGGTAAGTGCATTTTATTGGCACGGATGCATTCCTTGTGATACCGAGAGATGGAGGAGACCTGGTTTGATGGATGCAAGGTATTGTAGATTTCAATTCCAGGTCAATACTTTGTTTGGTTGGTGAAGAAGTAGCTCTGCAGATGCAACAGGAGACCGACCACACACAAAGAGGGTGGGATCGTGATGAACACCTGTCGTATTGTTTTATTTTATTACCTTCGGGTCCAGCTATCCATGACAGCATGGGGTTCAAATTGTTGCCTCTTACAATTATGCGGACGGTGTTCCAAGTTAGTGCAGAGTACATAACCTAGAGTTGTGGTCGGACCACACTTGGGGTACAGTGGGGCAATAAATCTAGTCTGGCTGGCACAATAAATCTCTCATCGTACTTAGGTAGCGTTGCTTGGCAACATGCGAAATAAACAAATTACGTGACCGAGAGTCCGGTGCCGGCCAGAAGGTGGGGATATTGTGCCAACCAGACTACAGAACTACTACATAATAGTCTGTTACTACATAATGAGGAGCACCTTAACTTTTTTGTCACCTTTCTTGTTAAGTTGCCATGGTAACCCGACAGCTTCCGAGGTTGTCATAGCAACCATTTATTAGTAAGCAGAAATAGCCTACCGTAGTCTCATGCCAATAATCGGTAGCGCTATCACATACATATGCGCTGTGAACGACATATGCGGGTTTCAGGATCTCACAAAACATGCCCGTGCTCATTGTTATATGAACGTCGGAGATTGAAATGTACTGTGATTATCCATAATGCCATCAAGGAAGCCTCTACACGTGCTGTCCCTGAATATAGCTGTAAATGTCCAGGCGGTTTCTGGAGGCAGACTTCCTCCACCGGTCCAAAACTACAACTCGGCTAAACCAAAGCCATTTAGCTCAGAGAGTGTTCCAGCACGTCCCGGCCCAGTAAAGCGAGTTCATAATCCACCACCTGATCTTCTATGACATCACTAAAACATATCTTATATGACTTCGTCAATATAGTTTTTACTGTACCCATTGAATAGATCTTGGCTCTCAAATTGATATGATTCACGTCAGCCATGGCTTATGATCTACGTGCCCCACCGCCCTCTTCCACTCACTCCCCAACCCTGTATAGTTATCGCAACACATTAAATCTTGAGATATAACTTCTTTTGATCAAAATCTTCCTATCCTACAGAGTGCATTACAGCTAGCACTGTCGAACTACCCCAAATTAACAATTTGAAACCATCGATATCAAGCAGTCGAACAGTGAAAGTAGCCAAGAGTTCGACTTTCACGTGAAGACAAAGTCAAGCTTGTCCGCCTTTGTATTAAAGATAAAATTGAAAAAGACCGCGCAGATATCTTAATATGTATTGCGTACCAAAATGGGACTGTTGCTGTCGCTGTGGTTGCTGCCATAGGGGCAATGAAGGTTCGATGATAGTGATATTTTATGTGCTGCCATACGGATACAGAAACCTAACATAACATAAAAGCACTAAACCTCTTCGCTACCTAACTTTTGGTAATATTTGCTTAGTAACGATAGCCGTTGCGGAGACCCTTTTTGATACCTAGCAGGTGATATATGTTGCTTATGGCGAATTTTGTGCCTGGCGAGATATTTAGCCCCGATTCTACCGAGCTCTGCAAGGGAGGCATCGGGATTTGCATCAGATAGCCTGCAGAGTCTTCGCTTATCCAGGATTTCCGGGCCCCCGCTAGGTATGTGGTGTTGTCTTCCAACTGTTTTAGTAGTGGCTGAATTGTTGTTTTAGAGATTTGAGTTTGGAGGGCTACGGAGTATATCACGCTGAGAAAACTCTTGCGCATTTAATTCAATAATTCGAGCCCTCTCTAATGTTATGGTCTAACGCCACTTCCCGCTATCTTGGTCGATCTGCCATGTTATAAGGTCATATTGGTTGCTACGGCCAGGTGGTCTGACACTTTGGCCCAAATCTGCCTATAGGCGTCCAGTTTCCAATCGTCAATTTCATGTACATTGCTCTATTTGAAACTACCTCCTATTGATAGGTGTACTTGCCCCAGACCCAATTTTAATTTTCCAGGTCCTCGTTTTCTCACCATACACCGCCACCTCCCTCAACATCCCCTTTAACTCCTCAGTCCTGATGTCTTTATCCCTCATCTGGTCCTCAAATGCTGCGACAATCTCCTTATGTGTAGCTTTTCCTCCGTGAAAGACGAGGTACTCCCGCAGCCTATCCACAAATGCTCCCCAGCCAGAGCCGTGCTCTCCAGCCAGAGTCGAAGTAGCTGTACGCTTGCTGGTCGCATTGTTTGTGCTATGTGAGCGGCTTAGCCCGACAGCCAAGCTGTCTCCACGCCGGGTCCATGGCGAGTCGGAGCCAAGGCTAGATCCATGAACTGGGTAGAGCCAGCGATCGTCACCCTTAAGCCGTTTGTACGGTGTACCCGAGCCCGCACCCATACTACAGGCGCTGTTACTATAACTCGGGCAGTCGTTGACCCTCCCCGCACTTCCCTTCTTCCCTGTCCAGGTCGGCGTCCCAATCTTCGCTTTCATAGCCATGTTCCTACTAGCCCGGAGCGCAGCAGCCGCTGCGTCGACTACCTTCTTTGCCTCCCTTTGGACAGATATGTCCTCCGGCTCGGCCGCGTTTATGATCTGGTCATGCTCGAGAGCGCTTCGTACACCGGATTTTCCTAAAATACCCTCAAGAACCCGAATATCATCGGATTTCTTGGCCTCATCTCTTCTGCCAGCCTCTTCTGGTTCACTTTGCTCGTCTTCCTGAGTCTGAAAGGGCGCAAGACCCGCCACGCCTCCGAGTTGCATCACCTTATCTGGGTCATCATCATTTTCGTTCCTCGTGTTGTAGTTATATGATTTTTCCGCACCCTGAAACATATATCCTGTTTCTGTCTCACTTGTAGAGTCCGATCCGAGGGTAAATAGATCGTGTAGATCATTCATCTTGAAGAACCGTCGTTGCTTGGGGTCCTTCAGAATCTTGTTCGTAAGCAACTGTTTAAATATTTGTCTGTGATAAATTTTCTCCTCAATGGTTCCCGCGGTCATTAACCTGTATATAGTGACATCCTTTGTCTGCCCAAGCCGCCACGCCCTCTCACGGGCTTGTACATCTGTAGAAGGATTCCAGTCAGGGTCAAAGATTATAACCCTGTCAGCACCAGTGAGATTGACCCCTAATCCACCAACTTTCGTGGTAAGCAGGAAAAGGTCAATCTCGGGTGTGTTATTGAAATCGTCTACCAACTGCTGTCGATGACTGATAATCGTCGCGCCGTCCATGCGAAGATATTTGTACCCACCAATCTGCGTTAGATACGACTCTAAGATGTCGAGCATCTGCCGAGTCTGGGAGAAGAGTAAGGTGCGGTGACCCTCACTCTTCCAAATCTCAAGAAGAGCCTTGACGACTTGCATTTTCCCGGATTTGGTACCTTTGCCATAATGATATCCTTCTTTCTGTTTTAAATTTTAGTGGGAGTACACTCGCTCAGTTCTGGGGCATACGCACATGCACAAGCTTATCCTTATCCACTAAATCCGGGTGGTTGCATATTTTCCGCAATATGTCAACCCCATATAAGACCTGCCGTTTTCCGTCCATAATACTCTTCAATTCACTACTCTTCAGAAATTCCTCATATAGGTTCCGTTGCGCCTTAGTCAATTTGCAAAACAGTACTTGTTCGACTTTTTTCGGGAGATCTGCGGCAACATCTAACTTTAACCTCCTTAGAAGGTATGGGCCAACAAGATCACGCAAGACGCATGCGCACTGATAGCTAGTTCGAATTTGAACATTGGTGGCATTGGCGTACCCGCCGAGACGAATAGGAACCGCAAAGGAGCTTTGGAATACAGGAAGAACCTAAAGCAGTTAGACACAGGTTCATGGTAACAACTCCAAACGAAAGACCTACACCTAATCGTCCAGGGTATATGAAGTCGAATAAACTCCATAATTCAGTGAGGTTATTCTGCATGGGCGTCCCAGATAGAATGATTCGATGAGGGGTCTAGCGATGGTGAGCTGTGCATGTCAAAAATACAATATATGAGGCTCACCTTGAGCTGCTTGCAAGCTAGAGATATTCCTGCGTCTGGGTTGCGAATCTTGTGGCCTTCATCGAGGATGGCATACGACCATTCCATTTCAAGTAACAGAGATCCGTATGTCTGCAGCCCGGCATATGTCGTGACGAGAACGTGACCTAGGAAGTGATCTGAGCTGCTAATCCAAACAGAAAATAATTCATCTACAAACCCTTCTCAGACACTCGATTGACCAATCTCTCTGCTGCAGGGCCATGCCTATTATTGACTGCTAGTTCTTTCCCATGCTCAAGCTTATTCTCTATATCCTCCTCGTCGTTGACATTGAGCATCCCGCTTCCACTTGAGTGCAATATGGGGACCCGTAAAGGTGGCCACCATTTGTGGAACTCATTTACCCACTGTTTCAAAACAGTGGCAGGAGCAACAATCAGCACTGGTTTCGTCAATTTCCTACTATAGTGTAGTCCAGCGAGAAAGGATATAATCTGAATTGTTTTTCCAAGGCCCATTTCGTCTCCTATGATACCACCGACGTCCTGCTGATGGAGTTCCCATAACCATTGAACGCATGTTTTCTGATAGTCAAATAAACTTGGGTATATATCACCCGGCATGCAATAACCATTTCCCAGAACATAGTCAGGAATCGTAGGATGTGGTAAGTGCCACTCAATCCCTTCCAGCACAACTTCTTCATTTTTGACATTTTCTTTCTCCCTTGCTTCTTTCCTTCCCTGTATCCACCGCTTTAGACGCCCTTGATATTGTCTCTCGTTTCCATCGTCTACGGAACTGAAGTCTTCTTTCTTCTGTGTAGCTTTGGCCTTGCGCTTGTTTGACTTGGCTCTCCGGTGACCTGCAGGTGCTTCCGAGCCGCTCTCCTCTTCTTGAAACGCCTCAGACTCGTCATCCTCTCCACCAGACACGCCATACTCAGAATCACCATCTTTGTCTGGTACGTGCCTATTAATTTTTGCCTGGGGAGCTTTTTTCAACCGCCTCCGCTTCTTTGGGGGTGGGGCTTCTAACTCTTCGTCCACAGCCTCATGCGCAGGTGCAAATCCTGGCATCCGAAGATTTTGATGCGACATGGGCATGCCCACACTCCCTAATTCTTCAGCTTCCTTGTCTTCCACCAGTCCATCTTCGTCTTCTGCGGCCAACTTTGCGAACGGGGTGATCTTGCCAGTCCCTAGACTATAGTTAGCATAGTTGCTAATAAGGTGCCTTAGAGACCATACGAATGAGGAACTCCCGCTGAGTTTCATTTGGCATCCTCCCACTGGCCACTGCATTCAGAGACGATCCCACATCAGGCCCAGCCTCGCTTCTCTCCCTGATCCGCTCGTTGATATCTCGAATATCCCGCTCAAACCCCAATATTTTCTCACTCAGGATTTCTATTTGTTCATTTACACGCCGACTCTCCTCCGGCTTTGTGCTTCTCTTCTCTAGTTTGTCGTGCAGTCTTCCTAGTTGATATAGTAGCTTGCTGGAGAACATATAATCTTAGCATTGAACATCTGCCAGAGACATGAGGACATACTCCTTCTCGCTCTGCGTCCTCTGGAGACGCTTGCTATCAAATTCATCCTCTTTCTCATTTATAGCCCGGGAAGCCTTTACAATATGACTATTAGCCCATGGGCGTCATCACCGAGTTTACGTTGGGTATTTAAGCTTCAATACCTCAAGTGCGACGTCTCGTTCCAGCGTTGCCTGGTCCACGGCATGAACTCCGATGGCCTTTTCAAGCTCCGAGGCAACCTGGGTACGATGTCCAGAAAAATCTATTAGGTGTACTCTATCTGAATTTTCAGCTTGCTCGTCCTCTTCCCGCTTGATGTGGCTTCGGTCGTTGACAGAGGAATGTTGGAGTGGCTTCTGCTTGAACACCAGGGGCATCTCGACAGGCATGATATTGATTGTAGAGTTGAGGACAGCCACGATCAAGGAAAACAATGAATTCGATAAACGTCTAGGCTCAGAATTAAAGATAGCGATAAGTTTTATATACCACCTCCCCGCTAGGGGACACTAAATTCACGTAGCTCGAGGAGTCACGATCGAGTGAAACAATTACGGTGCCAACCAGACTTAACAAATCGTACTAAGTAAGTGATCTAGCCTAAATTCAACCTAGCCGATAATAGGCACCTACAACAAAAAACATATCAAGAAGGAAAAGAACGGAAATATCGGGAGACATGGAAACATCTGCAGTTGCGGACAAGTAAGTTGTATAGTATAATATTGGGAGATTGCTATCAATACTAATGCGAGTGGTTAAGCCGGCGTTTCCTAGGGGAGAGAAGTATGAGGTTTGCTTGGAGCGGTAGGAGCAAGTAAGGCAGCAGAGGAGATGCGATTGCAAGAATTGGCCCTTTAATTTCTACATCAGAATTTCATAGTCAATACTAAGTGACACATTTGGCCATGTTGGTGAGATTCTAAAGAACCTGGTTGATACTATTGGTCAAGCATAAGAAGGACTCTAATATTATCAATACCATAGACGCATAAGGTTCAAAATGTTACAGTCAGACCATGCTATACCGGTGAAGCAAAACCTCTCTTTTTTTGTCCAGTACAGTAGTATTTGTTATAGTATAGAGTATAGCAAGGGCGATATGTTTGCCCAGCTGGGGATGCTTAGACTATAGTTACGTCAGAACTCACCTACCAGCGCATTATTGCTCTCTACGAGAGGCTTGTGCCAACCAGACTACATTATTGCCTCGAAAGCGACTTGCTACTTTGTAGCTTAAGTTAGGTCGTAGAGTTTCAACAGCGCTGCTGCCGATTCGCGGGCGGTCGGGATGTTTGTATGCTGCGTTGCTGGCTGCCCTGAAGTTTTTATCAATCAGCTCAGGTTCCAGGCTATCCCCGAAGCAAAATCACTCTGTCGTTGTTTCCCCATCCTATTATTATCGCCCCACTCGCTTCCAGAATCCGTCTGTCGATCACGAGTAGAAATATCCCGAAAGCCTGAACCATCGCCAGACTCAACCTTCTGCGTGCGTTCCCCTCTTTCAGTGGGTTGAGACCCCTCCTCAAAGCAGAGGTCGAAAATAGGTCCAGTGCAACCGCTTTTGACAACTCACTGAACCCCGCCATGCTAGCCATCTAGATACTACCTAACCATCATCTGCCCTCTGGCCTGTGGAGAGCTTAGCAACCTACAATTCTTGTCATTCCCGGACCTATCATCGCTGGTGGCCGAAAGTCAAGTACTGCAAAGCGCCCTAGATCAGCTGCCCTTTCCACGATACACGGCCCTACAATAAGCACCCTGAGCAGAGCGGCCTTTGGTGTTCGAATTGCCTAGCGGGGCGGACAATGGACCCTTGGAATAATGCACCGTATTCGTCGGATCCTTCTGCGAATCGACAGCCACGGTATGGCAGCAATGTGCTTCAGAACAGCGCCTCCGCCATCACCCAAACCCGTGATTTCACCCTTCCCCAGCAGCCCCAACATCAACCTCAGCAGAGCTCAGGTTACCAGGCATACCATGGCTCGTCGTCCGTGCAGACAGGACCATCTTCGGCTGTAGCCACACCTAATACTAGTCGAGCAGACAGCTCCGCAGATTATATGGACATCGATTCGGAGAACTACAGCAGGTCAAAATACTCTCAGAGCCAATCCCGGGAGCAAGGCTCTCGTCAGCCATACCTTCAGTCAGAAGACCCATCAACACTGTCACAGAGATATTCCCCATTGAACTCGCTAAGCCCTCAAACGCAATATATTTCTGGACCTAATACCTTATCACAGCAGATGCCTTCTAACTACCAAGCCCGGCAGTCGCCATCACGGCCTAACTATACTAACCTCACTCAATCATACTATAACCAGAGTACTGGCTCTCCGCGGACAAGCGGCCCCACCACCATGCAGACATATAACCACCCCCTCCAGCCACAACAGGCAATCCCACAACAACCTCCAAATATAAGTCGCCAGTCGTCAATGAGCAATGCTCCCCAGCTACCACCTATTGGCATTCAAAACTCAGGGGATGGGAACAACTCTCGCTACTATCCACCCTCTGCAACCATGCAGCAAGCCTCATTTGACCAAGGCCAGCCCTCTCCTCGGCCTGGTCAGCAGCCGACTCCCCAAATGGAGCCTGTACCTCAATTCTCCCGAGTAACCAGTGCGAATGATCTTCAACCAAGGGTTCATGCTCAACCTGCCTATCGAAGAGCAAACCCGGATGATGGTGGCTTCATAAGTGTAAGTTGTGGACTAGTAATGGAATACTCAACTTTAACTAAAATTACATATAGCCACTACAAGCCTTGACCACCTACTTACCTGTCACTTACCGTTTTTGTAATAACAATTTCAAATACGAATCTTCCCGGAACCCTCGACGAGTGCTCACAAAGCCTAGCAAGGGCGTCAAGAATGATGGCTACGATAATGAGGACAGTGACTATATATTGTATGTTAATGACATATTGGGCTCAGAGGAGAATGGTCACAAGTATGTAGCTATCGGCTGCCGGACAGTGAAGAGCATGCTGACAGTGACAGGAACCGTTACCTGATTTTGGATGTTCTGGGGCAAGGAACATTTGGGCAGGTAGTCAAGTGTCAAAATCTGAAGACACAAGAGGTAGTTGCGGTGAAGGTGGTCAAGAACAGGACAGCCTATTTCAACCAGAGTATGATGGAGGTCTCTGTTCTGGACTTGGTATGAGGCATATATTCAGCCGACAGCCGCGATTGTTTAGCTAACTCTGGAGAAGCTCAATAGTAAGCTTGACAAGGGTGATGACAATCATATATTGCGTTTGAAAGACACATTTATCCACCGTCAGCACTTGTGCCTTGTGTTTGAGCTTCTGAGCGTGAACCTCTACGAGTTGATAAAACAGAATCAATTTAGAGGCCTCAGTACCACGCTAGTCAGGGTTTTTGCACAACAACTACTGACTGCTTTGTGCCTATTGAACAAGGCCAAGCTTATACACTGTGATCTAAAACCCGAGAACATATTACTGAAGAAGTGAGTTTTATTGCTACCTCAGCGGAGATTGCCTTCTAACAACATATACTATAGTCTCGAGAGTCCGATAATCAAGGTCATTGATTTCGGATCCGCTTGCGATGAGAGGCAGACGGTATACACCTACATCCAATCTCGGTTTTACCGTTCACCTGAGGTTCTACTAGGTTTACCGTATGTTCCTAGATTTGCTTAAAGTGGGCCTTGCTAATTCATTTCATTAGTTATTCTTCCTCGATAGATATGTGGTCCTTGGGCTGTATTGTTGTAGAGCTGTTTCTAGGCCTCCCATTGTTTCCTGGGAGCTCGGAGTATAATCAAGTGGCTAGAATTACAGAGATGCTGGGCGTTCCCCCAACTTGGATGATAGAAGTTGGAAAACAAGGACATGACTACTTTGAAAAGGTTGTTGATGAGTTTGGAAGAAAATCATACAAGCTAAAGAGCATGGAAAAATATGCTCATGAACACGGAACCAAGGAACAGCCTAGTAAGAAGTACTTTCAGGCAACTACCTTGCCAGATATCATCCGACAATATGCGATGCCACGAAAAAACATGAAACCCGTTGAAATTGAGCGAGGTGAGAGGAAACCCTGAGGCTCAATGATGGTGCGGTGGTCTAATACCATACAGAAATGAACAATAGGGTTGCTTTTATCGACTTCGTGAGGGGCTTGTTAACTTTAAATCCACTCGAGCGATGGTCTCCACAACAAGCGAAAATGCATCCGTTCATCACAAATCAAAAGTTCACAGGCCCATTCCACCCCCCTATGAACCTGAAATCACCCAATCCAAAGTCCCCAGCGCCAGGTACACAGCAGCAGCAGCAAGCTGCTCAAAAGCACCAAGAGCAGGAGCAGCTGAAACAGAGGCAGGCTCAGGCTCAAGTTCAGGCTCAGGCTCAGGCACAGCAAGTAGCACAAGCAGCACAAGCAGCACAAGCAGCACAAGCAGCACAAGCAGCACAAGCAGCACAAGCAGCACAAGCAGCACAAGCAGCACAAGCGGCGCAAGCAGCACAAGCAGCCGGCTATGGTAATGTTTCTATGGGTTCATATGGATCGCAGCCACCCGTATATAATAATATGTACAACCCTCCATCGCACCCACAACAGCAGCCACAGCAACAACAGCAACAACAACAACAGCAACAACAGCAACAACAGCAACAACAGCAACAACAGCAACAACAGCAACAACAGCAACAACAGCAACAACAGCAACAACAGCAACAACAGCAACAACAGCATCAACAGCAACAGCAACCTGCTCCACCGCCATACACGAACCCTTTGGCAAATCAATATGGAAATCAAGGCAATATGATTGCGCAGAAACCGAATCAAATCCAGTCGAATTCATATCCGCATCAAATGTCATACCATAATTCGACGGCCCGCGCCGCGAGACAACGTGCTGCAACAAACATAGAAGGGATCCCACCACAGATCCAGCGGGCTGCATCTATGATCGATCCTACCCAGCCTATCAGATCACAACCCAGTCCAGCTTATTTCCCGCCTCCACCAGAAGCGGAGGGCGGCAGTCTCGCTTCTGGAATTAGGGGCAACCGAAACAAAAGTGGTCGGGGTGGTTATGGCCGTGGTGGCAACCGAGATGTGATACGCACGCTGGAAGATCGTACGTTAGAAGATGGACTATTTAGCCAACAACACTACCATTGAGGTTGTTATGTTGGCCGGTTTGTCACGACGGGGGTATTCAAGTGGCCTTAGTTATTGGCCCTCGGTTTTTGCTGGAAGTTATTGTCATATTCTCCAACGCACCAAGTGAGGCAAGCTACAAGGGAACTACTAAGTATTAGATAACGACTGCCAGCTGCGTTGGGGTGATTTGCCCGTGCACTGGCTGCTGAAGAAGAGGAAAGGTCGGATGCATCACGTTCATGTTTTTCTCGTAATAATCTTTTTCTTTTCTTCTTGTCTCAAGGGGGTTTCTTGTCTTATTTCGTGTATCTACATGATGTTTATTTTATTGGAGTCAGTCACCCATTATGGGGTTATCGAAATATTCCGAGGGATTATTAAGGTCACGTGGAAGGGCCAACCCTAAGCTTGGCAAGAATTTTTGATCGTTAGTAATTCGATATTGAATTAATCAATTTTTGCTTCAGGTAGTCAAGCCCCACTACTGAGCACCCCCTGGAACCCCGCCATCAATAGCCCTTATACATAACAGCACGGCGAATTCACATTCTCGAGACCGACTTCCAATATGTCTCGATTTTTCCACGGCGGAGCGAGTGACAGTGAGAGTAGTTCCTCTGATGAGGAGGAGCTCTACTCTGAGGAGGAGGAAAAAAAGTCGGAAGAATCGAGCTCGGAAGAATCCAGCAGCAGCTCCTCGTCTGATGATGAGTTGTCGGAGTCGGAAGAGGAGGCAGAGGGGGGAAATCGATTCATAGCTGGAGGGAAATATGATGATAGTGATGAAAGTGAAGACGAGGGGAAACGAATTGTCAAGAGTGCAAAGGATAAGAGGTTGGGGGAAATTGAAAGCTCGATCAAACTCATCGAAAATGCGGAAAAGATCAACGACTGGGTTGTTATCACTGCAGGTTTGTTCAGCCCTCGACTCCTCGGCAGTGGAGGAATATAAAGGGAATCAGAAGCTAATGCAATGAAAAGAATTCGACAAGCTCAACCGGTTTGTGGAGAAGGCGAAGCAGAGCGGCCCTATTCCGAAGCTGTACATCAAGGCTGTGGCAGATCTTGAGGATTTCATGGCAGAGAGTATTGCGAAAGACAAGGCCTCGGCGAAGAAAATGAACGCTGCAAACGCTCGTGCACTGAATACCATCAAACAGCGTATTAAGAAGAATAACAGAATATACGAGAAGGAGATTGAACAATATCGCGGGGACAAGGAGGGCTATATGGTTGAGGAAGAGAATGAAGAAAAACCTGTGGTCAAAGTCAAGAAGGACAGGGCTGCCGCACGGGAAATCGTTGCTCCTGGTGGCCTCGATGATGATGATGAGGGTTTCGCAACCGTTGGGCGAGGAGGAAAGGTTGTGCAATACACACCTGAGAGTATCTTCAAGCATCTGAAGATCATCATTGAGGCTAGAGGAAAGAAAAATACCGACAGAATGGAACAAATACGGACCATGGAGAAGCTTCTCGAGATTGCCAAAACCCCGTACCAGAAGATCAAGGTTCTTTTAGCGTTGGTATCTACACGATTCGATCTCACGACTGGTGCCTCCAATTACATGTCAACTGAGCAGTGGAAAAAGTGAGTCAATAGCTCTAATGGCTAGTTTTCAAGACGGAAACTAACATCGATGTAGCGCTTCGTCCGAGTTCAACACCCTACTTGATACTCTTGAGCGCAACCCCAATTACATTGTTCACGAACTGGCAGAAGAGTGGGATGACGATGAGAAGGCCCCTGAACCAGGCCCAGATGAAGTATTCAAAGTGCCTGGAAGTGTCGTATCGTTCATTGAAAGGCTTGATGACGAACTTACTCGGTCGCTTCAAAACATCGACCCCCACACAACAGAATACATAGAGAGGCTTGGGGATGAAAGTGCCTTATATACCGGGATTGTGCGCAGTCAGGCGTACTATGAAAGGATACAACAACAGCAGGACGTCAGGGTAATTGAGTCTTTGAACCGGATGGTAAACCGAAGGCTGGAGCATGTTTACTTCAAAGTGAGTACTCTCTTTCTATGCACCCAGCCTTTGTGATGCTAATTAGTCTTTAGCCCGCGCAAGTTGTTGAGACTGTGGAGGAAAACACTTGGAACTCTCTCCCAAATTCTGTCGAATCCGCCATCACCCCTCGCTTAGTTACTCGCAACGCTACAAAGCTTATCAGCACTCTCTGTACTTACCTCTACAAATATGACCAGACAATACTCCGGACCCGCGCGATTTTATGTCAGATTTACCACCATGCCCTCCATAACCAGTTCTATAAGGCTCGTGACATGCTTCTCATGTCGCATCTCCAAGAGAACATTCACGGCGCTGATGTCAGCACTCAAATATTATACAACAGGACTCTCGTACAAGTCGGTCTTTGCGCTTTCCGCGCTGGTTTGATATATGAGGCTCAAACTGCCCTCCAAGAGATTTGCGGTACCAACCGATTGAAGGAGCTCTTAGCTCAAGGTGTACAAATTCAGCGATATGCCCAAGTCACTCCAGAGCAAGAGCGTCTTGAACGACAGAGGCAACTACCATTCCACATGCACATCAACCTAGAACTCCTAGAATGCACATATCTTACATGCTCTATGCTTCTTGAGATTCCTGCTTTGGCCGCTGCTGGCTCTTCGCCAGATATCAAGAAGCGCGCTATAAGCAAGACTTTTCGTCGAATGTTAGAGTACCATGAGCGACAGATCTTCACTGGGCCCCCAGAAAACACTCGTGATCACGTTATGCAGGCTTCGAAGGCTTTAGCTACGGGAGAATGGAAGCGGTCAAGTGAGTTGATTCATGCCATAAAGATCTGGGATCTTCTTCCGGAGCCGGAGAGGATAAAGGAGATGCTTGCCGTGAAGATCCAGGAGGAGGGGTTGAGAACATACTTGTTCACATATGCACCATTTTACGACACCGTGGCTATTGATAGGCTAGCTGAGATGTTCGACCTAACAGAGAGGAAGGTTTCAGCGGTAGTGAGCAAAATGATTGCTCACGAGGAGATTGCGGCTGCTTTGGACCAAGTTAACAACGCCATTATCTTCCGAAAGGGCGTGGAGTTGTCACGACTACAATCTCTTGCTTTGACACTTAGTGAGAAGGCAAGCTCGCTGATTGAGTTGAATGAGCGAGTATTGGAGCAGAAGACTGCCGGTTCTGGGTTTGATGGCGGTGCCGGTGGCGGACGAGGCGGAAGGGGTGGAAGGGGACGGGGCGAGGCGGGAAGGGGTGACAGTGACAACCGAAGAGGTGGAAGGGGTGGGAGAGGGCGAGGAATTAGCAGCTCCCGAGGGGCCGTTAGGGCTTAATTGTGATAATAGTTACCGTTATGTCTCGCCTCTCTTTAGCGCTCCTTTGTCAACAGCCGCTACATCCATTTCAACACTTAAAACTTTCATCAATGGTTTTTTATCTTTTCTAGCTTTTTCTTGGGTTGGATTAGGGAATTTGCTTAGGGGGGACAATGTATTTAGCTTGGGAACGAAATAGTCAGGTGATGCGCCGGCGCAAAGAAAAAAAAAAAAGGTCAATTTTTCTGGCGAAGAACCCGTTCTCGTATACCCAAGAATATATGTTCTGGGCCGCTCTCGGGCGGCATACCCACTGCCCCTGGCGGGCAATTTATATAATTACTACATTTAGTATATAACGTACTTGAATTAATACAAATATACCTAACTAGAGCTATATTAAATGTCCTCCGGGTTGATGGAGTTATCCTCCACATCAATTAGGCGATTATCCAGTGGTCCAATTCGGCTAGAGCTGAGTAGTTACTGCATGCTGTCACTCTGGTATGAAAAAAGAGTAAGCATGTCAACTCATCATGGAGCATCAGGAGCGCAACATTTCGTAAATACATGAGACAGAAAGCCGAGTGCCTGCAGAAAATTATTAGCTAAAGTGATTATGAATTGTTAAGCAGCTACCGTAACTACGATTTTATTGTCCAAGCTTATAAGATTAGTTGCTGGCTCGAAGTTGTCACTAATCTAAAAAACTGCTCTAATAGAGAGGTTTCGCACTCTGGCCTGGCGGACAATGCAACTTTAGTCACGCCACCTCCAAGTACTATTGCAAGCCTACTACAGTTTTTGATCCGTGATTGTGAAATAATCCATGTCAACTACCTCTGCCATAATACATATTCCAAGATACTATGCTAGCTAGATATCTTGTACAGACCAGGTAAATTGTTTTCTAATACACTGAAATATGCTCTATACAATATATATACTAGGTAGTTGAATAACTTATATGAAGCTATTATATATACTAATCTACATTAAAAAGAGTAAAAAATTATCTTTTTTTTCTTAACATAACTTTTTTATCTAGAAATATAATAAACTAATAAGTTTATAAAGTACCAGTACTTAGTATTTATATTTATATTAAGATACAATAGTAGTAGTTAAATAAAAAAATTTATATAATTAAATGTATAATTTTTAATCTTAGCTTTTTATAATAATTGGCTTTTAGTAAATAATCTTACTTTATTAAAATTAATTTTTTTTTATATATAGTACTTTTATTAATCAATTTTAGAGTTAATTACTAGTAATATTAATAAATAGATTAAATTTTTTTATTTTTAATTTAATTATCTATTATAGTTATTATAATATAGGCAATAGGAATAAGGTGACTAAGAGGTATACTAAGGTAAGGGTAGGGCTAGAGTAAAACAAATTAATTTTTTTTATATATAGTACTTTTATTAATCAATTTTAGAGTTAATTACTAGTAATATTAATAAATAGATTAAATTTTTTTATTTATAATTTAATTATCTATTATAGTTATTATAATATAGGCAATAGGAATAAGGTGATTAAGAGGTATACTAAGGTAAGGGTAGGGCTAGAGTAAGACAAATATAGAAATACTATATATATAACTAAGGAAAGATTAGGATAAAGAGTAAGAGTAAGAGGTAAGAGGCAAAAAGTAAGAGGCAAGAGACATGTAGAAGCAATTGCTATATATGTCAAAAAGAGGCAGCTATACTGTAGAGTTATTCATAAAACAAGGTAAGAAGAGAGAGTATATAAGAGGGTACACCTTCATAAAAAGAGGTAAGATCTGTATTAGGATGTAAGACATTAGATAGAGATCTAATAATAGTATAAGGAATAGAGGCTATATATATATAATTCTAGACTAAGGTAATTAGAAGAGATACATCAGGAAAGAAAATAGTTTGTCTCTAGTGTCTCTAGAGACAGTAATACCACTGGAGACAAGATGTGTCTCCATAATTGGCAGAATGTCTCCCAGTGTCTCTTGAAGACACTAAGAGACACTAGAAGATACATAGGAGACACTCAAGAGACACCTAGGAGACACAAAAGACACAAAAGACACAAAAGACACAAAAGATAACCCTATCTCCTGGAGACACTACCTGGCGTCCCGATACCACTTTTTTCTTCCTGATGTAAGCTTCCTGAAATCCCTATCCTAAGAGTCAAGTAGGATAGCAATAACCTATTATCTATATTAAAGGTAATATCTAGAGCAATAATAAGGAAATAACTAATAAATAATAATATGATATTCAAGTAGAATCTTGTCTGAATATTAAATAGAACTAAAGTAACACTCTATCACTTATGATTATAGATGATAACAAAGACAACTAAGTATACTATTATGACACTATCCTCTCTTTAGAGTAGAGCTCTAGTAATAAGGAGGCTTAAGTATAACAACTAGCAAAATTAATATAGAAAACAATAATAAGAATAAGAATACAATTCTAAATAATAGCAAAAATGAGAGTCAGACAGTCTCTACTATATAACTTTTAAAGGCATAATATTATTGGACTAGGTGAGGCTTTCTTAAGTATTATTAATAGAATAAAGTAACTAAGTTCTATATATTTTCTAAGTCTTCTGCAAGTTATTAGGTAGTCTCCTTATCTACTAACTATTTAACCTTATACTAAACTAGCCTATAGTACTTCCTAGAGTCTAGTACCTCTTTAAACTCCTATTCCTCTCTACCTACAATTACTATAGGAAGAGGTAGAGAATACTTCTACTCTAGAAGAAGATTGTTAGCAGTAGGTTCGATCTTAGAGATATAGACAATAAAGTGGTGCTTGATATCTTTGGGAAACTTCAGCTGGTAGATATAGGTGTCTATAGCTACTAACATTTCGAATAGGTCTAGAAACTTATAGTCAAGTTTACGCGAGAGTTATTCCATTTAAAAATACCAACTAAAAAGCTATACTTTATCTTTAAGCTTATACTTTGGTACTAGTAGTCTTGACCTATTAGCATACTTAGCTTATCTAGCTTAAGTATATCCTAATTCAGTTTTTAAAGTAAAGTTAAGTTCAGTAATTCTAGCTACAAACTCCTTAGCTAGGAGGTGGGCTTTTTGTAGGGATCCTAGGATGTCTATAAATTAAGAGTACTAACTCTAATTGACTAGAAAGGGAGTGGTTTTCAAAGATTCTAAGAACTAGTTATTTGTAGTAAACTTATAGATTACCAATACTGATACCTAGTTGTTCTACTAGTAGTTAATATAGGCTTATAGATATTGTTCTATAATAGTATTTATTCTTTTTGACTGGCCATCCATCTAGAAATAGTAAGCTATCGAGAGATATACCTTATTCCTTAAGAGCTCATAGAAGGCTTTCTAGAATTTCAATGTAAACTAAGGCTTCTAGTTAAATACAATAGACTCAGGAAGGCTATGGTAGTAGAACACTTAGTTGAGATAGAGATTAGCTAGGTCTGAAATAGAATAAGTATCTTAATAGAGTATTATGTACCCTTGCAAGCCTACTAGTGAGCAGCCACCATCTAGTGCACACTCCTGCAAAATCCCCTGCAACAGCGTCTCCAGCCACAACTCATAATATATTAGGAGCCTAGTGATTCTGGCTAAATGCATATCTATAGAACGAGTACGCTCTACAATATGGTTATGCTTACATCCCACCAAAATCAAGTGAAGACCCAATATCTCCCCCTTCCAATATGGCCTCCCTGAAGACTGACCCCTACCCCCTCAACTATCCATATAGGCCAAGTACCCAGCGGGTGAGCCAATGACAACTAGAAGGTCATTTCCTAGTATCTATATTCATGTAAAAACAGCCTCTAGGGTAGCAGCCTTGAATATAATGGAATGGTATGCAATCAAAAAAAACCCAAAACGAGCTATTTTAAGAATTTACTAAATTTGCTCTATCTATGCTATCCTGGACCCTAGCCTTTCACCTTTCTATAACCACTACTCCGCAGCATTCTCAATTACTACGGAGAGGCCTCCAATAGCTCTAAAAGCTCCAATATCCCCTTTTTGGCCTTCATAGGTCGCTTGTAATTGGGGGGTTTCTGAGGTTATTGCAACCTCCTCATTTCAACCATTTGTTCCCCATCATTAATATTTCCCAATATCTAAGTACCCGCCAGTAGGCGAAGTATAGTCTGATTAGTCTAACGTCAGTCTGGTGTGCCTGACCTACTATCTAGCTAGTATCTACTATAGCGTCCTTATTCCAACCGGACTATAATATGCAGCACCCAATCTAGTGTCCAACCTAGTGTCCAGCCTAGTGCCAACCTATATAGCACTCAACTGGGCATTTAACTCAGTGCTCTACCAACTGTTCTGCGTTGGTATTGGTAATAATGCTTTAGCACCCTCGTAGGGGTCTCTAATACTAGTAGCTCTGGAACTTGAATACCCCTCCCCTAATTCTGGGCTCCAATAGCCGCTTTTATCACCTTTCTCGAGGCATTTTTACAATCCACCTAAGCTCTGGAGGAGAGTTCGGATCAGGCGGATCTAGGAATGAGACTAGATCTAGGAGAGCATAAATAAGGTGTATTTGGTTAATTGGATAATAGCTCTCGGAATTGCTTATTTGGGAGATTAGTACCCCGAATTGAGGCCTTCCATTGTTACCATTTTGCACGCTCCACCTTTAGTACTGGAGGTAGATGCTAGGCATAGGTCTCCTAGTTGTTATAGCCTATTTGTGTAATATTTGGTATAGAGGTAGAGGGAGTAGCTGTTAGGAGGATAGTTCTTGAAGGGAGGCAGTATTGGAGCTATTGGAGCTTTTAGAGCAATTAAGGACCTCTCCATAGTGATTGAGAATGCTGTAGAGGGGCAGGTTATAGAAGGGGAAGGTGGAGAGTTCAGACTAGCATATATAAAGTAAGTTAGTTAATTCTGAAAATAGTTTATTTTGGAGCGCTGTTGTAGATTGTATAAATTTTGGTCATATTGGTGGCTGCTGCCCTAGAGGCTGTTATGACATGAATATAGATACCAGAAAATGGCCTTCTAGTCGTCATAGGCTCACCCACTAGGTACCTGGCCTATACAAGTAGTTAAGAGGGTGGGGGTGGGTCTTCAGGAAGGTCATGTTGGAAAGGGGAATATTGGAACTTCAGTTAATCTTGGTGGGATGTGAGCGTAACTATATTATAGAGCATACTCATTTTCATAGATATGTATTTAGTCAGAATCACTATGCTCATAATATCTCATGAGTTATGGGAGACGCTGTTGCAGGGGGTTGTGTGCACTAGACGGTGGCTGCTCTCTAGTAGGCTTGTAAGGGTACCTTATTTTAGTTAGTTAGTCTACTACTATAAGAATAGTATTGAATCCTAAGTCCTCTAGTAACTCAGTTATAAAGTCTATAGTTAAGTATTACCAGGGTCGATCTGAGATCTCTAGAAGCTTCAAGGTTTTATAGGAGGCATAGTAAGTAGGCTTTAATTATTTATAGGTGTCACAATAGTGTATTTAGTTGTCTTTGTCATTACCTACAATCACAGATAATAGAGTGTTGTCTTTGCTCTCATCAGGAAAGAAAATAGTTTGTCTCCAGTATCTGTAGAGACAGTAATGCCACTAGAGACAAAATGTGTCTCCACGATTAGCAAAATATCTCCCAGTATCTCCTGGAAATACTAGAAGACACTAAGAGACATATAGGAGACACCTAGGAGACACCCAGGAGACACAAAAGATACAAAAGACACAAAAGACAACCCTGTCTCCTGGAGACACCACCTGGTGTCCCGATGCTACTTTTTTCTTGCTGATGCTAGGCATCACCTGCAATGCAGGTGATAGGTTATTGCTATCCTACTTGGCTTCTAAGATAGGGATCTTGGGAAGCTTATTCCTTCCATTACCTTCATCAGGATAGATATTTCTGTGCCGCAACGCCCCCTGCAGGCGCCCTGACGGACCACCTTGTACCTCTCCTGCCCTCTGCGTTAGGTCGCCCCGACGCCACTTCTGGCGCATCAGGATATATATTTCTGTGCCGCAACGCCCGCTCCCGGCACCCTGACGGACTATCTTCTACCTGACCCGCCTTGTGCGTCAGGTCGCCCCGACGCCACAACACCATCACCAGGCGCCCTGACGATTGCCCTCTTCTAGCTGCGCACCCTAGGAACCCTAGCCCTTGTGTCGCTCGGTCGCCATGTCTTCCGAGGTACCGCCCTGGCGCCTTGTGTTCCGAGGTGCCACCGTGGTGCGTGTGTACATCCATGCCCTGGCACAACTACCTGATAGGTGGACCACTGTGTGCACTCGGAGCATGGAGGTAATAGCAGCTATACATTGCAAGAACTATGTACGTTTGAATTTCTATATACATAGCTAAGCTATAGATGCACTTCGAACGAACCATTCTCTCATGCATCCCACTTGAACTCATCCTGCGCATATGCCTCCAAAAATCCTAGCGGTTCCCTGATCTGAGCCGTCTGCAAAGTCGTTATCGCCGTGCTTTGATCTAATAATATCTATATAGCTATTAACAACAGAACGCTGATATCGCGAGACTGCACATACCTAGAGCTACCCAATTGCTGGCTGATGTAGTCATCCACTGCCATGAGCAATGCCTATTACTAGAGCAATTAGCTATGCGTTCCCATAAAGTCCGTGGATTTGCTGGCGAGTTCACGTACCTAGGTATGTCTACGCATATAGATGGGGAATATCTCGGGAGTGCACTTGCGGAGTCCTAAGAGCAATTAGCTATGCCTTCACATACAGTCCGCTGGTTTTCTGGCGAGTTCACGTACCTGGCTATGCCTGTGTCTGCGCATATAGATTGGGGATATATCGGAACTGCACTGGCGGAGTCCTAAGAGCAATTAGCTAGAGTCCGCTGGTTTTCTGGCGAGTTCACGTACCTAGCTATGCCTGTGTCTGCGCATATAGATTGGGGATATATCGGAACTGCACTGGCGGAGTCCTAAGAGCAATTAGCTATACATTCACATAGAGTCCGCTAGTTTTCTGGCGAGTTCACGTACCTGGCTATGCCTGTGTCTGCGCATATAGATTGGGGATATATTGGAACTGCACTGGCGGAGTCCTAAGAGCAATTAGCTATACATTCACATAGAGTCCGCTGGTTTTCTGGCCAGTTCACTTACCTGGCTATGCCTGTGTCTGCGCATATAGATTGGGGATATATCGGAACTGCACTGGCGGAGTCCTAAGAGCAATTAGCTATACATTCACATAGAGTCCGCTAGTTTTCTGGCGAGTTCACGTACCTGGCTATGCCTGTGTCTGCGCATATAGATTGGGGATATATTGGAACTGCACTGGCGGAGTCCTAAGAGCAATTAGCTATACATTCACATAGAGTCCGCTGGTTTTCTGGCCAGTTCACTTACCTGGCTATGCCTGTGTCTGCGCATATAGATTGGGGATATATCGGAACTGCACTGGCGGAGTCCTAAGAGCAATTAGCTATACATTCACATAGAGTCCGCTGGTTTTCTGGCCAGTTCACGTACCTGGCTATGCCTGTGTCTGCGCATATAGATTAGGGATATATCGGAACTGCACTGGCGGAGTCCTAAGAGCAATTAGCTATACATTCACATAGAGTCCGCTGGTTTTCTGGCCAGTTCACGTACCTGGCTATGCCTGTGTCTGCGCATATAGATTGGGGATATATCGGAACTGCACTGGCGGAGTCCTAAGAGCAATTAGCTATACATTCACATTGAGTCCGCTGGTTTTCTGGCGAGTTCACGTACCTGGCTATGCCTGTGTCTGCGCATATAGATTGGGGATATATTGGAACTGCACTGGCGGAGTCCTAAGAGCAATTAGCTATACATTCACATAGAGTCCGCTGGTTTTCTGGCCAGTTCACGTACCTGGCTATGCCTGTGTCTGCGCATATAGATTAGGGATATATCGGAACTGCACTGGCGGAGTCCTAAGAGCAATTAGCTATACATTCACATAGAGTCCGCTGGTTTTCTGGCCAGTTCACGTACCTAACTATGCCTGTGTCTGCGCATATAGATTGGGGATATATCGGAACTGCACTGGCGGAGTCCTAAGAGCAATTAGCTAGAGTCCGCTGGTTTTCTGGCGAGTTCACGTACCTAGCTATGCCTGTGTCTGCGCATATAGATTGGGGATATATCGGAACTGCACTGGCGGAGTCCTAAGAGCAATTAGCTATACATTCACATAGAGTCCGCTGGTTTTCTGGCGAGTTCACGTACCTAGCTAGCTATGTCTCCGCATATAGATGGGGGATATCTCGAGAGTGCACTGGGCTCAGCTTGACCTGCCGCCGACTGGCTGGTTGAGTTACCTGTGCAAAGAGGGGGCGCACGTGCTCTCGTGTTATGTTCGTTCACGCATGCCTGGAAATATGTCTCGGTTGACGCGGCCGACAAATATGTGTGATTGGCGGGAAGGCAGATTGGCGCACGCTGGTGTGACAGATCAGCACATGCATGTTTCAGGCCACATATGCCCGCCAGCCGTGAGATTACCGAAGTGGGTAATAGGTATGGAAGAGGAGCCCTCATGGCAGGCTTGTAAATATGGACTTGTTTATGCGAGAAACTCATGCTTTGAGACTTATATATATATATATTCGAGAAACTCATGCTTTTCGAGGCTTATATATAGATATGCGAGAAACTAATGCTTTTCGAGGCTTATATATATATATGCGGGAAACTCGTGCTTTGGAGATATATATATATATATATGCGAGAAACTCGTGCTTTGAGACTTATATATATACTCATGCTTTTCGAGGCTTCCAGATATATATACGGGAAACTCGTGCTTTGGAGATATATATATACTCATGCTTTTCGAGGTTTCTAGATATATATGCGAGAAACTTATGCTTTTGAGGCTTATTAGTATATATGCGGGAAACTCGTGCTTTGGAGATATATATATATATATGCGAGAAACTCGTGCTCTTGAGGCTTATTAGTATATATGCGGGAAACTTGTGCTTTGGAGATATATATATATATATGCGAGAAACTCGTCCTTTGAGACTTATATATATACTCATGCTTTTTGAGGCTTCCAGATATATATGCGAGAAACTCATGCTTTGAGACTTATATATATATATATGCGAGAAACTCATGCTTTTCGAGGCTTATATATATATATGCGAGAAACTCATGCTTTTCGAGGCTTATATATATATATGCGAGAAACTCATGCTTTGAGACTTATATATATATATATGCGAGAAACCCATCGTTAGTTTCATCTGGAAGCCTCGAAAAGCATGAGTATATATATAAGTCTCAAAGGACGAGTTTCTCGCATATATATATATATATCTCCAAAGCACAAGTTTCCCGCATATATACTAATAAGCCTCAAGAGCACGAGTTTCTCGCATATATATATATATATCTCCAAAGCACGAGTTTCCCGCATATATACTAATAAGCCTCAAAAGCATGAGTTTCTCGCATATATATCTAGAAACCTCGAAAAGCATGAGTATATATATATCTCCAAAGCACGAGTTTCCCGTATATATATCTGGAAGCCTCGAAAAGCATGAGTATATATATAAGTCTCAAAGCACGAGTTTCTCGCATATATATATATATATATCTCCAAAGCACGAGTTTCCCGCATATATATATATAAGCCTCGAAAAGCATTAGTTTCTCGCATATCTATATATAAGCCTCGAAAAGCATGAGTTTCTCGCATATATATATATATAAGCCTCAAAGCATGAGTTTCTCACATATATATCTAGAAACCTCGAAAAGCATGAGTTTCTGGCATATATATATATAAGTCACAAAAGCACGAGTTTCTCGCATATATATCTGGAAGCCTCGAAAAGCATGAGTATATATATAAGTCTCAAAGCACGAGTTTCTCGCATATATAATATAAGCCTCGAAAAGCATGAGTTTCTCGCATATCTATATATAAGCCTCGAAAAGCATGAGTTTCTCGCATATATATATATAAGCCTCGAAAAGCATGAGTATATATATAAGTCTCAAAGCACGAGTTTCTCGCATATATATATATATATATCTCCAAAGCACGAGTTTCCCGCATATATATATATAAGCCTCGAAAAGCATGAGTTTCTCGCATATCTATATATAAGCCTCGAAAAGCATGAGTTTCTCGAATATATATATATATAAGTCTCAAAGCATGAGTTTCTCGCATAAACAAGTCCATATTTACAAGCCTGCCATGAGGGCTCCTCTTCCATACCTATTACCCACTTCGGTAATCTCACGGCTGGCGGGCATATGTGGCCTGAAACATGCATGTGCTGATCTGTCACACCAGCGTGCGCCAATCTGCCTTCCCGCCAATCACACATATTTGTCGGCCGCGTCAACCGAGACATATTTCCAGGCATGCGTGAACGAACATAACACGAGAGCACGTGCGCCCCCTCTTTGCACAGGTAACTCAACCAGCCAGTCGGCGGCAGGTCAAGCTGAGCCCAGTGCACTCTCGAGATATCCCCCATCTATATGCGGAGACATAGCTAGCTAGGTACGTGAACTCGCCAGAAAACCAGCGGACTCTATGTGAATGTATAGCTAATTGCTCTTAGGACTCCGCCAGTGCAGTTCCGATATATCCCCAATCTATATGCGCAGACACAGGCATAGCTAGGTACGTGAACTCGCCAGAAAACCAGCGGACTCTAGCTAATTGCTCTTAGGACTCCGCCAGTGCAGTTCCGATATATCCCCAATCTATATGCGCAGACACAGGCATAGTTAGGTACGTGAACTGGCCAGAAAACCAGCGGACTCTATGTGAATGTATAGCTAATTGCTCTTAGGACTCCGCCAGTGCAGTTCCGATATATCCCTAATCTATATGCGCAGACACAGGCATAGCCAGGTACGTGAACTGGCCAGAAAACCAGCGGACTCTATGTGAATGTATAGCTAATTGCTCTTAGGACTCCGCCAGTGCAGTTCCAATATATCCCCAATCTATATGCGCAGACACAGGCATAGCCAGGTACGTGAACTCGCCAGAAAACCAGCGGACTCAATGTGAATGTATAGCTAATTGCTCTTAGGACTCCGCCAGTGCAGTTCCGATATATCCCCAATCTATATGCGCAGACACAGGCATAGCCAGGTACGTGAACTGGCCAGAAAACCAGCGGACTCTATGTGAATGTATAGCTAATTGCTCTTAGGACTCCGCCAGTGCAGTTCCGATATATCCCTAATCTATATGCGCAGACACAGGCATAGCCAGGTACGTGAACTGGCCAGAAAACCAGCGGACTCTATGTGAATGTATAGCTAATTGCTCTTAGGACTCCGCCAGTGCAGTTCCGATATATCCCCAATCTATATGCGCAGACACAGGCATAGCCAGGTAAGTGAACTGGCCAGAAAACCAGCGGACTCTATGTGAATGTATAGCTAATTGCTCTTAGGACTCCGCCAGTGCAGTTCCAATATATCCCCAATCTATATGCGCAGACACAGGCATAGCCAGGTACGTGAACTCGCCAGAAAACTAGCGGACTCTATGTGAATGTATAGCTAATTGCTCTTAGGACTCCGCCAGTGCAGTTCCGATATATCCCCAATCTATATGCGCAGACACAGGCATAGCTAGGTACGTGAACTCGCCAGAAAACCAGCGGACTCTAGCTAATTGCTCTTAGGACTCCGCCAGTGCAGTTCCGATATATCCCCAATCTATATGCGCAGACACAGGCATAGCTAGGTACGTGAACTCGCCAGAAAACCAGCGGACTCTAGCTAATTGCTCTTAGGACTCCGCCAGTGCAGTTCCGATATATCCCCAATCTATATGCGCAGACACAGGCATAGCCAGGTACGTGAACTCGCCAGAAAACCAGCGGACTGTATGTGAAGGCATAGCTAATTGCTCTTAGGACTCCGCAAGTGCACTCCCGAGATATTCCCCATCTATATGCGTAGACATACCTAGGTACGTGAACTCGCCAGCAAATCCACGGACTTTATGGGAACGCATAGCTAATTGCTCTAGTAATAGGCATTGCTCATGGCAGTGGATGACTACATCAGCCAGCAATTGGGTAGCTCTAGGTATGTGCAGTCTCGCGATATCAGCGTTCTGTTGTTAATAGCTATATAGATATTATTAGATCAAAGCACGGCGATAACGACTTTGCAGACGGCTCAGATCAGGGAACCGCTAGGATTTTTGGAGGCATATACGCAGGATGAGTTCAAGTGGGATGCATGAGGGAATGGTTCGTTGGAAGTGCATCTATAGCTCAGCTATGTATATAGAAATTCAAACGTACATAGTTCTTGCAATGTATAGCTGCTATCACCTCCATGCTCTGAGTGCACCAGTGGTTTGCCTATCAGGTAGTTGTGCCAGGGCGTCGATGTTAAAGACACGCATCACGGCGGCACCTCAGAAAACACGGCGCCAGGGCGGTACCTCCCAAGACATAGCGTCAGAGCTCGTTCCTGATGATTGTGCAGGAACGTCAGGGTCAGGAGGAGGACCATGTGGTGCCAGCGTCAGCAGGCAGCCTGTGAAGAGCCGGCGTCGGGGAGACAGAGAAACAGCGGAGCGCGCCGGTAACTGGCAGTTTGTCATTAGTGGCACCGAAGGCGTCAGATGCCATAAAGGCAAACTATATTCCTTTGTGATGTTAGCCTGAAATCATATATATATGTTCTGGTCCATTCCGGGATCCAGGCCATACCGGTATGGCCCGGTCCATACTAGTATAGACTGGATATCGCAACAGACTAGGCCATTACGGGATTAAATTGTTCAATGTCACGGATAGCAACAAGGATTTACCACAACACCACAGCGGCCACAGCGACATTAAAAGTACTAAATAGGGATATATCCGATATAAAGGTAATTTTGTTGTAATATTTAGTCAAAGAACATCGGAGATGCCCATTGTCATACTGGATCAGAGCCACACCCATGTACGAATTCAATATAAGAGCTAGCAGGATATTAAGCAAGCGGAGGATTGAGCAAGTGGATATGAGGATTGAGTAAGTGGGGGATTAAGCAAGTGGGTATGGGGATTAAGTAAGCGGGAGATTGAGTAAGCAAGGGATTGGGTAAGCAGAGGATTGGGCAAGCGGGAGATTGGGCAAGTAGAGGATTGAACAAGTGGGAGATAGCAGAGCTTTTCTTATGTATATATTCTGGTCTGTTAACCCAATGCTCAGAGTAGAAGATTTCTTGTAATCCCTGAAAATACTAATTACCTAGAATTACCACTTTTATAGTATGCACTATGAAATGAGCAAGTTTTTATACCATTGACAACTCACCAAGCTGGCGTTCATGTCCTTGAGCCTGCAATTGGGGGTCCCTATTAGCCTGCGATTGGGGGTCCCTATTAGCCTGCGATCAGGGGTCCCTATTAGTCTGAATATCCACATCTATATGAGTATGCAATTAGGGTTCTTTCTTAGTCTAGATATCCATATCCATATAAGCCTACAATTGGGGCCTGCAATCGAGGGTTCTTCTTAGCCTGTATATCCATATCTATATGAGAAATCATCTGCCTCAGTCTGCATCACGTAGCATCCACTTCCGTCATACTTCCTAGCATGAAATATACCAATATCTAGAGCTGGTGAAAGCATGAAAAAACCAATATACAGAGCTAGCGGAAGCATGAAAAACACTAATATATAGCGCCAGCAGAAGCATGCAAAATACTAATATATAGCACCAGTGGAAGTATGCAAAACACCAATACCTAGAGCTAGCAAAAGCATGCAAAACACCAATATCTAGAGCTAGCAGAAGCATAAATTGCATGCATATATAGAGGCCGAAAAGCAATCATTTCTATATGTTTGTCTTCTCATTTGTTTCTCATATATGAGTATTTCCTCCTTTGTGCTAGGTTTTACCAATTGCAGGAGGAGCCCTAACCGACGCAGTGGGATGATTGTAGATAAGACAAGTAATCTGGTTTTAAGACAGCGCCAGTCAATCCAATGGCTGGTAGCAAGACACGGCAAGTTCCTATTTCCAAGGTGTGTCCGGCTGGGACTTAGAGCTTTTTTCTTATTCATTCCTTCCAAATAATTTTGCTCACTCAATTCTACCTGGTTTGCTCACTCATTTTCTCGCTCATTTGCTCGCTCATTTTCTCGCTCATTTGCTTGCTCATTTTCTCACTGATTTGCTTGCTCAATTCTAGACTGATTTACTCACTCGATTGTATGCTGATTTGCTTGCTCGATTCTAGGCTGATTTGCTTGCTCGATTATATACTGATTTGCTCACTCAATTCTAGGCTAATTTCCTCGCTCAATTCTATGCCAGTGGTAATTTCCTTACTTAATTCTCTGCTGATTTCCTTTCTCAATTCTAGGCTGATTTGCTTGCTCAATTATACGCTGGTTTGCTTGCTCATTTTCTCGCTGATTTGCTTGCTCGATTCTAGGCTGATTTGCTCACTTGATTGTATGCTGATTTGCTCGCTCGATTGTAGGCTGATTTCCTCACTCGATTTGATGATATCCTTGCTCAGTTCTCTGCTAATTTCCTTACTCAATTCTAGGCTGATTTCCTCACTCAATTTTAAGCTGAGTTGCTTGCTCAATTCTAGTGGATATCTAGGCTAATATTGCAGGCTCATATGGATAGCGAATCTAGGATTCTAGGGATACGGATGTGAAGGCTGGTACAGATGAGGGTTTTAAGGCGCAGTGTGTTAGATAGCCTTATTAAATAATCATGAGAATAAAATGGATTATTTTAAAATGCATATAATACAGGTGAACTACAAGAACAGTACAGTAGTGCAGGCGCGGCTATGCTGGGAGACTATTTGCGTTAGAGTTTGGAATGAGATGGTGCGTTGGAGTTTGGAATAGGATGGTAACTGCGTAGAGGGTAGAGGTTAAGGTAGACATGAATCTAGGAATATAGCATTAAATGATTTATATTGGTTAGGCCAAATAAGTTGGGTGTGCGTAAGGAAATATAAGAAGATATGAATATTTATGCCATCCCGGAACGGCCTAGGTAATCTCACAATCTTGCAACAGCCCAGTCCATACCAGTATGGGGGGCCATACCGGTATGGCTCGAGCAATCCTGAAATGGCCTAGTCTATACCAGTATGGCCTGCAATCCCGGAATGGACCAGAACATATACATAGATTGACCTATAGAAAAAGGTAGAATAGTATATATAGAATTGCCATATATATAAGCATTTGAAACCTACTCATTATACTCTATACAGGACCTTGAAGCCCCTAGAGATTCTGGACTATTCCTGGCAATACCTGACTATAAACTTCATAATTAAGCTACTAGAAGATTTAGGCTTTAATGTTATTCTTATAGTAGTAGACTGGTTGACTAAAATAAGGTATGTTATACCTTGCTAGGATACCTACTCTGCCCTGGAATTAGCCAACCTCTATCTCAATAATATATTTTATTACTATGGCTTCCTCGAATCAATTGTCTCTAACCATAATCCTCAATTCATTTCTGACTTCTAGAAGGTATTTTGTGAAACTTTAGGGATTAAGGTATATTTATCTATAGCATACCACTTTTAAACGAATGACCAATCTAAGCGAATGAATACTATTATAAAATAGCACCTACAAGCCTATGTCAACTATTAGTAGAACAACTGGATTTTATTGCTAGCACCCTGCAAGTTTGCTACCAACAACTAGTTCTTAGAATCTTCAAAAACCTTACCCTTCCTAACTAATTATGGCTAGCACCCCCTATTTGTAGATGTCCTAGCACCACTACAGAAAGCCCATCCTCTAGCCAAGGAGTTCATAGATGGAATTACTAAACTCCATTATACTTTGAAGGCTAAGCTAGAATATGCCCAAGCTAGGTAAGCATAATATGCTAATAGATTATAATTGCCAGCCCCAAGGTACTACTCTAAAGACAAGGTATGGCTTACTAGTAGACACTTTCAGACAGAACGGCCCTCTTGCAAGCTCAACTACAAGTTTCTGGGCCTGTTCAAAGTATTAGTAGCTGTAGATACTCATATCTATTAATTAAAGTTTCCTAGAGATATCAGGTGCTACCCCATTGTTCATGTCTTGGAGATCAAACTTGTTGCTAACAATCTCCTTCCAGGTCAAAAGCACACCCTACTACCTCTCATGGTAATTATAGATGAAGAGAAGTGGAAGATCGAAGAGGTATTGGACTCTAGAAGGCGCTATAGGTGAGTTTAGTATAAAGTCAAGTGGTTAGATGATAAGATGGCTACCTGGTAACCTGTGGAAGACTTAGAAAATATATAAGACTTGGTCACCCTATTCTACTAATGATACTTAAGAAAGCCTTACCCAGTTAAATGATGCTAGACCTTTTGCATCCTTATTATTGTTTGGAGTTGGAGTACTTGTTTTTACCTTTATTATTATTTCTTATATTAATTTTACCAGTTGTCATACCTAGGCCTTCTAGTCACTAGAGCTTCATCTTAAAGGGGAAATAGTGTCACAACTATATACTCAGTTGTCCTTGTCATTACCTGCAATGCAGGTGATAGGTTATTGTTATTGTTGTCTTTGTTATTACCTACAATTGCAAGTGATGGGTTATTATTACCTTGCTTAGCTTCTAAGATAAGGATTTTGGGAAGTTTATTCCTTCCATTGCCTTGACAGAATTATGTATATATAGTCCCTATCTTTTATACTATTATTGAATCCTTATCCAATATCTTATATATCCAATATTAGATCTTATTTCTCTCTACAAAGGTATACTCTTCTTATAAACTCTTTGCTATCATCTTGTCTTATCTCTCTATATTTCACTTCTGCCTTGCCTCTCAGTATTTCACCTCTCTAAACAACTCTGTAGTAGAGCTGCCTCCCTATAACATATGCAGTATCCACTTCTATGTATCTCTTACCTCTTACTTCTTATCTCTTACCTCTTGCTCCTTACCTCTACCCTATTCCAGCTTCCTCCTATCATTCACATAGTATTTCTATGTATGCGATCTCCTTACCTACTGCTTAGGTATACTTCTTAGTTATCTTGTCTCTTAAAGTCCTTGTTATAAGTATACTTTTTAGTTATTTTACTTCTAAAGTTTTATTATAAAAATAAAAATATAGATATTATTTATAATATATATAATACTAAAAGAAGTTTATTTCTATTATTAGTTTAGACTTAATAAGCTAATATATATATATAACTCCTTACTCTTATACTATTATTAAATCTCTATTTAATATCTTATATACTTAATATAAATCTTACTTTTTTTATAAAAAAGTACTTTTCTAATATATCCTTTACTTTTACCTTACTTTACTTTATTGAGTAATTTTATTACCTAACTACCTTTTATAAGAAAGTACTTATTATATATAGTAACTAATTCTATATATTTCTAATCTTCTATCTTTACTTCTATTTTAGACTCTTTTTTAGTTATATATATAGTATTTCTATATATAAAATTTTTCATCTACTACTTAACTATACTCTTTAGTTCTTTTACTTCTAAAGTTCTATTATAAAAATAAAAATATAGATATCATTTATAATATATATAATACTAAAAGAAGCTTATTTCTCTTATTAGTTTAGATTCAATAAGCTAATATATATATATAGCTCTTTACTCTTATACTATTATTAAATCTCTATTTAATATCTTATATACTTAATATAGATCTTACTTCTTTTTATAAAATAGTACTTTTCTTATATATCTTTTACTTTTATATTACTTTACTTTATTGAGTAATTCTATTACCTAACTATTTTCTATAAAAAAGTACCTATTATATATATTAAGAAAGAATTTTAGTTTGCCTTTTATATCTCCTATAGTATTCAATAGTATTCAATACCTCTTAGGTGTCTCCTATAGTATCCAGATAAAAATTAAAATATATTTTCTGAATCCTATAAGAGATACTTAAGAGGTACTAAATACTATTAGATACTACTAAAGATATAAGAAACAAACTAAGATTCTTTTCTAATGTATAGTAACTAATTCTATATATTTCTAATCTTCTATCTCTACTTCTATTCTAGTCTCTCTTTTAGTTATATATATTGTTTTCCTATATAGATAACTTTTTATCTACTACCTAAATATATTCTTTAGTTATTTCGCTTTTAAAGTTTTATTATAAAACTAAAAATATAGATATTATTTATAATATATATAATTCTAAATTTAATAAATAGTTATAAAAATAATAATAAAAGTTAAATAGAAATTTATCTTTAAATAAAATAAAAATATTACTTATAATATAGATAATATAGAAAATAATAAAAATAATAAAAATAAAGATAATAATAATAAAAAAATAAGTTAGAAGAAAATTTATTTAACTCTTAAACAAAGCTTAGTTAAAATAGTTTTTATATTTATAAGTAGATTATAAATTATAATAATATTTTATAATTAAATAGTATATACTATAATATATATTTTTTATTTTAAAACTTAACTTGATCTATAAAAAATAGAGTAAAAATATACTATTTAAATCTATTTTAACTAGCTTTTACTATAAATAGATTAAAATAATTATCAGAAATTCTATAAATTTTTAAAAATAAAGAATAACTATATATATTTATTAGTAGTATAAATAAAAAAGTATTGTAATATATTTATAGTTAAACTTTTTTTTTTAAAGATTATATAGTTTTTTAAGTACAATATTTTAATCTTAAATATAATATTCTCTTTATAAATCTATAATATTATTATATAAAATAGAATAAATATAACTACTTTAAAATAATAAAATACAAAACAATATTATAGTAAATCTAAAAGGTTTAAATTCTATAGATCAATTAGTATCAACTATCTAATTTATTACTAGATCAAGTAAGTTAGTAGTTTTATTACTAGACCTTCTAGCTTTTTACTATTTCTATACACTGGTCCAATACTCTTTCTATTAACATAACTATCTCTACTTCTCCAGCCTAGAACAATTATACCTTCCACTCAGGCCAGATCTGTCGTACCCAAGCTACCACTCTCACTGCACGGTGCTATGGACATTCACATCTGACTCCTTTGAACCCATATATCATACTATGTGGATGCCGAAATGCACGCATTCGACATGAATAAACAAGCGAGTCCAGTTCTATCACTTCCTTCTCCATCCCTATCCCCTCTAGCAATCCCAAACAGACCTCGGCTTTCACCCCACTCACCTTCCTGCCCTTGCTTATTTGTGCCTCCTCGAACGCCAACCGTCATACCTAAACCCGCAATAACTGCGTGACTTTCTTACAGATTAAATCCTCATCCGGAAATGACATCTTCTCAAGCCCGATGGCATATGGTGTCGGAACCTCCGCCCCAGTGACCCTCTGTGCTGGAGCATCCAAGTAATCGAACATGTACTCCATGCTCAACGCCAAAATCTCACTAGTCACACCAAACATCGGGTACCCACTCTCGATGGCCACCAGGTGACCAGTCTTCTTGACACTGTTGGTGACGGTCTCGATATCAAGTGGCTTGAGGGACCGGAGGTTGATCACCTCCGCTTCGATACCGTACTTCCCCTTGAGCTGCTCAGCGGCAACTATACATTGTCCGACTGTTCGGGATTGGCTGACAAGTGTAACGTCCTTTCCTACTCTTTCAATCTTGGCCTTACCAATCTGTGTTTAAAGTGCTTGGTCAGGAAGGCATAGAATTGGAGGGTTGGGGGGTTGAGACGTACGGGAAGTACGAAGTCGGGCTTCTGTGACTCAGCGCTCATGGGGAAAGACACACCGTACATTAACTCGTTCTCAAGAACCTAACCCCAACCCCAGATTAGCTATTTGTACCATAATCCGACAAATTGATGGCATGACATACAACGATAGGGTTTGGGTCTCGAATAGCGGCCTTCAATAATCCCTTTGCATCCTCGGAGCTCCATGGCGCAACAACCTTCAAACCCGGGATACTTGCGTACCAAGCCTGCAAGAACGTGACGTTAGTTAAAACCCTAGTCCGGCGGGGACCAGCTTCGCGTTGTGCAAAATCCATACCGTGTAATCCTGAGAGTGCTGGGCGGCCACACCGGCAGCGAAACCGTTAGGTCCACGGAAAGTGATGTTACATGGCTGAATACCACCGCTCATGTAGTGCGTTTTTGCTGCGGAGTTGATAATTTGATCTATGGCCTGCATAGCGAAATTCCATCTACATCGCCCCTCTCCACCATTTGATTAATAGCTTCATCTGGAAGAAGCCGAAAACTGGTGTAAACTCACGTCATGAACTCGCATACTGGGTTAAGACCAGCCAATGCAGCTCCCACGGCCAAACCAGCAAACCCTGACTCGGTAATCGGCGTGTCAATAATCTAATTTAGATATCCCTCGTTAGCAATTCATGCCAACTTTCCTACAATCCATTATGCAGGCACATACTCGCTTTGGCCCGAATCTGTCCAGTAATCCTATAGCAATCTGTGAGCGACAGATCTCCGAGCCTACTAGCGGTCCAACTCAATTTACTACCCACCCTTCGTGACCTTGTAGGCACCATTGTATCTGCTTCTCATCAGTCCTGCCACCAATTCGATAGCCAAAGTAAAGATACTAACTGTGCAACCTCCTCTCCCAAGATGAACACTTTCTCGTTGGCTTCCAACCTATGCGCCACCAGCCTCAATTAGCTATCCAGCTCAACACGGCATGTCCACACCCCCACATCATACCTGCGCAGGGGCAAGCATTTGAACAAAAGATAACTTACTCCTCCGCAAGAGCTGAGTTCAGCGCATCTCTGACTGTAAAATCTGCCGTCGCAGTGCTATTGAACCTGGCGTTTATTATCCTGGGCATCTGGAGGGCATTGGGCCTCCGAACGGCCTGGACAGCCGCCCTAGACAACACTCTACGTGCTAGGTTGAATGCCATTTGGGTATCTTGCGGAAGAAAGATGGAAGGGGGCTCTATGGCGAGGCGAGGGCGTAATTTGAGCGGATTTGTGTAAACCACTTTTTCAGATCGAAGTGGGCAAATTATGTTGGGACAATCACACTATTCCACTTCCGTGCAGAACATTTTTTTGAAAATCCAAGGTGTGATTAGCTAAGCAAGTGTGCCTCTAACTTTGGTAACGGAGGGCTAGTTGTGCCAACCAGACTAATTGAGGGCATAGTCTGGCTTGCCGGAGGGCATAGGTTACGAGGGTCTGATCGAGACTGGCAAAGGTACACAGAGGACAGAGGACTGAGCCTTTTTATCTGCACTTCACTCCTACTCCATCGTTACCCACGTTATTCTCTTTGAGTTGAGGAAAGATCATAAACATGCCGAGATTCTTAAAATTCTTTTGCTGAAGGGTCATGTTGAATGAAGCAATCCAAGCTGCCCCTCTAATTGCGGGTATCATACAATTTTTCTCAAGCATTCCATCCCGTAGGACAAAAGATATGATGTCATACCAACTGCCACTGCTAGAGAGTCCTAGAGCATAATCGTTTGGGATTTAAGAGTCTGTTTACCTATGCAGCGGTTACCCTCAACTTTTTAATTGCTCGCCGGTTTTACCTTCTCAGGGGTTATCTAGCCAGCTGGGTTTGAGCCTCATAACGAATCAATTGCAAAACAAGTCTGTGTATGTATCCCTTCTCACTGAAATTCGAAACCGCCTAGCGGTAGAGCAATCTACCTAACCTAACCCAGAGTCCAAGTATGTATCTGCCATGCCCAGCCAGGGTCCTGTTCCTCCACTTCAGTATGGAATGCAGTCTGCCTTAAAGGTTTGCGGTAAGGGTGCTCAACCCTGGTATTCCCTTCCTTCCACTCAGGGTATCCGCAATATCCGTGAATTCCAACCAGAAAGCACTCTTAGGCCTTCTATCCTTCCAATCCGTATCTTCATTCTCTAGTGCGGAAATTGGTGAGAATATCACGGCAGCACCCTTAATGCCAATTACGCTAGCTGTAGAGGAATCAGCCAAGATTTCCTCTGGCGTTCGAACGTTATCTTCCAGGAACTGGACACAACGAATTGCAAGCCTGACGGCACGGACCCGGTCCATGGGGGTCGGGGTGCCTCCTTGTTGGACATGTCCAGGTACAGACGTACGAGATTCGAAGCGGCCCTTGGCTTCTTCATGGATCATATTGGCAATCAGTTCGGTGGTATAGGTCTTGGAAGACTTCTCGTTTCTGCAATGATTTTAATGAGATAAAAGATCATATCCAATCAAGTTGGGATGAATATACCTTAAGATCAACTTTCCAGCACGGTTCATACCCTGATCATTGGCAAAGCTCTCTTTGAGATGGTCGATGTCACTTTCCAGCATCTTGAGATTGATACCCTCTTCAGGGGTATATACTGCCAACGCTCCTACGGAGAGACCAGCCATTGTTGCGACATATCCGGAACGCCCTCCCTGCACCTCCACACTAGAGGAAAATTAGATACGATCCAACAAAAGAGGCATCCTGCCGAAACTCACACAAAGACCCTCCTTCGGCTCGCACTAGCACTCTGCTTGATGGCATCACAATAATCAATTAAAGCATTCAAGCAAGTATCACTTCCTAGAGAATATTCCGTCCCGGGGACATTGTTACTGATGGTCGCTGGCAAGCATACCATCGGAATCCTGAACGCGGGATACGATTGCCTGGCCTTCTGCAGTTCCGAGAGTGCATGGAATGCTTCGAACCCTCCAATGATCAAAAGGCCATCAAAGCGGTATTTTTGGAAATACCACGCTACCATTCCCATATCCTCCGAAGGAAGAGAGCGATTTGTACCAATCTCACTTCCTCCTCGAATAGCCCAGCTTTCAACTTGTAGCCAAGTCAGTTCTCGGACGGAGTCGTGGCGGCAAAGGCCAGGGAAACCGTTGCCGACGGAAAATGGCCTGTGGCCTCGGCTGAGACAGTATGTAGCTGCTGCTCGAGTAGCGGCATTCATGCCCCCGGCTGGAGCTCCTAAATGTATGATGGCGATTTTCATGCGCTGATCGGTTAGGAGATATTGATTTCCATGATAAGTGAGTTATATATACCTTGTTTTCTGAGACCTTCTGTAGAGGATCATCAAGCTTTGTTGTTGCCATATAAGCTCTGTAGTACTCTTCGAACTCCGCATCTCGTAAGGCCATCGCGGTTTCGAAGTCCTTTTTTTTAATCGCAGTTGCCACTGCTTGAGTCTATGCCCCAATATTAGCTCCCGCTACTCCACCGTTCTTCCCAGTCCAAACCCACCAATTTCACAGCTTCCATTAAAGGCTTCCTTGTGATCTTGTTCTCGGTTATGGCAATCATGGGACTTGGTGTTTCTGGCGTGGAATCTAGTACCGCTTGTACTGCTTCTACACCTTGGAGTGTAGCCAACATTCTGTCATAGGCACATGCCGTTCCTCCCCTTTGTACATGTCCCAGAGTGGTAATTCGAGTATCCAAACGCAGTTTCTGTACCAACACATCCTTCACATAGCTTGCAGAGACTGGATTCAAGTTTCTGTCAATAGCCCCTTCTGCGACGATGACGATCGTCTTTCTTTTCCCCATGGTGCGGTGCTATAACTTTAGTCAGCTGGTAGGTCACCGTAAACGATGAAGATTGATACCTTTCGAATGATGGCGCACATCTCATCCTCCCAGCCATCTACCGGGGGCTTTTCGGGAATGAAAACAAAATCAGCCCCTGTGGCCACACCTGCCATCAATGCAAGCCAGCCACAGTGACGACCCATGACCTCAATGACGAAGGCTCTTGAATGTGAGTAAGCAGTAGCGTCGATAAAGTCGACAGCTTGGCAAATCCTAGTCAGTGAAGAGTATGCCCCAATGGTAGCATCTGTAGATGACATATCGTTGTCAATGGATCCAACCAAACCGACGATGTTGAGATGTTCGTGACCGGTAACTTGCTCTTTAGTTAACTCTCCGGTTATAACTAACTCATCTAATAAGCCTTTCCACTCAGATCGGAATATGTCAGCTCCAGTAAGAGACCCGTCACCACCGCAGATGATGAGGGCATCAATCCCTTTCAAGATGAGATTTCTGGCCGCCCTCAGCCTCCCTGGTCGTTCCCTGAACGAAGCACACCGAGCTGTTCCAATCAAAGTTCCTCCCTCAGACAACCAGCCACGAACATCTTCCCATGCTTTCTCCTGAATTAAATCTCCTCCTTGTACGAGCCCCTCATAACCCTCGTAAATTGCATATGGCACGCATCCCTTCGCAATTGACATGCGGACAACTGCTCTCACTGCTGGGTTCATGCCCGGAGCATCACCACCACTAGTCATGACGCCAATCCTCTTCCTCTTCTGCTTCCCAGGAGAGTTTGGTGCTTCTAGCTTCGGTGGGGTATTGATCGCCAATCTCCTACTAAAGGCTCCAGTCCCTGTTGTACGAGCGGCTGCATTTCTCTTTGATGTGAAACCAACTAAGGTACCCAGAGAGTCATGTGCGTAAACTTCAATCGGCTGGTCATATTCAGGATAGACTTGGTAATCGATCTTTTTCGCGTCCAAACGGGAGATGATCTTGCTAAGCTCTGTGGTGTAAAACGCTATCGATTGCACAGCACCTCGCCAATCCTCATTCTTGCTACCTTTGGGACTTGGGCTGGTAGCATTATTACCAAACTTCCAATGAACGAGCCGAACCTTGATAGTTATGCTTTGCTCTGGTGTAGGGGCGGGGTTTTGAAGCCATGTCTCTTTTTCGCTAGTGAATGCATGGTCGTCCTGACGTTTCGAATGTGAATCTGCTCTGTCGTATACGACTGCTTGGTAGAATCCCAGAGTCTTATAGAAATCAAGTGTCGATTGGAAGAGGGTCTCTGTAGGAGCAATGACCGAAATAAATGACACCCCACTAATGGAGAACAATAAATTAGGAGATTTCTCTCTTGAATTGTAACCTCGTAGCGTAAGGGGCCAGTACTTATAGAGGTTTTCCAATTCTGGAGGAGCAGGAGCTGACATGATTGCGACTGAGATGGCTCCCAGAGAAAGGCAATACTATGACTGCGGCCTCCGAGTGCTGGAAGAGATAGTGAGGGGCAAGAATTGAGAAGTGGGGCTCTTGGACTATAAGACGCTCTCAGATTTTGTTGCCTCGCAGACTTGCAGCTGCCGCACGTAAAGCATAAGTACCAATTGGCGTAGAGTGGGGGCCATGACGCAGAACATGCGTTCCAAATAATGCAAACCCGCACCAGACAATTTTCCTGAAATCTATACAATTCTCTATATTTATTGGCGACCTGAATAGTGCAAGGATGGGGTAGTTGGGCAATATTAAAGCACAACTCCCATCACAACAAACTAACTTTACCTAACCGTAACACGGTGAGACGGCCATGGACCGCCATGACGTTCACTACATCGCGAAAACCTGGTCGGCGATGAGCATGGCGGAACCTGTTAATGACCCCGGGCCAAGCACCAGTAGAGGAATGCCTGTGCCAAGACTTATTCATTACTATGATGCTAACCCGAGCCAGAGTGGCAGGACTACTAACTTGAACTAGACGATCTAACCTGCTATGGCCGGAGATCCCAATGCGGTAGTAGCAACCTCGTATTTATAATACCATCAAAGCAGGGCTTTCCCTAGGATCGGTCGGGTTCGAGACTAGGCTTTCTATACATTCTAGTTGCCCATCCGTATTACCACATCCTTGAGGGCAGGAGAACAACCTCACTCGAGTGCTTTGCTCGGAGCAAAACAAAAGTCCTCACTATGACCCCAGATGCTCGCAGAGAACTTTCACGTCAGGCATAGCCGGAATTGAGCTTTTTTTTCATGATAGCATTCACCCAGATAATCCCTCGCTCCGTTGAGCGACTTAGACTTCCCCTCACTTCACAGTACCCTCCTGTTCAACCTTCCCAGTCACGACACCTTTTACTTCCAGCTTGAAATCCCGTATAGCGAAGTTTCCTCCCAATTTCCTATACTCTTCTTCCACAATCAGAATCATTTTCTAGGAATCGTGTAGCCAGGGCCCCAGTTGAGAATTTATGAATATGCCTCCAACATCCCGCATGTCAGTTAGGAGTTTCAGAATCCACCTCCGGAAGCACCGGAACATCTACATGCTGTAGTACAAGTCTAACAGGCTTCGCCTTTGGCTTTTCTCCATCCCTCTTATGTTTACTAGCCTATCCCACATCGTACCACACACCCTGCAATAAAAAGTGCCACCAAATTATGAATACCACGGTTAGTCCTAGGCCGACCTGAGATCCGCGAAAGAGTTTCGGGCCAAGTTTCAGATATGATCGACTTTATTACGACTGCGGCCGACGCGCAATTTATCAACCTGAGGAACCTTTATGGCATACTTAATACGTCTTTCCCTCGCCCGTAGTTATATATACTATCCACCATACCTGCGCCAGGAATGTATAAACTGTAAAGACCGGAGATAGCGCCACATAATATTTTCTGGCGCACTGACACTGATTCACTTTTTTTAAGCAACTGCCCGCGTGTAAATGTGGCCATATGCATGCTAAGGTGTTGAGCCCATGAGGCCGCCTACTGATGATGGCCTGGGGGAAATCATATGATTAATGAAGTTCTGAGATTAACGCATCTATGCCAATGGCCTATGATGCTCATAATTCTGACAGCTGTGGTGTGGCGCCACCGGGTATTCGATAATGACTGTGATTATAAAATATCACCATCGAACGTAAGTAGTCTGGTTGGCCCAAGCCCCCCGCTAAACAACGTAAGCGTCCGAGTCGTGGACTTCGAGGGTCCAGACTACACAGTTTACTAGTCTGGTTGCATGACCCCTCCGTAGACAGTTTACATATCTAGACCCAGAATACTTAGATCACACTAACAAGACTCAAGCATGTTAAATTCTAGATCCGGTAAATACCAAAGAATGCATGGTAGCTGCTCAGCAATGGCTTTCACTTTTCAGTCGAGGTCCAACCGGTATGTAGTTATGCCAGCGTTCGGGTGATGTCTTAAAAAGCTCACCATCATACTCGCATTAACACATCAGTATAAAAGTCACAATACGAGTCTTATACCCAACCCAAGGACTTGCTACCCTGACGCCAGTCACGGGACACTATGGTTTTCAGATCTAGCGCTACTACACTGATAGTCTGGTTACTACACTGATGGGTTTAGCCCGTGATGTAGAAATATGAGTCATGTTAGGGATAAGAGCAGATACAAATTTAAACCCCAAATCTCACAACATGTTACTTGTTGGTGGCAACTTTGCAACAAGCTTTGAGTTACATAATTGGAACCAACCGCTAGTACAATGTAAGTCCGGTTATAGGATCCGTGGTGGTCACACAACCGACAATACAAAAGGGAGCAGGTGTTATGCAGATCGGAATGATGTAGAATAGATAAAGGTCTTTCCATTCAAATTCCTGCTATATTGAACTTTAAGCTCCCGAAAGAAACATGTCTCACAATACTCTAAACATAACTGGTACTAATCTTAATTTAAACTAATTCCGCCATTCTCGCATACTCTTCCCCCCTGCATAATTACTGGGGGGGGGGGGGAAACTTCCGATTCCATTACCCTGACATCCCCTCTATATTCTCTTATCGATAACAAACATACCCCATACTATATATTTATCTAGTGGAATCAATCATCTCATATTTCCATGACAATTAAGCCACCATCATTGCAAAAATCAGAATTTCTCATGAACAGAAAAATCAAGTATGCTACCCTACATGTGCAATCAGACTACATACACGCACCCTCATTTCCATAGCCCCTCAGGCACACAACTCCGATCGGGCGATCTCCCACCAGGAATCCATCCCACTCGCCTGCCCGCCAGCCCAAGAGGCAATCAGTCTAGCCCAGCCGTATTACAAACCGTACTTAATCAATCTATCCACGCTCACAGCTACCAGGTATGTGCTCTTTTTGATTGCGGCATTATGTAAGCCATGGGTACACTTCCATTGCTAAAATTGTTCTGAGTGCTACAGGATATACATGAAGCAAAATAGTACCAAGTTTCAATTAGATTCTTGTCGGGCAAGCTGAATAACATATACAGATCACAGACTTTGCCAAATATCATGTTCACTGACTACACGGAGCGAAATGCACTACCTCTTAGCATAGTTACCTATATGTGAACGCCGACCGTCAATAAAACTGCCTCAAACCAACTACTATCGAAGTATATATTTTACTTCATTTCGACTCAACAATGCTGCCGGAACTTCTTCGAGCGGACTTTTAAGCAGGAAGTGGTATTCCGTGTGGGCAAGAACTCTCTGGTCCCGTACCTATGTCTCACTCATTAACACTTTTCCAATGTGGTGCAATTCATGTCTCACAACAACGTGCGGGATATCTTTCCACACCAGGTATTCGTAATTTTGCGATCGCTGCTGCGTACACACTAATGATCGCCCATCTATCTTCCCTATCTTGCTACTCGCTCGTCAAGTATATTAGTGATGGTTTGTAGATGATGCTAGTCTGGTTAAGATGGTGCCGTGGATTCTCAGATGCAACTTAATGATGCCAATTGCAGTCTGGTACTGCGAAGGCGTGGATCCTAGTCAGGATAGTGGTCTACGAGTGGCGCGCAACGGATTGGAGCGCAAATATATACCTCGATCGGGGCCTGTGGCCCTGGATCGGAAAGGTAGACCCTGGAGATTTCGCATGTGAAGTGAGGGAGGAGACCGTGCAAAAATAAACTACTCTGGAGGAAGTCATGACAATTGCTAAAATCGTAACTTATTGAAGGAAAAAAAGAGCACATATCCCGAGAACCCTATCATCGGATGCAATACATTTGATAAAGTGATAATGAGGCAGGGGAGACATTTCGCTAGCGGGCCATTCAATAGACGAAACAAAACATGTCAAAATAAACACCAGACGAGACAGAGATAAGACAACATCTGGCGTGGAAACACGTACAGCCAGGTAGATTGCCCAAAAATACCAAATCTCCACTTCAGCCTCTGCTAGCCAGGGGAGCTGATGCCATAAACGAATGATAGCTGGCCCGCTTTCGAATCAAGGCCTACCCGATAGAGCAACAGCAGGTGCATGCATACACAGCCCTAAAATATCCAACCCCCCACGTACCCCGTGCTCGCGTGTAAGGTCTATTCACTCAGCAAAGTAGTGGCCTATCCCCTCAATGCCCTCAACCTCTCACCCAAGCCATCCTCTTCTTGCTCCGTTGGCCCAACCTTTTGCTTCGAAGGCGTCGCCGCTACAAGCTCCTGGTGGAGCTCTACCCCGGCCTCATCCGCTACTTGGCTTAATAGCCTGTCAACGTCCTCCTGCGGGGTGCCAGTAGCTGTCACAGAGCTAGTTGCCGTTTCGTAGTATCCAGTAGCCACCTCAAGGTCATCGAACTGTGACTCGAACTTATCCATTACTAGAGAAATCTGTAGCATACACAGACAACATCATCAGCTCATTGTCTATAGCTCCAGACAAGTGATGAGAGCGTGGCTCTTCTGTTATCCCATCGCCCTACACCCCAAGCGCCTTTCTTCGCCCTTCTAGCAACTGGGCTTTCATGCAGGTAATCCTCCGGGAGTAACCTACTTTCTCAAGATTCATGGTTTTCATAGCACCCTCCATACCCCGTACGACATTGGCCATGCTCCCGGTCACCTGCCTCATCGTCACCGCCGTCTGCACTCTACTCGCTACGGCATCTATCCTTGACGCGAGTCTCAGCAGATTCAATCGTTCATTCTGCTTCCTGATTGCGTTCCCTGCATACAATTTTGCAATGTCTGTGTTGCCCTGCTGGATTGCTTTCTTAACTTTTGCTTTTTCCGCAGTCTCGTCCTTGCCTGCCTTGACGGCTTGTCGGTTGAGTTGTTTGGCAGTGAACTATTGGGCAATGCTAGACGATTGACAACCCGAGGAGGTTGTCGTCAGGTAAAGAGTTAGTTTACTGTTTTTTTTTTGGTTTTTTTTCATGTTTGTATTACAATGCCCTCCCCTGTAGGGCCGACAACGAAGCTCCGGTTCATGCTCCTCGGGGATTCTCCTGGAACATGAAAAGGGGGTGAAGGTGGGGGTACGAAGGGGCAAAGGGGGGGTTGAAAGGGGAAGGGGGGGGGGGGCAACCTTCAAGTTGAAGAGAGCCTGTTCCAGACCGGACATGACTTCGGAGGCTTTCGTTGGGTCTTTAGCAGAGATGATTGGCTAGAAGGGATGCCGTTGATAAGGGTCCTTCCTACTACGAAGCTATGGCAGGCCGTTGGAGCGGGGGGACTGTCCACGAACGAGAGCGGGAGCGATGACGGAGGAGCGATGACGGTGGAGCGAGGGGGGGGTGGGTCGAAAAAGACGCAAAACCGGACGCAGGTAGGTAATAGGCAACGAGAAAAGCAGAGGTAGGAAGGAGGGACAAGGGGTGAGCTGCGGGTGTGGGCTCGGGATCGTGTAAACAGATGAGTTGGTGGAAGTATGGGATCGTGAAATCGGTGATGTTGAAGTTATACGTCCTACGAAAGCAGGCCAACGCCAACTCGCTGGGATAAACGAATCGCTGTTTGTGCATAAGGTATGACGGCGCGTTGCGGAGGCTGAAAATACTACTGAAGCTAAAGCTCTCTCTCTCCCTTGTAGTTTTATTTTAGTTCGGACCGTTTGGCGCACGCTGGTTCTCCTCCTACCTAGCACTTTCTTTTCGCTTCGAAGAGCAGAGTTGGAGCTGCTGGGAAGTAACAGCGCTGTGGGGGCTCGCTCTGAATCTTCCGGTTTGGCAGCGCTGCTAGAGATGTTTATTCAGCTGTCATCATCTCTGTGCCCTAGCTTATGTGCATAGAATAAGAGGCCCCTAGCAAATAGCGGGCAGAACGTGCTGTGTAATGATGGCTAGAAAAATGGCATAATCGATATTGAGATATCGATGTATAGATGAATGTATATCGATAAGACCAAGGGACCAGCGGATATCGCAAATTGCATCCGCCAGTACTCCGAGTCTCCACCTATCCATCCTAGGCAGAGTAGACCCTCCCATCATAGCCAATCCGTCCCGATCCCATCCTTCTCCGACCGGCCCTATCGCGAGAGGCACCCCACATGCACTCCTTCTCTGCAATTGCCAATTCTCTCTGCCTCCGGCTCCAGTAATTCGTTGATGTGGATAGCACAGCCGGCAGGAAGGTCGAGATGAACTGGTACGGTACATGCCCTCCTCCCATGCTACTGACGTTGACGTCGTCTCACCCGCACGGAAGAAACAACCATGGCCAATATTTATACGGTTACTGATATAAAACGGAAGCCCACTCTTGCACGTTGCCCATGCAGGCCATTGTACATTTAATTAAACAATGCCATAGCCATGGCTATTCCAAGCTTCTAGACTCCATCGCTTCCCGATCTAACGACGAGTTACGATACAGTCCATATATTGCGAGCACTTGCAAGAAGAAAATATATATAGAAAAAAGAAAACATCAAAAACGTCAGGATATATTAAGTATTGCATCGTTCGACATACTCCCAGCCATGGCTATGCCACCTGCCAGCCTAGCGGCTTCGGCAGATGGACTAGAACACTTGGATAACCATTGCCTTGCTTGTGGCAGCTAGGTACTGTAGAGTACTCTAACAGCTCGCAGACCTTTCCTCAGAGAGCTAGCTCCCTTCAGGCCATCGCCCCGATCGCTGCTGAATCGCTTCTCAACAGTAATATGGCAATGCATGTTCACATCACATGTATAAGAACTCTACACTTGTTAAGGTATCTTCCCTCCGCTAGCCTGCAGGCTTCCTGCGTCCTGCAATCTACGTACTCTGAAGTATCCACGTTCCGGAACGATGGGAAGGCTCACAGCATTGTTGATCCATGCCTTTGAACTCAATTGCAAGCTACGAGCAGTGATATTCTTGTGAGCCTGCCGAGGAATGTCGGCGGGAAGGTAACGCATGCACATTGTTTTCATCCAAAATGCCTCAGTTCATTGATCGATTCCAACCGTCTATCCAACCCATGGTATGTATGCGTTAACAAAGAAATAGAATAAGAAAAAGTAAAGGATGAAACGAAAAGACCTGGAAGCCTGCCTACCATACACTTTGACGAGTAGAAACTAATTGTAACAAGACAAGAAAAAGGAAAAGCGTAAAACCAACGGGCCACTGGCACGCAAACATATAGGAAGATGGGATAATTAGCATGGTACAGAGAGTGTCAAGGCGCTCAGTAAAAAATCGGAGGAAAGAAAGCCCCAATTGGCAAAGCCAATAGGTTGAAAACTAGAATTACCTGGAACCCAGAAAACGAATCCATATTGAAGACCGCACGTTAATCCAAAGCATTCACATAACCTTTGCCATATCCCAGTCTCAACTCTGATCCAGCCCTATGGCCCAATGTCTTGTACATCAAAGCGTATGTAACCATGGCTATTCAACTCATCCCGTCGAGGAGACAGAGATAGCTCGCATGCAGTCTGCATTATAAAACGCAGTTTTGCCAACAAATAATACCGTCCCAAACAATTTGTTTTGTATACCAATCAGAAGAAAACAGCCACTGAAGTAAATAACAATAAAAAATGAAAAATGAAAAAAAAATGAAAAGGAAAAAATAGCTAGGAGACGCAACACTCCGCTTCAGGCGAGAAGAAATGCACGAAACAGCATCGAAACACATTGGGTAATAGTAAGGAACAAAGAACAGCATGCAAAAATAATCCAACCGTTGTAGGTTAGACAAGACCAGACAGAGCCAAATGTGAGTGGATGGAAGTACTATGTGAGCCATAGTTGAAGAATATGCAAAGAGATGGGCCTTCCCGCGTTTCTAAGATTCCTCCTTTTTACAAATCCTACCTTGGACTGTACTGTATCTTAAAGCATGCACCTCCAAGCTCAATAGTAGCTATCCCTATAGTGATCATTCATAAATCGGGTATGACTGTAAATCATACCTCAGTTCCTTATCTTTAGTCTTCCACTACCCTCGAGCAGCTTGTTGAAAATTGGGAGGATGTGAAGATGACCGCTTCCTCTGGTGACCAATGTCTCTGCCTGTTAACCGCCCTCTGTTCTCTTCTTCATGGTTTGGACTTGTTATTGGGGCAATGCTGGCAACAGTCGCATTCGGCGGTCGTGTCAGGTATGATGAGCTGAAACTAGTTGCATCCGGCGGCGCGCTCAATTGTGGGATCTGGAATTCCGAGTTGTGAGAAATGGCGCCAGTGGGATAATTTGACAATGATGTAGAATGCGGTGTCATAGAACCTTGAGGGTATTTATTATACTCACTCATTCCTAATGAAGATTGAAACGGAGGGGGGCGGAGAGGTGCAGAAGCGGCAGACGGTGATGGATATGGTTGAGTATAGGTGTCTACACGTGTCAGTTTTGACAGAAAGCTACATCAAACAGCAAATTATACTCACTTTGTTGATTCGGTGCCTGTCCAAAGGGACTCTGACTTCCCTCTGGAGGGACACTTCTGGGTGGTTCCCCAAAACTTTGCATGTTGTAGCCCGGGCTCAGTTGATATTCGCCATTTTCAAGGGAGCCACTTGAATATGGCATCGAACGGACAGGGGCACTTTGGGGTTCCGAGACAGAGCGAGGTACATCTTGTAGCTGCAAACGTGGGACTGTTGGATGTCGATAGTCCGTAGTGGGGCGTGAAAAGGGATTTCCCCGTTGTTGATGTGGGCCTAGAGGGGCCGTAATATAAGGAGAATACCCTGGCCTCTCACCACTGACCGAAACCGGTGACAGCAGGTCCCCACTCGAAGTAGGTGTCGAGAAAGATAATGAGGCAAATGCGTTGTTTGTGGGAGATACACCAACTTCGTCATCCATGGGACGTCGCCTGCCTAGAGGGTCAGGACGAAATCCAAGACTAGATGTGTGTGAGTAGTCGGTAGGTGATGTAAGGGGGGTCCCCATCATGCGACCACCATAGAGAGTTTGCAGGATTGGAAACTCTTCAGGTAATGCTCGTGATTTCATCATCCTCTCACGATCATCGCTGCTCATGCGCTTTAACTTTGCCCTCCTGTTGAACGCAAAGTAAAATTAGCCACGTTAGTCTCTAGAATAATGTTAAGGGTTGACAAACCTGTTCTGAAACCAGACTTGCACCTGCCTAGGAGTCAATCCAGGTATTTCTCTTGCCAAACGCTCTCTATGAGCCGCGTCTGGATGAGCCTGCCTTGCGAACTCACTCATTAAAAATCTCGTTTCATTGTGAGTCAGACTATAATAATTGTTAGCAACTGTAATGACCAAGGCTTTATCCATGGACATACCGATGCCGTTTGTTTTTTCGCTTCTCCTGTCGCCCCCCCCAATTGACATTCCAGAAACCGGAACCCCCACCGACATGTCACTGTCCCGCCTTGTGCTTCCATTGTGAGTGTGAGAGTTGGGACTCCCTGTCAAAGAGCCAGAAGTGTGAGAATGTGGCGATCGGTCAGGGCTGTGGCCCTCATGCCCAGCAGAAGCGGCCCACTCACGATACTCCTCCGGTTCTTCTGAGCCAACACTTGGACTGTAGCGATCGTAGCTCCCTTGTGTATGATGTGTGTGTGGATGAGTGTGATAAGCTTGTTGATGGTGTTGCTGCAGGTGATGAGAATGATGAGAGTCTTGATGATGCTGCGGGATGGCCGGTGGAAGCTCTCGCCCCATCTGTTGCTCTCTCCACGACATTGGGGTTGGAGAAGGATCGCTCATGAAACCAGACATTTCTTTGGAGCTTGTAGGCTGTATCGTCAGTGATTCCACCCAACAAATTCCCAACCCTCGACCGTGCCGAAAGTAAGGTTGTTCGAATAGTGAAGGCAGTGTGAATAACAATGGTTAAAATCAGAACTTATAATGTTGTTTATGAGACAACTAAATATCCGCAGTAGCTGAGCGTTAATTTGGGTGAGAAATAGAGTGGTGTAACAAGATCGGGGCTGCTGGGGTAATTGTATTGATGATAATGCTGAAGGTGGGGAAGAGGAGGAGGGGGGGGGGTATATGATAAGAACCCAGAGCTTTGATGTGCACCGCGCTATAAGCAGAGGGAACAACGCAACTTATAAACAAAAGTCTCTCGAGTGAGTCCGTCAATCGCAGGTCCGTATAATTTAACGAAGCCTAGTAGCGCGTAGATGTGATTCTTCAAGCAAGGGATACTGAGCATTGATTCTTGTATACGCTGCTATTGATCTCTTCTTTTCTTTTCAGAGTTCGAGAAAATAAAAGCAGCTTTCTACCTCGTCAAGCGTAATTCCCGTGATATTCTATGGACATGGACTTAGGTATATGCGATTGTGGAGGGGAGGGAAGGTAGGTGCTGAGACCCGTTGCGAAGAGATCTCCGGGAAGATGTGCCTGACGTAATCCGAATCCAGATAATCAATCGTTGGGTTGACCTTTCTTTTTCTGAACTGTGTCGAACAGGAAATGACAGCAAAAATAAAAAATAAAAAAGACCGCACGTTAGGCTGGGTGCCGTATGGGTCAGAGTTGCGGATGAAAGAATTCAGATCGGCAAATAGCTTGACCTGGCCCTGGCCCTGGCCCTGGCCCCGGCTCAATTGCTGCAAGGAAAGAAAAGTATGAGGAAGTTTTAGGAGCAGTAGGGTCCTCAAGCGGGGAATCGTGGGATCGAGAGATAGCTGGGAGTATCGACAAAGGAGATGCGAAGTGCCCAGGCGAATGAATGATTGTGGCCGCTGACCCGAAATTTTATGCACCGTCTGTATGCTGCTGGGCCCGGCAATATTAATGAATGGTATGTCAAGTGTATGCTGCTTTTGAGGGCCTAAAAGATTCCCTGAGTACTGAATGTTTCGCTGTAACAAGCCTGACGCCGGACGAGATGAATAGAGTGATCTATAGCTAAGAAATATTCTAAAAGAAGGAACGAATAGTAATGTTTCTAAAACTCTTCATTGACCCAGCAGTTTAAAACTCGAAAGAGTCTTTTTGATGTAGAGGACTGACTAAACGAGTTGAGAGAAGTGGTAAAGGCTTTTAAAACAGCCACGGGTCCCAGAGGTATATGTGAATGGATAATCTCTCATCCACTGATACCAACACTCCGTTAACGGGATCAGTGCCCACTAGGATAAGTCTTCCTGTGGGCGTAATCAAAGACGTCCAAATGCCCACGGTTGTGGTATTCACTCCCAGTTTAAAGTGTCTTCTGTCTTAGGAGGGTGGCACGGGACCGGATGTGGCCTTTGCATTAACGTGGTCTGGTCGGTTTGAGCGCGGCGGGGGTAAGGAGAACAGGCGAGGGCGGGTTGTCGTATATGATCCCCAGCACCCGCAGGTAAGGGGTGAAAGTGAGTCCAGGAATGGAAAAGCGAACGAAGTGGGATGAGACGAGTGTTTGAGTTACTGGAAGGCAGGATGAGTGTATGGCGTTCCTGGACAACAAATGCACGGTAGGCTCTCCAATTAAGATTGCCAGATTGTACTAAAAGCGGATGGGAAACCGACGCAAAATGCGAACCCGAGCCTCAGCTGCCCACAGGGCGAATTCTAAGATAGTGCTGAGCGGTACAGTGATGTACACTCGCGCAGTTCACCCATCAAACATTGCTTCAAACCGTCTTTTGTCCCCTTGGGAATCAATTGATACTCTTGACGGTTAATGGAAAATCCAATAACGATAGGGAAATTGTAAGATGAGGGTGATTCGGAATTTGGGCAAAGTGTACGGGGCAGCATGTGTTTCATGTTGAGTATTGCCGAACCTCGCAACTTGACCAGGAAAATGCGTATTTTTTATTTTTGATGTGGGTGGATGCTCCTGTGCATGCATGGGTGCGTCTCTGCCGAAGGGGAGAATTGTAGTATGCTAAGTAACAGCAGTTAATTGTATGGACAGTGGAAGATGGGGTTGACTCCAAATGCGAGGAGATACATACCAAGGTTCAGTCTGGCGAACCTGCTGCAACACGGCATTTATTTGTTTTTGCTTTTTCGGTTCTTATCCCCTTATCCACTCACCTGCATCCCCGTCATGGCAAGTGTGACTAGGCCACCTGTGAATGAAGAGGAACGCTGTTTACACCTCGGTCCAGAAATAGCGCAGTGTAGTCTTGCGCAGCGAGCGAGATCAGATCCCGCCGTTGCGGGCTCATCCAACAGTGACTCTCTAGCGAAACATTCCCGTCCCGCCTTAGACATACTAGTGTGCACCTTATGCTTGTCCTTATGCTGTATGGATGCATCGGGCTGAAGGTACGCCAGCCTGTGTTATCACTTGTATCACGAGTTTTATGCTCATGGGGCAGGGCCGGATAAACTCAGGTTGTTGGCGTTCAAGCCCTAGATGAGAGAAGCGTATTAGTGAGCGAACGGATAAGACCAAGGGAATAACACAACATCTTTCAAAATCTGGGTTTAAGTCGCTACCTAGGGCAAAAAGGAAGGGAGGGCATGTATTCCAAAACGCCTTATGGAAACAGGCTACGAACGGATGTTGCCATATGAACACTGAGCGGGGAGAGGGTTGACCTTGCGCCATGTCAGGTTACATGGATGTTACACGCGCCGGCACCCATATCCATGCTCACGAAAAGTGAAGCAGCCGACACGACACATATAAGCAAAGTGTACACGGTACAAACGAAACGCAAACGAGAGTAACTGTGAAAGTGTGCGAATGATGGGTACATACCTCCATTCACCACTTACAAGGCCGGAGTAGGATTCGCTCTGATCGATATAATCTCCCTACTCTGGCTATATATCCACAGCCAAACATCCCTCTCGACCTGAACCTCCCCGTAAAATGCTGAGGAGGCAGACGATGAGCGCCCGGGAATACAGCGTCATTCCAACAAGTGAGAGGCATTGAGAAAAGGTCGTTCATCAAACCAGACGCAAATAGTAACTTGTGACGTAAGCCTTTCGGAGGCCAATTAGAAGGTAAAAGGACCAAAATAGTGATTCTGAGTTCCGGTAGAATGATGGGGGCCTGCGCACAATGTAGCACACACCCCACGTGTGGTGTTGCGCCAGACCTGGGTAGCTTCACCATAAGTCTCACCTGCACTCTCCACCACACCCTCACGCACGATTCCTGTGCGTCCCTTCCCTTGCGACTACCCTCGTTTCTACAGAGACAATGGCGTGAAGATGTTCAGTGTTCGTGACCCATGGTCAGACGAACGAAATTGACTGCGAGTCAAACCTGTTAGCTGACCGACGTTTCTGAGCTTCGATTGGCTAGCGCAGTCTGGTTGCATCTGGAGCGAATACATGTACAAGAATAGCAAATCCTGGTCAAGTTCTGGAACCTAGCTGCAGTTGCTCATCGACGAGAAAAAAGACATAAGCCGGACCCCTTGATTCCTCGGAAGGCCTTCCAGCACCCGGCCGTCAGGCCAGACAGACCAGTCGGATAAGTGCCCCATCCAAGACAAACACACACCATGCAACCGTTTTGCAAAAGCAAATTTTGCTGCTAGTAATTTCGCCATGGTTGCTAAGCTTGTGGACGGATATCTATCTGCCTTTCGAACTTTATGCAGTTGACCTATGTAGGTGCAAGTAATGCTACTTTAAATGTAATTTACTTTCAGGGGTAGATATTTCGGGTACTCATATCGCATCATGTGGCTGAGCTTAACTTCCGACTTATGACTGCCCGTTTCCCCGGCCACTTGCTTCACAAATATCTACCGACGAGCGAGGCTGTTGTGATCAAACCCAACGCAACTAATCTTATTTCAGTATCCGCTCCGGCACTGAGCTATAGATCCTATTGGCGAATTCCTTCGTGGGGGGTCCATGTCTATCGGATATTTTGATACCCCGCTACAGGATTTTCCATGCCAAATATAGGTTACGGCCACACGGTGCTTAGGCACGAGGTTGCTGTCGCTAGGCAGCCTCGGAACCGAGTCCTCATCCTCATCTTCAATATCTCATCCCGTCAATTAATCACACCTGCACGTCATGCAATTCAATCAAATTCAATCAAATAAAGGACATCCGTCACTATTATCACACATGCACAGACCGGAGAATTAATCCAAGATATCAGACCTTTCTGTTCATCCACTGCTTAGGAGCCCTGGTATAAAGGGCTACCTGCCTCGACGCATTTTGGCTAAAGAGGCGCTGCTGCGGGGACATGAATCATTTGTCGCAATATTGATATGCGGGACGGTTCGACAGGCACTGGGCGGTCAAAAATGTTATCTAGTCTCCAAAGAGGTGCCTGTCGAGTTTATAAGTCTTTAGCCCGGGAGCCCAAATTCGAATTTATCAATTGGTACCATGGCACGATCGCATTTCGCGGGTATGCAGCAATGTGTACACATTCATAGATATTACCACTGCATGCCTAAACATCTTGCATGCTGGGAGGGAGAGTAAGTAGATCCACCCAATTTATTTCCCAGTTCGATATCTCACTCCTCGCCACATGGGAAACTGGGCTAATTGGAGAAACGTCCCGTCATTTCTGCGCAGATTCAAAACAAAAGTTTCGGTAAGTTGTCATTCATAACATGCAACGCACACACCGCACTGACAGTTTAGCAGCCCCATCAAATCTCAACAGCGTCACCAGCGTTCGCTTCACGAGACATGGCAGAAATCGCTCGCTAGTGTCATAATTTGTCTAAAACACTACACCCTCTTTGTTATTTTCACGAATTCTAGAAGCCTTTCTTGCAACAAATCAACGAGCTGCCTCTGGTTGCGGCTCAACGTTGTCCAGTGTCAAGACCTGTTGCTATATTGTTGTAATATAAGCTAGATAGTGCTTAGAAGTAGACTTTAGTAAGATAGCCTCTCTGGAAATATATAGATATCAATTGGATATTTAATATATATACTTATACTATATTTAATAGTATAATTAGTCAAATAGTTAACTTGTTAAAATTAAGTTACTTATAAAATTAAGTACAATTTGTAGGTATTAGTTATAGTGAAACATAGATTAGCATAGGGAAAAAGTAAAGAATCACTAACCCAACAATGGATATTTAGCCCATACTGCAACAACTATGTCTTCTACCTTATGACAAAAGATGACTATAGTAGAGAGAGGTATTATTCTTGTACTTTTCTATTTACAATATACAATCACTATGATTTCCATGATTTCTAACCACTATTAGTTAATAATTAAAAATTTGTTAAATAAGGTAATAGAATAGAGGTATATTGAAAATACTTCTAGACTTAGTAGACCAAAAAAGCTCAACAAACAAGATAGAAAGACTATACTTTAATATATAAAGAAGAATATAATATAGACTAAAGAGTAAATTCAATAAAATTATTGCTCTTATATATTACTAGATATGTTAGACTGCTATTTAAGAGAGAATAGCCTATGCAAGTAGCTAGTAAAGAAAAGACTAAAATTAAATGTAATAAAAGCTAAGAAGAGACTAGTATAGGTACTAGAGAAGAAGAATTAAACTATAGAAGACTTTCAAAGTATGATTTAGAATGATAAATATACTATAGAATAGTCTACTCATACAAAACAAATATGAGTTTTTCATATATCTAAATAAAAGTAGGATAAGGATTGTATTAATGCTATTCTAAAAGGAAAAAGAATATCTATAATTGTTTGGGAATGCTTTTAGGGGAAATAGTATGCTACTTTTATTCTTTTAGTAGTATATTCTATTAATACCTTTGTTTATTATTGCTTGCTTGAGTTTCTCCTCCTTCTAGTCATTGATTATATTAATTATACTATTAGTAATACTAAATTCTAACAAAATAATACTTTAGTTTATATAACTACATCAGGAAAAAAAATAGTTTGTCTCTAGTGTCTCTAGAGACAGTAATGCCACTGGAGATAAGATGTGTCTCCACGATTGGCAGAATGTCTCCTGGTGTCTCCTGGAGATACTAGGAGATACCAAGAGACATATAGGAGACACTCAGGAGACACTCAGGAGACACAAAAGATATAAAAGATATAAGAGACAACCCTGTCTCCTGGAGACACCACCTGGTGTTCCAATGCCACTTTTTTCTTGCTGATATAAGCTAGTAACTGAGTTTCTTAAGTGACATAATATTTTAGTTAACAGATATTCTTCTTTTAGCTCTAATCTTAATCCTATTAAGTATGTTTAGATTTATCTAAAATAGTACTTATATGCAAAGTATTCTGATATTATTAATACTTTTAAAGGGTCAAATGTAGTTTAAGTTTACCTTACTAAGGTCTTACTTAAGATATAGAAATCAATTCCAAAGTCTATTTTTAATTATTAGAGAGTAGTATGCCTAATTAGATAGTAGCTATTATTGCTACTAAGGGCTAGTACACTTACTATTAGCTATATTTTTAACCTTTTCTGTTTATATAATTTTTCTTTAATTTAGCTAAAACCTTGAGCTCTATTTCTTTATTACCTATACTTTTTTTATTTTTAATTTTATACTTGAGTAATATATAGTAGTTAAGATATAGCATGGAATTAAGAACTTATTATAGTGAAGCAAGACTAGTTTTAAAGCTTAAATTTTGGTTTTACTATAACTAATATCTAGAAATTGTACTTAAAATATACTTTATATATAATAACTAGTTTACTTTTCTTTTTTTATACTTATTAAGTTATTTTTTTATTTATTTAAGTTAATACTATATAGTTAAGTAAAATTAAAAATATAATATAATAAAAATTAAATAGTTTATATAGAAAGAGTTATAAAGTTAAAGTTATTAATTATTTAAGTTTTTTTTAATATAAATATAAAGAAAAATTATAATTACTATACTAAAAAGAAAAATATTATTATACTAGTAATATTATAATATTACTATATTATTAGGTATTAGTTTATAATTAAGATTTATTTTTATATATTTAAGATAAGTTAATTTTAGTAGTATTATATAGTACTTTATATATATTATTATAAATAATATTAATTTAGTAAGTATTATTTAAAATACTATTATATTAAAATATTTAGTTTTATATTAGTAAAAATAGAATTAACTTAGTAAATATTATAAAGAATATAGTTATAATATAGTAGGAATAATATATAACTTATAATAATACTAGTATATTTAAAAACTAGATATATATAGTCACATGAAAAAAGTCTTCTGCCTTGGTAGATTCTTAGCAAACTAGTCAATAAGTAGTACTTATAACAAAAATGTTTAGAAATTAAGACTATTAGATAAATGTATAAAAAAAATCATAAATTTAAGAAAAAGGTTCATAGCTTCTTTTTTTAATTTTTATAAATATTTATGATGACTTAGGTAGGAATAGTTAGCTATAGAATTAAAGTTATTTTAAAAATGCAAAAATGGCACTAGTATATATTGGGAATAGTATAGAAGACTTTTTTTATAGCATTGTATATATTAATAGCTTTATAAATCTTAATATTAAAGGAAATTTTAAAGTAAACTTAAGATTAAGAATATATATAATAGAAATATTTATTTTATTTACTAATCATAAAATATATAGTATACTAATATTTATTATAATATTTAAGTTCTAATATTTACTTTAATAATTATTTTAATAAATACTTTAATACTTACTTTAATAAATATTTTAATATTTATTCTAATATACTTTAGAAATTATATAAAATATTAGATAAAAAGTAAAAAAAAAATTGTATTAAGGTAAAAAGTATATATATAAAAAATATAATAATTAAGCTTAATTACAATATAAAATTTCTAAAAATAATAAAATAATAGATAATAAAAGAAGTAGTTTAATAATTATTTTATTATAAATTACTTTTAACTTATTGTAAAATATATTAAAACTTATAATAGTTATACTAGATATTAGTATATCTTTTAAAATATAATCTTATAAAAGATATTTAAACCTAATAATAATTATATTAAATATAGATATAACTTTTAAAATATAACTTTAACTTATAAACTTCAATACCTTACTAGTAACTTATATACTAATTTGTTTAAGTACTATTATAGATTATAGTTTAACTTATAATAGTTATACCAAATATTAGTATAATTTTTAATCTATAAACTTTAATACTTTACTAGTAATTTATATACTTACTAATATAAATATACTAATTTAAAAAACTTTACTTTTACTTTTAACTTATAATATAGATATAATATTATATATAAATCTTTTCTACTTTAATACTTTATAAGGTATTCTAATATACTTTACTAATATTTGTTTTACTTTTAATATTCTATAGTTATTATTACTATGGTGGCAGAGTATATGGTATTAAGTTATAAACTTCAGTTGCTATAGAGTTTAGTTACATACTAATATCGGCGAGCTTACACCTTACTTCAAATAAGACAACATCATCGAATACAGACAGAGTCCATATTAAGACCCTATTCGGGCAATCATTGTATGTAAGATCTATTCTATATGAAAATTTTACAAAACTAATATTTTAGTAATAGAGTACACAGTGTTAAGTTAGAAACAATAGCTGCTATAGAGCTTATTTACATACCAATATTGTCGAGCTTACACTTTACTTTGAACATAATGACATCACTGAATATAGATAGAATCTACATCAAAACCTTATTTAGGTAATTATTATATGTGAGATCTACTCCACATGATAATTTTATAAAACTAATATATTAGTAGCAAAGTACGCGGTATTAATTTAAATACCTTAGTTGCTATAGAGTCCAGTTACATACTAATATCGTTGAGCTTATACCTTACTTCGAATAAGACGGCATTGTCAAATACATACAGAGTTTGTATTAAGACCTTAATCAGCTAATTGTTATATGTGAGATCCACTATGCATATATTTTTTTATGGAACTTATATAGTTGATAGAATTGTATGTGGTGTCAGTTTTAGAATTCTTAGTTCACTGTTGCTGGCCATTATGGGCGACATCTGCGTAAGAATTACTCGAGGAAAGAACTATATACAACCTGCCTTAAAAAACTGGTGATGCCAGATTTTCATAAGCTGTTAGGTACCTTGAAGCGATGCTGGTAGTACAGTGTCAATTGTCATGGGGTGATATCCAGCCCTACCAAAGGTACTTGGGCCCTTATAGAATGACTCTAGAATCTATATGAACTCTAAGTATACTCTTAGTAGTATGGTGCAAATGTTTTCTAATACTTATCTATAAGAGTTAAATATACATAACGGGTATAAACCTTGGAGTGGTTTATAATCATCTTAGATGGTTAAGACCTTTATGGAACGTCTATAGACCCTTGAGAGAGCTATAGTTCAAGTTTCATAAGTATCTGGTTAATGGATCAATAGTTATACTCAGATCAATATACTGGCTATATGCATACATATACTAGCTATTAGCTATTACCTTGAAGTCTTGGCATTATCCTGAATTGCTGATTGTTACCCTGAACTTAAGGAAAATAATTCAGTAAAAATAACTAAAAAAATGAAGAACCAAGGGTGCACTTTAGACCAAAGTGCATCCAGTGACACTATAAGAGAGTACACTCAAGACAAAGGCCAAATATAGGACTAAAACATAAAGTTCTCCGAATTTAATGTTTCAAGGTTTTATCTAGGCCTACTCTTTGTCCTGATTCCATTTCTGCAATCCCTTTTATGAAAGGAGTAAAACTCATAGAGATATCAGACTTTTAATATAGTTAATTATGTTTAGGAGGAGGTTTACCTATTATTGGTAATAACTTAGTGAATAATTTGGGTATCAAGATGAACTAAGATTCTATAATCTTCTAAACATTTATACCTTTCCAATAGTAATCTACTTGTGATCCATGGTTCTCTATTCATAGAGTTATATGCAGCTGAAAATTATTTTCAATAAATACTAGACACTATGTAAAGTAAGGCAGCGTACTTCATAACCAACTCTCTACTACCGGGCGGCAGTACTAGAGTTTACTACAGCAAGCTATAGGTGCACGGTACCTATAGCTTCTGTTTAAGTATATCTTGCTGTATATATTCTATTATCGCTCTAGTTATAGAAGATAGGCCCGACTGGCCTATTACTTGTTATTGGAACATAGAGGGAGATGGGCCCATAAAGGGCCCAGAATTAATAGCTCAATACTGTTATTATTTCTACTATACTATTTCTGTTTCTATCACTGGCTTGAACTGACTTGAATGCTTCACCAACTGAGGGGAATTCAGGGGACTATATACTGCCTGAAGTGGGGCAGTGTTGGGGCAGTGTTGGAGCAGTGCTAAGGCAGTGCGCCATCATCTGACCCATTACATGATTTGAAATCAACATGATAGAAACTTCCAGAAACTACTAGGAAATATAACTACAAGTATTGCGTGACCTTTCCAATGAGTCATACTCATTACTATAATGAAATACATGAGTTACTATACCTTTATTATCATCTGCCGGCCGACGCTGGTAGCCTGATAATATCTTATTCTACTAGGTTAAAAGTTGGTATGTAACGGGAGTTACATTTCATTGGGAAATGGAATGTAACTTCCTTACATGTCTCCCTCAAAAAAGAGAGTCCTACTCTTAAAAATTAAAGTTTTACCTTGTCGCAAGGTGTTGTTTTTAAATATATGTTGTTATACTGATAAGATTTGTTGATACCACACAATAATAAATAACTGTTCGGTCAGGCCTCTAACCTTTCTAACACAAGTTATTAAGTTTGTCGCACATTACCAGAAAATGTAGGACCTTACAATTGAGTTACCAATTCAATTGTTCTGACTTTGGTAACAGGAACCAAGTCTGACTTTGGTAAAGAGGAACCAAGTCTTTAAATATGTATCTAAATCTTGAAGTATAAGTTGTATACTTAATAACTTCCAATTGACAAGTACTTTTTATTGTAACCTTTAGCTATTATAATAAACTCTTTGTCTCGAGTTTAGTTATAATACTTCATACTATTGTAATAGAGGTAGATACATCTATTACTTTTCATAGAAGCTTGCTATTGTTACCACTTGAGACTTAAATAATAAAGTACTATGTCTATTAAAAAATGTAAAGTAAGGTGGCATGCTTTATAACCAACTCTCTACTGCTGGGCGGCAGTACTAGAGTTTACTACAGCAAGCTATAGGTGCACGGTACCTATAGCTTCTGTTTAAGTATATCTTGCTGTATATATTCTATTGTCACTCTAGTTGTAGAAGATAGGCCCAACTAGCCTATTACTTGTTATTGGAACATAGAGGGAGACGGGCCCATAAAGGGCCCAGAATTAATAGCTCAATACTGTTATTATTTCTACTATACTGTTTCTGTTTCTATCACTGGCTTGAACTGACTTGAACGCTTCTCCAACTGAGGGGAATTCAGGGGACTATATACTACCCGGAGTGGGGCAGTGTTGGGGCAGTGTTGGGGCAGTGCTGAGGCAGTGCGCCATCATCTGACCCATTACATGATTTGAAATCAACATGATAGAAACTTCCAGAAACTACTAGGAAATATAACTACAAGTATCGCGTGACCCTTCCAATGAGTCACGCTCATTACTATAATGAAATACATGAGTTACTATACCTTTATTATCATCTGCCGGCCAACGCTGGCGGCCTGATAATATCTTATTCCACTAGGTTAAAAGTTAGTATGTAATAGGAGTTACATTTCATTGGGAAATGGAATGTAACTTCCTTACACACTATTAAGTATATATTACTAGAAACATAATTAGATACCTTCGGATATTGTCGGATGGTAATTCGATACTATCAAGGATTAGTAATGTGTCTGAGATTGAATTTAGTTGTCTCAGCTAAGTATTCTTTAATGGGATAAGCGAGCTATAAACGAAGTATATATAATATGTAGGTATAGAAATAATTTCTATATTCTAGTTAGTAACCTATGACAACAAGTGCAGATAGCAACTGCATTAATAAAGGTGTGGATAGCATAACACTTAGAAAGAAATTCTAAGGTGACAGGTAGGCCCATATTTATAAAATATTTTTATCATAAGAATATCTACAAACACCATTAGATATAAATAGTACAAGTAGTTCCAGTTGAATTTATTCTACTACCAGCAAGAATTCGAAAGCATAAGCACCTTGAGTATATGAAGCCTACAAAGTTCTAAGTCTCGAGTTAACTTTACATTTAAGTGATATAGGATTTGTTTTGTATTATGAAATAAGATCTGTCATGAGGAACTATTGTTAGTCTAAACTTTACTGCTATAGGATTGATATTCTGTATTGCGGAATAGATATTATTGCGGCAGGAAATTGCAGCCATCCTAATAGTTGCAAGAGAGCTATCAGTCAATAGGGCCCCTATGACATTACTTTGTAGACAGTGATTCTCATTTCATTTGCTATATACTCTAATTATATCTAGTTCATAGACACCAAGAGGGCCTCGCCAGCCCTACCAACCCCTCACATTCCTAGATGTTACACCTCGTGCCATCACACAGACACCACATAACTTTCTGCAATCCGAAACAGATACAGAAGATAACCTAACAGACATACTGATGGAAGATATTCTATCTTAAAGAGTATGTCACAACTGTCCTTTCCTAGCTGGGTTTGAGAGTCAAACGGGATTCCATCCGACTCTCGTTATTGTTGATTGATGTCACAACCATGTTCTTAGTCTTGATTTGACACTCGAACAGGCTTGTTCGGGTGTCATGCTGTTTTGACACTCGAACAGGCTTGTTCGGGTGTCGTCGATGGGTGATTGTTATCTTAGCTTCCGAGATAGGAATCTCGGGAAGCTTATTCCTTCCACGGCCTTGGCCTGGAATCATGTATATATATCTTTGTCCCTCCGCCCTCTCATTGGATCCCCATCCAACATCTTGTATACTAATACAGGACCTTGCTTCTCCCAACGCTTGTGCACCTCCCTTGTGCACATCCTTGTCTCGTACAAATAACTTTGCAGCATCTGCCTCCCCTGACACACACGGCAACTGCCTCCACGTGTCTCGTACCCCTTGCCCTCTGCCTCTCTTGCCCTCGCCCTTGCTCCCGTCCTAGCCTCTCCTCTAATCACTCACGTAGCGTTCCTACGTGTGTGTTACCCTAGTCTTGCCCTTGCTCCAGCATACCCCTTGGTCGCCTTGTCCCTTGAGCCCTCGTTACACTACGTTGGATCCTTTGGACCAACTGGTATGCAGTCATGTCAGGAGCAGCTCTCCCACCACCCGCCGTCAGGTTCCAGACCTGGAGAAGCTCCCCTATACTCTCAGGCCCGAACGAATTGAATGCCTATCGTCGAGAAATCATCGACATCTTCGAGGCATGGATGCCATCGGGGCCGAACTCGGCAACACCTGGCCGTGGCCGAACGAAAGCTGAGATCCGCCGACGAAGAGATCACGGTCCTCCAGACGATCTCGACCATATGAACCTTGCCCTAGCCACGAACAGACCACGGATACAAAACCTCGGCCGCGCCCTGCGATCTGGCTATCCTTACGCCAACCACCACGCCAAAACGGAAAGTATCCCCACCCCCCCTAAGTTCAATGGGGATAGGGCTCGTCTACGAGCCTGGAAAAATGCAGGTGAACTTGAAGTTAAGCGGGGATTCGGCTAGGTTTCCATCAGAACAACACCGCCTGGCCAATGTATTTGCTCCTGCTGGAGGGCAAGGCCACGGATCAAATCCAGCCGTATGTGCTCGAGACAGGGATCAAGCTCGACAACGTCTCAGCCTTGTTTGTTATCTTGGATCGGGCGTTCGGAGATCCTGATGCAGTGGGGACGGCCATTCGAGCACTCCGGGCACTGAGACAGTACAACTCAGAGCTGTCTACTTACATTGCAGAGTTCTCGAGGCTGGCCACAGAGGTAAGGTGGAACGACAGGCTAAGTTCGAGCAATTCCAGGAGTGGCTCAGTGATGAGCTCCAACAAGCCATGGTTACCCTCCCCACGGTTGATACCCTCGAGGAGTTGATCGACTAGGCCTCCCGGTGGAACAGCGATGTCCCAGCTCGCAACCGCCCCCCGTTCAGGCTAGCACCCCGTCTCCCACCACTCCAGCAACACCATGCACCAAAGCAGCTCAGGCCCCTGCCCCCGCCAATCAACCAGCACACCCATCGTTGGTGGCAGGAGGGCCACCCCATGGATTTATCATCAGGCAGACCCGCCTGACCCAAGAAGAGAGGGAATGCCGCCGAATAATGGGCTATGCATAGCCTGTGGGAAGGCCGACCACTTCATTGCGGCTTGCCCCCTTCGAAAGAATCACTCCCTCGCCATCCACGCTATCTCCGATACCCCAGTGCCCAGGATTGAGGAGCTTGATGAGTCGGGAAAAGCCCTGTCCCTTGCCTAGTTACTGACACTAGCAAGGGACCTGCCCAGGCCATTTGTCTTTGTCTGCATTTTCTGTTTCTTCCGCTGTTGACGAATCTCGCTTGTTCAGCGAGCATTTTGTTGTATCTATTCCCTTAATATCAATGATAGAACAATCACCACGTCAGCCCTTATAGATTGCGGAGCTTCAGGAATTGCCTTCATTGACTAGGCCTTTGTCAGTAAATTCTCCATACCCACGTCAAAGCTAAAAACCCCCTGTGTTCTGGATGTCATCGACGGTTGACCCATCTTCTCCAGGGATATCACCGATATCGCGTGCGTGCCTGCCCTGGTCGGGGATCACTCTGAAGCCCTCCCGATGTTTGTGACTAAGCTCAAATACCCGATTGTGCTCGGAATCCCATGGCTAAGAATGCATGATGTATCGGTTAGCTTCGGCTCTTATACCCTGCAGTTCAACAGCCAGTTTTGCAAAAAACACTGCGGGAATCCAAAGGCCACCGTTACTGGGCTGTGTGCCTTGCCACCCCCGGTAACCTACCCGACCCAGGTGGTGCACCTGCCTGCGCACCTCGATGCCAATTCTCCTGTTTCCCCTGTATCCCCGATTACCCCTGTTCCCCCTGTTCCCCCTGTTTCCCCTGTTCCCCCTGTTTCCCCTGTTCCCCCTGTTTCCCCTGTCCCCTCTGTCCCCCTGGCGACCCCAAAACCCCTGAACGTTAGCTTTATCGAGGCAGGGGCTTTCGCTTACCTCACCAGGAGGCACAAGCTGAAGGCACACGCTCTCTCCATACATGAAGTGAACCTAGAGATTAACAAGACGAGATCCAAGGAGGAGTGGAAATCTATGGTTCCAGGAGAATACCATGAATTCATTGACCTGTTCTCGGAAAAAGCAGCAGAAAAGCTTGCCCCCCATCGACTATACGACCACACAATCCCACTGGTAGAAGGAAAGACCCCCCCTTATGGACCTCTCTATGGGATGTCCCGAGTAGAACTGGAAGCTCTGAAAAAATATCTGGAAGAAAACCTCAACAAGAGCTTCATTTGCCACAGCTCCTCCCCAGCGGGTGCCCCTGTGCTGTTCGTGAAGAAGTCGGACGGCTCTCTTCAGTTGTGTGTTGATTATCGTGGCCTGAACGAGATAACGGTCAAGAACAGATACCCCTTACCCCTAATCCAGGAGACATTAGCCAGGCTTTCCAAGGCAAAATGGTTCACCAAATTGGACTTGAGAGGGGCGTACAACCTGGTACGGATCGCTGAGGGGGAGGAGTGGAAAACTGCCTTCCGGATACGTTACGGCCACTTCGAGTACAACGTCATGCCCTTCGGCTTGACCAATGCCCCGGCCTCTTTCCAACACTTTATTAACGACACTCTGCGAGACTTCCTGGACGTGTTCTGCATGGCTTACCTCGACGATATCTTGATCTATTCAGATACTCTGGCAGAGCATAAAATCCATGTCAGGCAAGTCTTGGAGAAGCTGGAGCAGGCTGGGCTGTACCTTAAGCCTGAGAAATGCGAATTCCACGTCCAAGAGGTGAAGTACCTGGGCTTGATCATAACCATGGAAGGTATTAGGATGGACCTCGCCAAAGTTGCTGCAATCCAAGAGTGGGAAACCCCAGCCAATTTGAAGGATGTGCAGGCCTTCCTAGGATTTGCCAACTTCTACCGCCGATTTATCCTGAGATACTCAAGAATCGCGGCACCCCTGATGGCCTTGACGAAAACGAAGGTAGAAGCTGGCTCACACCTGACAAGAAGGGCCTTCCACTGGAATCCAGAAGCCCAATCCGCCTTCCAGAACCTCAAGGAAGCCTTCTGCTCAGCCCCAATCCTGGCCCATTTTGACCCTGATAGCGAGTGCATCGTGGAAACGGATGCCTCCGACTATGTTTCCGCCGGAATCCTGTTCCAGTATGTCAATGGAGTCCTCCACCCAGTGGCCTATTTCTCCAAAAAGCACTCCCCGGTGGAGTGTAATTACGAAATCTATGATAAGGAGTTAATGGCTATTGTGCGAGCATTCGAGGAATAGAGACCACACCTGGAATCGGCAAAGGGGGTTATCGAGGTCCTCTCTGACCATAAGAACCTAGAGTACTTCACAACCACCAAATTGCTAAATCGCCGACAGGCTAGGTGGTCGGAATTCCTCTCTCGGTTTAACTTCAAGATAAGGTATCGGCCGGGAAAGGCTGGAGGTAAGCCGGATGCACTGACCAGGAGATCAGGAGATCTCCCTAAAGGGGGGGATGAAAGGCTGAAGTACCAGAATCAGGTAGTACTGAAACCTGAAAATCTCGACCTGGCGGCCAATACCCTTGTGGAAGCTGAGGCTGAGGCTGATGCGGAAGCTGAGGCTGACCTCTGACAACTAGTGAGACAGGCATATGAGGACGACCCCCTGGCCAAGGAAATTATCACCGCAGTGGATTCTGGCCAGCGCCACCACCCCAAGATCTCCCTAGCCGAGTGTACCGTCCAGGAAGGCCTCCTCTACCACCTCGAACAGCTGTATGTGCCGGAAGGAGAGCTGCGCCTTTGATTGATCAAGGAACACCATGACAGCCTGGTTGCAGGCCACCCTGGAGTGGCCAAAACATTAGAGCTTCTGGCCAGGAAATACACATGGATTGACCAACGGAAGGATGTGGAGCGGTACGTATGGAACTGCCACGTTTGCAAGTGTGCTAAGCCTGTCCACCACGCCCCATATGGGACCCTGAAACCTCTGGATATCCCTGATCGGCCGTGGCTGCACCTGACTATGGACTTTGTAACAGGGTTGCCGGAAGATTCGGGGTTCAATGCCATCTTGATGGTGGTGGATCGGTTGACGAAAATGAGGCATGTTATACCTTGCCGGGATACCTGCTCTACCCCAGAGTTAGCCAATCTCTACCTCAATAATATATTCCGATACCATGGCCTCCCTGAATCGATCGTATCCGACCGTGGCCCCCAGTTTACCTCAGAATTCTGGCAAGCCTTCTGCGAACTTCTGGGGATCAAAATTCGTCTGTCAACAGCTTACCACCCCCAGACGGACGGCCAATCGGAGAGAATGAACGCCATTATGGAGCAGTATCTGAGAGCTTTCGTCAATTACCAACAGGACAACTGGGTTTCGTTGCTGGCAACCTGCGAATTCGCCGCCAACAACCAGTTCTATATGGACGAGTTCAGTACAAGGTCAAATGGTTAGGGGACGAGGAGACCACCTGGCAACCAGCAGAGGATCTGGAAAACGCCCCTGACCTGGTCACTATATTCCACCAGCGTTACCCTCTCAAGCCTCGCCTAGCTGAATGATATTTTTGTCTTGTCTTCATTGATTTGGAGTTGGAATTATAATTGTTATTTCTGTTGTTGTCAGGTTGTCCGGCGTTGGGGTTGTGTTATGGGTTATTGGTTATTCGCCTGTCTTGTTTGTTTGTTTTTTTTTCGCCTTGCCTTACGTCGCTGGGGCTCTAAGCCTAAAGGGGGGATAGTGTCACAACCGTCCTTTCCTAGCCAGGTTTGAGAGTCAAACGGAATTCCGTCCGACTCTCGTTATTGTTGATTGATATCATTGTTATCTCTGTTCCCGAGATATGGGGTCTCGGGAACCTTATTCCTTCCGGTGGCCATGGCTAGGAAGGAAGCCTGTATATATAGCTTGCTCTTTCCGCCCTCTCGTTGGATCCCCATCCAACGTCTTGTATACCAATACAGGACCTTGCTTCTCCCAGCGCTTGTGCACCTCCCTTGTGCACATCCTTGTCTCGTACAAATAACCCTGCAGCATCTGCCTCCCCTGACATATGCAGCAACTGCCTCCGCGTGTCTCGTGCCCCTTGCCCTCTGCCTCTCTCGCCCTCGCCCTTGCCCCCATCCTAGCCTCTCCTCTAGTCACTCACATAGCGTTCCTACGTGTGTGTTACCCTAGTCTTGCCCTTGCCCCGGCGTACCCCTTGGTCCCCTAGTCCCTTGATCCCTTGTTATATCTATGAGGGAACTGAGTAGGATCGTTTTTATAATATAGTTTGAGTTTGCTGATATGAAAAGTATTATATATGAGGTGGAGGTCAGGTTGACTAGATAGGTCTAGGCTATAGTTGTTGTATTTTCTATTACTAAAAATAATAGGAAATGGGCCTAGCTATTTTAGTTTGAGTTTAAGTGAGATATTCGATAAGTTAATATTTTCTGAGGAAAGCATAACTTGTTGTCTGACTGAAAATTTGGCTGTATTGGGTAGTTGTTTGTTCGCTTGAGATGCTTGAGTCTTCTTGGTGTCATATAGGTTTTTAGATGTTACTTCATGATATTCATTTACTAGTATATATGTATTAATAGGGTATGGAAGTATCAATAATCTAAGATATGCATTAAATCCAAATAGTGTAGAAAAGGGGCTATTCTATCTAGTAGTATTTTACCTAGAGTTAAGTTTTAACTGTATCTCTAGTAGTTTCTGTAGCCAATTAAATCCTTTGATTTAATAGGCTCTTGCTACTTGCAGAATTTCTTTGTTCACAATTTTTGATTGTCTATCTATATATAGATAATATGCGGTGGATAGTTCCAACTTGATTCCTTTATTCCTAGCCTAATCTTGAAAGTGCGTTGACATAAAAAGAGTATTATGGTCAAAAATAATACAAAAAGGGTATCCTATAGTCAGGACTACATGAGTATCAAAAGTAGTAGTACATTGTTCTGCTATGAAATTATCTGAGACAGGAATAAGAAACTTGAATCCTGATTGTCTATCGATAATCGTCCAAAGTCATGAAATACAAACTACATGATCTTTTTCAATAGGAATATTCAGGTACAAAATTTAATACTTAGTAAACACAGGTGCTAACTTAAGAAAATCCATCGATATGTCAGTCCATAGCCTGCTTGGTAAATATAACAGAGTTATGAGTCCAAGTGGCCTCTTGTTGGAATACTTTGTCTATTAACAAGTATCACAACTTCTGATATAGTCCTTAGTTAGTTCTGCAAAGGACTGGCAATTATATTGGTCAGTAAGATATTTTATTGTTTTTTCAATGCCACCATGAGTAGTTGCTTCATGTACATCTTTAATAGCTAATTCGAGATAGTTCTTACCTTCAATATTAAAAGTAGAGGGCAAGACTAATCTCCATTATCCTTATCAGTTCTTGAAATATAAAAATCCATCTTTTCTTCTATAATCCTTACGGTTCACAAAGGTCTCATAGTAGTTCTTCCAGATAGAACATACTCTCATGCACGATTGATATGCGGCTTTCATACCTATACTTTGGTCAAGCTAATATTTAATGAAGTAGTCCTTGTTATCTTCCCATCCGTTACTGATGTGTTTCTCTTCAATGAGCTTGTTGAGGGTCGGTTCGATCCTTAGGTTAAAGTCATTGATAGTAGGTTTCTTTTACTTGCATGTAGAAGTATTATGTCCTGAAAACTTATAGAAATTACAATGCTGTCTGGAGGTCTTAGTATTTTGAATAAAGAAGGGTGCTAGTTCTTTGTCAATAGCTACTCGCTTTTTGGAATGAGTGGTAATAATAGCAGTATTGATTGGAATCATGTTGCTGCTGCTTGCAGCTAGTTGTTGAGGTGTATTCCATAGTTGTTGAGGGGCAACAGGAGTATTCACAATCTCCTGTTTCATTTTTTGGGTGCTTATTTGTTCAGTAGAGTTACTGAACTGAATGCTGGGTTAGAAAGAGAGATGTGTCAGCTTGTCAGTATTCTATCTTTTTGCCTATTCCTTGATTTCATAAATAGCCTCTTTGTAACATGGGCTATAGGAGATAAGGCGACTAAGAGGTACACCGGGGCAGTGGCAAGGGGGAATCGCACACGTAGGAAAGCTACGTGTGTGACCAGGGGAAGGCTGGGATAGGGCAAGGGCAGGAGGCAAGAGGCAATGACAAGAGACATGTAGGAGTGGTTGCCCCGTATGTCAGAGGGAGGCAGCTGTGCTGCAGAGCTGATTCACAGGACAAGGAGGTATACAAGGGAGGTGCACATGCACTAGGAGGAGCAAGATCCTGTATTGGGTATACAAGACCTTGGATGGGGATCCAACGACAGTACAAGGGACAGGCTCTATATATATATAACTCTGTCAGAGCAATGAGGGAAATAAGCTTCCCAAGATCTCTATCTCGGAAGCCAAGTAAGGTAACAATAACAATAACCTATCACCTGCGATTGCAGGTGATGACAAAGACAATAATAGTAATAACCCATCACCTGCATCGCAGGTGTTGGCGAGGACAACTGAGCATACGGTTGTGACACTATCCCCCCCTTTAGGCTTGGGCTCCAGTGACTAAGAGGCCTGGGCATGACAACTGGCAAAATCAACACAGAAAACAACAACAAGGGTAGAAACCACAACAAGGGTAAAAACAAGAACCCCAACTCTAAACTACAACAAAGATACAGAGTTATGACATCAGTTGACTGAGTGGGGCTTCCTTGAGTATCATTGGTAGAACAGGCTAATGAGGTCTTGTGCATTTTTTAAGTCCTCTGCGGGTTGCCAGGTAGCCTCCTCATCCCCTAACCACTTGACCTTATACTAAACTCGTCCATAGTATTTCCTTGAGTCCAGTACCTCCTCAACCTCCCACTCCTCTTCACCTGCGATCACCACTGGAGGAGGTGGGGGTTGCTTTTGCCCGGGAAGGGGATCATCAGCAGCTGGCTCGATCTCCGAGACATGAATGACCAGATGGCGCTTGATATCCTTGGGAAACCTCAGCCGATAAACATAAGTGCCTACAGCTGCTAACACCTCATAGGGGCCTAGGAACTTATGATCCAACTTACGAGAGGGTCGTTCTGTCCAGAAGTGTCTGCTAGAGAGCCATACCTTGTCTCCTAGTTGGTATTTGGGGGCCAGTAACCTAGACCCGTTGGCATATTCTGCTTGCCTGACCTGAGCATAACCCAACTCACTCTTCAGGGTAGAGTGGAGTTCAGAAATCTACGTAGCAAACTCCTTGGCTGGGGCATTCTCCCTGACCTTGTGCAGAGGTGCTAGGAAGTCTATGAACCGAGGGTGCCAGCCATAATTAGCTAGGAATGGGGATGTTTTCAGTGACTCAGAGAACTGGTTATTGGCAGCAAATTTGCAGGTTGCTAGTAACAAAACCCAGTTGTTCTACTGGTAGCTGATGAAGGCCCACAGATACTGTTCCATAATCACATTCATCTTTTCCGAATGGCCGTCTGTCTGGGGGTGGTAAGCTGTTGACAGATGAACTTTGATCCCTAGAAGTTCACAGAAGGCATGCCAGAATTCTGAGGTAAACTGAGGGCCACGGTCAGACACAATCGATTCAGGGAGGTCATAGTACCGGAATACATTATTGAGGTAGAGGCTGGCTAACTCTGGAGCAGAGCAGGTATCCCGGCAAGGTATAACATGCCTCATCTTCGTCAATCGATCTACCACCATCAGGATGGCATTGAATCCCGAGTCTTTCGGCAACTCAGTTACAAAGTCCATGGTCAGGTGTTGCCAGTGCCGATCCGGGATCTCCAGGGGCTTCAAGGTTTCGTAGGGGGCATGACGAGTGGGTTTTGCATGCTTGCAGATATAGTAGTTCTATATATACTGTTCTACCTTCTTTTGCTAGTCGATCTATGTATATTGTTTAGCTAGTAGTTCTAACGTCTTAGCTACTCCAAGATGACCTGCAGCCAGGGTGTCATGGTGTTCCTTAATCAGTTGCATCCACAGCTCCCCTTCAGGTATATAAAGTCGATTCAGGTGGTACAGGAGGCCATCCTGGGTTATGTATTCAGCTAGAGAAATCTTGGTATGACGATGCTGTCCAGAATCTACTGCGGCAATTATATCCTTAACCAGGGGGTCCTCCGTACATGCCTGTCATAACCATAGAAGGAAATCAGCTCCGGCTTCAGCTTCAGCATCCGTATCTGCAAGGGTATTAGCCGCCAGGTCGAGATTTTCAGGTCTCAGTACCACCTGATTCTAGTACTTCAGCCTTTGATCCCCCCTTTTAAGGAGATCTCCTGATCTCCTGGTCAATGTATCTGGCTTACCCCCAGCCTTTCCAGGCCGATACCTTATCTTGAAGTTAAACCGAGAGAGGAATTCTGACCACCTAGCCTGTCGGTGATTTAGCAATTTGGTGGTTGTGAAGTACTCTAGGTTCTTATGGTTAGAGAGGACCTCGATAACCCCCTTTGCCGATTCCTGGTATAGTTTCCATTCCTCGAATGCTCGCACAATAGCCATTAACTCCTTATCATAGATTTCGTAATTACACTCCACCAGGGAGTGCTTTTTGGAGAAATAGGCTACTGGGTGGAGGACTCCATCGATATACTGGAACAGGATTCCGGCAGAGACATAGTCAGAGGCATCTGTTTCCACGATGCACTCACTATTACAGTCAAAATAGGCCAGGATTAGGGCTAAACAGAAGGCTTCCTTGAGGTTCTGAAAGGTAGATTGGGCTTCTGGATTCCAGTGGAAGGCCCTTTTTGTCAAGTGTGAGTCAGCTTCTACCTTCATTTTTATCAAGGCCGTCAGGGGTGCCACGATTCTTGAGTATTCTAGAATAAATTGGCAGTAGAAGTTGGCAAATTCTAGGAAGGCTTGTACATCCTTCAAATTGGCTGGGGTTTCCCACTTTTGGATTGCAGCAACTTTGGCGGGGTCCATTCTAATACCTTCTATAGTTATAATCAAGCCCAGGTACTTCACCTCTTAGGTGTGGAATTCGCATTTTTTAGGCTTAAGGTACAGCCCAGCCTGCTCCAGCTTCTCTAAGACTTGCCTAACATGGATTTTGTGCTCTGCCAGAGTATCTGAATAGATCAAGATATCATTAAGGTAAGCCATGCAGAACACATCCAGGAAGTCTCACAGAGTGTCGTTAATAAAGTGTTGGAAAGAGGCCGGGGTCTTGATCAAGCCGAAGGGCATGACGTTGTACTCGAAGTAGCCATAATGTATCTAGAAGGCAGTTTTCCACTCCTCTCCCTCAGGGATCCGTACCAGGTTGTATGCCCCTCTCAAGTCCAATTTAGTGAACCATTTTGCCTTGGAAAGCCTGGCTAATGTCTCCTGGATTAGAGGTAGGGGGTACCTGTTTTTGACTGTTATCTTGTTCAGGCTACGATAATTAATACACAACCGAAGAGAGCCGTCCGATTTCTTCACGAACAGTATAGGAGCACCCACTGGGGAAGAGCTGTGCTGAATGAAGCTCTTATTCAAGTTCTCCTCCAGGTACTTCTTCAGAACCTCCAATTCCACTCGGGACATTCCGTAAAGGGGCCCATAGGGAGGGGTCTTACCCTCTACCAGCGGAATTGTGTGGTCATATAGTCGGTAGAGCGCTAGCTTCTCCATGGCTTTTTCCAAGAACAGATCAATGAACTTGTGATATTCATTCAGGACTATGGCCTTCCACTCCTCCTTAGGCTACATCTTGTTGATTTCCAGGTTCACTTCATATATGGACAGGGCATGAGCCTTCAGCTTGTGCCTTCTGGTGAGGTAAGCGAAAGCCTCTGCCCCAATAAAGCTAATGTTGAGGGACTTTGGGGGACCAGGAGAGCCAGGAGAGCCAGGAGGCACAGGAGGGGCAGGGGACACAGGAAGGGCAGGAGGCACTGGGGAAACCGGGGGCACAGGGGGAACAGGGGGAACAGGAGAAACAGGAGAAACAGGGGGAACAGAGGGAACAGGGGGAACGGAGGGGACAGTGGTATCAAGGTGTTCTGTCGAATTCACCACTTGGGACAGGTGGATAATAGGGGGTGGTAACGTACATAATTCAGTGGTAGTGGCTTTTGGATTTCTGCAGTAGTTTTTGCAGTAATGGCTATTGAACTGTAGAGTATAAGAGCCAAAGCTGACTGATACATCATGCATTCTAAACCATGGGATTCCAAGGACAATTGGGTACTTGAGCTTTATAATGAACATAGGGAGGCTTTTGGAGTGGTCCCCAATCTGGGCAGGAGTACATACGATATTAGTGACGGCTCTAGAAGAGATAGGTTGGCCATCAATGACATCGAGAAGGTAGGGGGTTTTGAGCTTAGAGGTGGGTATAGCATACTTACTGATAAAGGTCTAGTTAACAAAGGCAATTTCTAAGGCTCTATAGTCTACGAGAGCTGATGTGACGGGTGTTTTACCATTGAAGGATATCGTGATAGGTACAACAAAATGCTCACCAAATAAGTGAGACTCGTCAATAGATATAGAAGGAACAGAAAAAGACGACAAAGACAGGTGACCTAATACAGGTCCCTTGCTAGTGTCAGTGACTATGCAAGGGACAGGGCTTTTCTCGACTCATCTACCTCTTCGATCCTGGATTTGGAGATGGTGTGGGCGGCCATCGAGCGGTTTGTGTGGAGGGGACATGCCGCGATGAAGTGGTCCCCCTTTCCGCACGCTATGCATAGCCCGTTCATTCAGTGACATTCCCTCTCTTTTTGTGTCAGGCGGGGCCTTCCTGATGATAAATCCATAGGGGTGGGCCCTCCTGCCACCAACAATGGATGTGCTAGTTGATTGGCGGGGGCAGGGGCCTGAGCTGCTTTGGTGGTATGGTGTTGCTGGAGTGGTGGAAGACGGGGTGCTTGCCTGAACGGGGGGCGGTTGCAGAGCCAGTATATCTGCTGTTCCACCCGAGAAGCCTGGTCAATTAATTTGTCAAAGGTTTTGGCTTCCAGGAGGCTAACCATTGCCTGCTGGATTTCGTCATTTAGCCCTTCCTAGAATTGCTCCAGTTTGGACTGGTTATTCCATCGGACCTCCACTACCAGTCTCGAGAATTCTGCCACATAAGTGGACAGATCGGTGTTTTTCTGCCTGAGGGCTTGGAGGGCCCTACTAGCAATGCCAATAGCATCGGGGTCCCCGAATGCCCTAACCAGGATTGTGAAAAGGGCCGAGATATCGTTGAGCTTGATCCCAATTTCAAGGACGTATAGTTGGATCTGGTCACAAGCTTTCCCCTTCAGCAAGGTGAAAACGTATGCTAGTTGATGTTGTTCTGATGGGAACCTGGCAGAGTCTCCATTTAGCTTGAGGTTGACTGCATTCTTCCAGGCTCGTAGATGAACCCAGTCCCTATTGAACTTGGGAGGAGTCAGAATACTTTCGGTCTTGTTGCTACTGGCTGCTGTTGGTGTTGCAAGGTTCCCTAGAGTGTGGCTGAGGTTTTGGACCGTAGTCCATTCGTTGGCCAGGGCAAGGTTCACATGGTTGAGATCCGTCTGGAGGACCGTAATCTCTTCGTTGGTAGATCTCAGCTTTCATTCAGTCACGGCCAGGCTGTTGCCGAGTTAGGCCCCAATGGCATCCATGGCCTCGAAGATGTCGATGATTTCTTGACGATAGGCATTAAATTCTTTCGGGCCTAGTGGTATAGGGGAGTTTCTCTAGGTGTGGAACCTGACGGCGGGTGGTGGGAGAGCTGCTCCTGACATGACTGCGTACCAGTTGATCCAAAGGATCCAATGTAGTATAATGTGGGCTCTGGGAGATAAGGTGACCAAGGGGTACGCCGGGGCAGTGGCAAGTGGGAATCGCATACATAGGAACGCTACATATGTTACTAGGAGAAGGCTGGGACAGGGCAAGGGTAGGAGGTAAGAGGCAATGACAAGAGATACGTGGGAGTAGTTGCTGCATGTGTCGGTGGGAGGCAGCTGTACTACAGAGCTGATTCATGGGACAAGGAGGTGCACAAGGGAGGTGTACAAGCACTGGGAGGAGCAAGGTCCTGTATTGCGTATACAAGACATTGGATAGGGATCCAACAATAGTACGAGGGACAAGCTCTATATATACATAACTTGGTTAGGGCAATGGAGGAAATAAGCTTTCCAAAATCCCTATCTCGGAAGCCAAACAAGGTAATGATAACAATAACCCATCACCTGTGATCGCAGGTGATGACAAAGACAATAATGGTAATAACCCATCACCTACATCGCAGGTGATGGCAAGGACAACTAAGTACATGGTTGTAATACTCTTCGAGGCTGAGAGCTTGAGGAGGTAGATATGCTGGTGTTTGTTTTACTAGTACTAGTTCCTTTTGAGACTTATTTACAGATATGAGATGCGTAATACAAGACGTAAAGAATTCCTTCTCCTACTTAAGAACTAATACTGATAGGTCATAGTTTAAACTGCCATGTTCGTAGTGGTTACAGATTGTGCATGTTTTAATAGTAAACATGTGGTTGTTCATGGCATGGGAACTGTCATGAGTTGGACTGTAGAAATCTCGACAAAAGGACCAATACATTCTTTTATACTATTGCCAATTGCTATGAGCTAGGTCAATGGCAATTTCCTTCACTTCTTCAGGAGCGTGGGTATTTTATTAAGCATTTTCAGAAGAGGAAGGCCTATATCTACTGAAAACTTCTTCTGGTATAGTAGATAGAGTTTTATTATCTAAAGACTCTTCTTTCTTTATCATATTATATTCTCTTTCTTTATCCTAGATGCCGTCGAAGTATGGACAGAAGATATAGTGTCTAAGTTCTTTGGCTCTTCCATGACATTTGTTGAAGTCATAATCGACATGCTTAAAATTAATAGTTCCATCAGAAACTATATCATTCTAAGTAGAGGTTTCTAGTGAGTAGAAAGTTCTTAAAGCATTAGTAGAGAAATTGTGGTTGTAGGTATGGTTAGGAGGATTGATGATTTAGAGATATCATTATCCTCGGTAGTAGGAGTGTCCAAGTATTTATGCTTTCTTGATAGAGTGTCTACTATCAAATTTTTCTTTCCTGCAGTATACTGTATGTCAGTATCAAATTCCATTAGGTAATCTTGCTATCGCCTTAATTTCTAGCTTGTAGGCATTTGAGTATGAAAGGTTACTAATGGTTTGTAGTTGGTAAGGATAGTGAACTTGTGACCTCTTAATTATGCTTCAAAAATTTTAATGAGTCAATAATTGCTAATAATTCTTTTTGATAGGTAGGATAATTGAGTTGTGCTGAATTAAATTTTCTAGAGTAGAAGCATAATGGTCTGATGTGCGTCAACGGTCCTTGACCTATCCACAATCCTAGTTCTACATCACTAGCATTACAGACTAAATATTTGGCTTCAGTAGATTCATTATTCTAGGGTTTTAAAACATATGGGGAATTCATGAGTTCCTTAAGTTTTTTAAATGCTGCGTTATGAGTATCTGTCTATTCCTATTTCTTTGTTTCTCCTTGCAGTTCTAACAGGGTGCTTGCATATGATGCCAAGTTAAGAATAAATCTGCTGAAATAATTAATAATTCCAAGGAATCCTCTAAGATCTTTTTTTCTTGTAGGAGTTGAAAATATTAATATAGTAGTCCTCTTCTTCGAGTCTACATGTAATCCATCTAATGTCAAAACATGTCCTAAGATTTCTAATCTTGGAGTAAAGAACTAGTATTTACTTTCTTTGAGATAGAATTTCTCATACTGTAGACATTGAAGTACTTTCTTTAGTAATTCTATATGTTCTTTATATGTTTTAGAGAATATTATAATGTCATCAATATAGATGATTAAATTTTTATAGACCATGTCTTCAAAAATTTCATACATAATGCAAACTATGGTAGCTAGTGCATTACGATCCCTTTGTTGCATAACTCTACTTCTGAAATATCCTATATAACATAAAAAGGTAGTGTGTTGCTCAGATTCTTTATTAATTCTAATATTAAAAAATCCATCGGCGAAGTCGAGCTTAGTCTAAATGGAATTCTCCACTACTAGTTCAATTACTTTATTAATATCTGGCAATGGGGTGTGGTCTGGTTCGACAGCTAAATTGTGGTCTCAATAGTCATTGATATGTTTGGCTTCTTCCGATTTATCTTGTTTAGGGATAGTGAACATGACTACAGCATTTGTGTCATTTTCTACTCTATACATGCGACCTAATGCTTTTTCTTCGACTAATTTGTCATGGATTTGTTGTCTAAATCGATGTCCTGAAGGTCGCCATTTTAGTATCCAAGTAGCTCCTACTTTTGGTTTGATAGAGTGATTAATCTTTCTTAGTAGTAGTAATTCCTATGGAATTGTCTTGGGAAATAATAAGGGAAACTCCATTACAGGGTTGAATTATTTCTGTACTGTAGAAAAAGCTGTTACGAGTTCTCTTTCTGAATTGGTTTCTTCTACATCACTAATATTTTCCTAATTATCTGGTTCACTATAATCAGTAACTAATTCCCAGCTAACCTGTGTATATGCTGATCTTTATCAGCAAAAATAATATTTGCGTCCTGTGCGTCAGACACATGTAACGTACGGGATAATAACTCAAAATCAGGACGCGATCACTTGTTGCGCTACCACCCTGACCTACTGGGACGTTGCTCACATGCCTGGGACGCAACACCAATTCTTGGCAGTTGCGCTCGTGTCTAGGACGCACTGTGACATTGCTCACACACCTGGGACGCAACACCAATGCTGGGCAGTTACTCTTGCATCTGGGACGCACTGGCACGTTGCCCCCTCGCCTGGGATGCAACACCAATGCTGGGCAGTTGCTCTCACATCTGGGATGCACTGGGATGTTGCCCCCGTGCCTGGGACGCAAGTATACATGGAACCATAACCCGCTTACAGCTTGCATCCGCTACATTCTTACACCAGCCAGCTATGTAGCCGGGTTTGCAACCTTTGAATATGCATGCAGCAGAAATATTCATTGTATTCACCAATTATTATATACACCGAGAGGTATTTAGCAATAGATATGTAAACGGAACATTTGTGCAGCAACACTCGCTCTAACCCTTAGCCTAACCTTCGCTCTAACTCTCGTTGTATCCATCGCTCTAACTCTCGCTCTAATGCTCGCTCTAATTCTCGCTCTAATACTCTCTCTAATACTCACTGTAATATGCTGGGAATAATGAGCAAAGGGAAAAAGCGTAGGGAAGGGAAGTATATATACAGGAAAACCATAGTTGCCAAGGCCGACTGCTAAGGCCGACAATTTAGACTTTCCGAAGACAATGAGATAAGGGATAATAAGAGAAGTGGCACGACAGTGATCAATGGTGCTCAGCCCCCCATTCGCACGCGGGTACCATACTACTCAATGCCTGGCATAGTAATAGTCATATTGGGAAATCGTAGTCAGGTACTGCGACCGAGACAAGTACTGCGGAGTTCACGCTTTGTGATATATCCTGTAGGAATTCATGCATGTATGGGCTTATATAAGCATATATATGTGAGAAACCCATGTGCTCGCTGCATATATATATATATGCGACAAATCCATGCATTCGCGGGCTTATATAGGTATATATATGCGAGAAATACATGCATTCACGTGCTTATATATATATATATGTGATAAACTCATGCTTTTGGAGACTTATATATATATATGCGAGAAACTCGTACTTTTGGAGACATATATATATATGTGCGAGAAACTCATGCTTTTGGAAACATATATATATATATGCAAGAAACTCGTGCTTTTGGAAACATATATATATATGCGAGAAATCCATGCATTCGTAGACTTATATATATATATGCAAGAAACTCGTGCTTTTGGAGATATATATATATATGCGAGAAACTCGTGCTTTCGGAAACATATATATATATATGCAAGAAACTCGTGCTTTTGGAGATATATATATATATATGCGAGAAACTCGTACTTTTGGAGACTTATATATATATGCGAGAAACTCGTGCTTTTGGAAACATATATATATATGTACGAGAAACTCGTGCTTTTGGAGACATATATATATATGCGAGAAACTCATGCTTTTGGAGACATATATATATATATACAAGAAACTTGTGCTTTTGAAATATACATATATATGTGCGAGAAACTCGTGCTTTTGGAGACATATATATATATGCGAAAAACTCATGCTTTTGGAAACATATATATATATGTACGAGAAACTTGTACTTTTGGAGACATATATATATATGTGCGAGAAACTCGTGCTTTCTGATACTTATATATATATGCCCGTGAATGCATGAATTCCTACGGGATATATCACAAAGCGTGAACTCCGTAGTACTTGTCTCAGTTGCAGTACTACGACTACGATTTCCCAATATGACTATTACCACACCAGGTATTGAGTAGTACGGCACCCACATACGAATGGGGGGCTGAGCATCGTTGATCACTGTTGTGCCACTTCTCTTATTATCCCTTATCTCATTGTCTTCAGAAAGTCTAAATTGTCGGCCTTAGCAGTCAGCCTTGGCAACTATGGTTTTCCTGTATATATACTTTCTTTCCCCGAGCTTTTTCCCTTTGCTCATTATTCCCAGCATATTACAGTGAGTATTAGAGAGAGCATTAGAGCGAGAATTAGAGCGAGCATTAGAGTGAGAGTTAGAGTAATAGATATAATGAGAGTTAAAGCGAAGGTTAGGCCAAGGGTTAGAGCGAGTGTTGCTGCACAAATGTTCCATGTACATATCTATTGCTAAATACCACTCTGTGTATATAATAATTGGCGAATACAATGAATATTTCTGCTGCATGCATATTCAAAGGTTGCAAACCCGGCTACATAGCTGGCTGGTGTAAGAACGTAGCAGATGCAAGCTGTAAGTGGGTTGTGTTTCCAAGTGCGTCGGGACAAAGGTTGCACGTATGCTTGCGTCCCAGGCACGGGGCCAACATTCCAGTGCGTCCCAGATGCGAGATCAACTGCCTAGCATTAGTGTTGCATCCCAAGCGAGGGGGCAACGTTCCAGTGCGTCCAGATGCGAGAGCAACTGCCCAGCATTGGTGTTGTGTCACAGGCGAGGGGGCAACGTTCTAGTGCATCTAGACGCACAGGATGCACAGGATGCAAACTCGTGTCCGAATGCTTAGTGGTACGTCCTGACATACATTTTTTTTTGCTGATGTTATACCATTCGCGGTGGTTCTAGATCTCTTCTATATACTTAGCTGGAATCATGGAATAATTTCCGGTTGGATAGTGACTGATTCCTGATGGACAGGAATTATTGCTCACATTTTGCTGAAAGCAAGTTCTCCTAGTATCATATCATATCCAATCAAATGAGCTATATAGAACATTCATTCTTCTACATAACCTATCCAATCTAGTTTGATAGTACAAGCTTTGTCTATTATTCCTTTTAAGCCTTTAATTGCAATACTTAATAATTTCTTCTCAATACTTCTAGTCTGTATTTTGTATTAGTGTATAAATTGAGAATTAATTAAGTCTCCTTCTTTCTTTTGGAGATCAATTAAAGCTAGTGCGGGGTATTCGTTAGCTCTTAGGAATACCTTACTAAAAACTGATACTTGTCTTAATAAAGGTCATTTCTTGATTTTATCCTTGTTGTTTTTGCTTTTAGTAGCTATCGGTATAGCTAAATCTTGTGCAGCTGTATACATAGGTACCTTATTTTGTCATTTCCTACAGTCCTTGTAGGAGTGTCTAGGGTTCCAACACCATAGACATTTCTTGTCTCTAATTAATAGCATATTCATCTTCTGATCCAATTTTTTTATGATGGTATCCCAATCTAAGTCCTTCCATTTTTCTATATTGGGTTTAGTGTTGAGATTGATACTAAGATTAAATCCTATTTTTTGTTGTTGATTCTGGTCTCTGTGTAGACTGTGACTCCGATTTTCATTCTGAGGGTGTTGTCATCAGGATGTATTTGGTATTGGTACATCAGCAGAAAAAATTCTGAGTCAGGATGCACTTTCTATGTTTTCTCCGTCCTATACATTACAACAACCTTTTTACCTTCTTTGCATCCAATGTGTGTTCTGACACAATTGCAGATACAAATCTGTGTCAGGATGCATCAAGTATTTTTATACCATCCTATGCGTTACAATTTTCTGCTTACCTCTATACACCCTTACACATAGCCTCCTAACATTCACCTGGCACCTGTTTTATATCCGACACTTCACATTCTTTGTGGCTCTTCCCCCAACTGTAGTCACAAGTTTATTATTTCCTAATCATAAATCATATTCCATTTCTCTAATCATAAATCGTATTCCATGTCTCTAAGTTTATTCTATTATTTACCAACCAACTTTCCCCCAGCTCTAATAGTATCAAATGTGCAATCCTTCTATTTGTGATATCTTAACTATAACCCCTTCCCCACTCATCAGCAATCCAATGTAAACCATCCCTTCTGTGCCCTATACAGCATTTCCCCCGATACATTGAAGCAGATTCACATACACCAACCGGTGCACTATTCTTGCCATAGTTATTACTTTAAACAATATATTGATTCATCCTGGTATTCGTCTATTCAGCATCCTTACTGGTGCTTCATCCAATGCACGCTGTCTTCTTACCCATATCCAATCATGTCTTTTCTTTCTATGAAACTTTTTGGTACATCTAGCATTATGCAAAATGAACCCTTCTCTATTGAATTTTAGCACTAGAATTTGAAGTATCCTATATGAATGAATTTCCTGAACTAATAGCCTGGTAGAGTCAGAATCCATGCTTCTAACTTCCTGCCTTAAAAACACTTGCGTTGTCAGTACTAGACCTGGTAAGCTAGTTATATGCTCCAGATTCTTAAGGCTGGGTATTAATCCTAACTCAATTTTTACCCACAACTTCAAGTAGACCTGTCCAACACCTAGTATCATATCTCCATTTTGCCTAACCTGGTTCCATAGATTAAGTGTCAAGTCCTTCATAGCAAAAGTATGATTCCTTGTATAGGTAGTAACTATTTGTGGTATTGCATTAACCCTATTACTTCGATAGTAAGCATCCTTAAGGCCTTTATACATGGCTTCACTGATATCTATAGAATATTAAGCTAAAGTCCCAAACTTTAAAATCTGTTAGCATAATGGGAAATTAAATAGACTTTTGGGAAATTGAAGTGCGCCCCTTCTTGTAAAATATCATTCACTAATTCCCGATGGTGCAAGGTATTCTCTTGATTCATCCTAACCTTTTCCGATGCTGTGAGGTCTTCAACCAACAATCCAGCTTGTTCCTTCAACAACTCTTTATATACTTCTGCAGCAGCCTTTTTTGTTTTCTTATCAGCACAGAACCTCAAGAACATAACTTTAGTTTCATGAAACACACACAAATATTCTTATAAATAAGAAATTGTCTTATACATATGACTAGGATACTGAGTCATGAGATAGAAGGCAGTGATGCTACGTACGCAGCGAATTGCTTAATTGAACTCCTGTACCTAACCTCTGGTAGGTCGTGGTTGGTTGGCCTTCCGATACAACGCCATAGTAAATGTTCCAAGAATGACTTTACCAAAGTTCCGTATTTCCTTTCCCGACCATTATAAAACAACTCGGTATCCCTTAGTCGGAACTGAAAATCTAAGGTAGGGAGGCAACCGATGCCAGATATAGTCAAATACATTAATCCGCTCATAGTATTCTAGAAAACCTTCAATCCAATACATTAAATGATTTAATACTTCTAGGAGGATATTATGCAAAACATCTCCTCAAACAAGCTCAGGTGGATTTATATTTGGGACTGACCATAAGGCGTTTTTGATGTTTTTGATGCCGTTTGCTTTCAAACTGATAGTGTCAGAATTGTGGTATACTGCGGCATAATTTTGATATGAGTAAGCTGGATAACCACTTCCTAAATACTTACCAAGCTTCTCAACAGGGATTGTATAAGTGTTGAAAATAATCATCTCCTTTCAATATAGTTAAGTATTTCCATACAATATATCGTTCTCTCTTACAATTACTTCCACATTATGCTGATACCTAATATGGACACTTGCTACCTGATTAAAGACTTCTGTATTATTTCTTTCACATATGTTCACATGTCTTTTACATATTCCTATTATCTTTGCTTACTTTCTTAACTTAGTATTTATTATCATTGCATGATACTGCTTTACTACTTAAGGTTACTGCTTACTTGTCTTAGTTGTCATGACTCAACAATTACCTCTTCTATGACTTTCTATTATATTTGTTGACTCATATTACTGTCTCAGTCGTGCACCTCTATATATTTCTTTATTCACATGTGTATGATATACTATTCTTAGGTTATGTAACTTAGACTTTCTTACTAGATCTTTACTCTCAACTTGTACTATTATATATGAGTTTTCTACTCCTGTATTTATTTCTACACACTTCTTAATTAGACTCAATAGACTGTCTACTCTTGACATAGTTCTACTATCTGCTCTCTCGCACTTCTGCTTGCTTGCACTCTCTACTTCATAGTACTACTGTCCACCGCTACTACCTCCATAATTACTACTGCGATACCTCTGCTTATAGTAACCTTTCAATAGGTTATGAGCCTGGAATAGCTCAAGACAACTCGATAACTTTTTCGCATTTACCTTCCCTCCTATATATATCTATACAATAGCATCTGGTTTAGGTTCAGGTTCTAGTGGTAAAGGAAAGGCTATACCTTCTATCTTCTAACCACCGAAAGACTTCAAGCCTATTCCAGTTAAACTCAACAATCTCGAGTCACTTACCAGCAAAAACAACTACAAAGACTGGGCTGATACTGTCAAGATGATTATGAGAGGCATGGGTTGTAAGGAACTCATTATTGAAGGACTTAAACCTGCAACAGATGTGACACAAGAAGAGAAAGAACTCTTCACAGCTATGGAAAATCAAGCTATCCTAATGCTAATAAAGGTTATTAGCAAACCTATACTGAAGGTTATCTCTAAGTTTGATTTACTACATGAAATCTGGACTCATCTTAAAGACCAGTATTACCGTGATACCCCATTCTCTTTTGTATATCAACTGTGCACACTCTTTACCTTGGCCTTAACCTACACTCCTACTACCTCCTTCGCCGACTTCATTGAGCAATATGAGACTAAGTGGTCTCGACTTTACTCTCTCACTGGCTCTACAAATGAATATCGCAAATCCCTCTATACTTTCCTTGATAAGGACAAAGCCAAAAGGAACATCCTCCTCTCCTTCCTTATTGAACATCACGCTAATATCATAGACAATCTCTCAACTAAGTCCGACCTTAATTATGCCGATGTAAAACTACATCTTCTTTCTGTTGGTTCTGAAATCGAAAAACAGTACACTGCTTTCTCTACCTTCTTTAAGAAGAAAGGCAAGCCTCAATAGCAGCAAACACAACAACAGAACAGCAGCTCTGATGTGGAATGCACCTATTGCAAGAAGTATCAACTCGATAAATATACAGGTCATACATGGCAGAAATACCAAAAGTTGAAGAAGTCAAATAAAGATAAGAAGAAGGATAAAAATAAGGAAGACAAGAAGAAACAAGCACTTATCATTGGCAGCTCTGGTAGCTCCAAGGACGAGGCTCTCAGTGTTAGTAACCCATCCCGAAAAACTATCTGGAAATTCGATACAGCATGCAGTACTCACATGACTAATAATATAGGACACTTCGGGAACTTTTCAGAGGATAGTGGAACTGTAGAAGGAGTTGACAATAATCTCCTCAAAGCTAAAAGAAAAGGGACCGTCTTTCTTAACTGTCTACTCCCCAATGGCTCTACTTCTACTGTTCATCTTGTCAATGTTTGATATGTTCTTTCTCTTGGTCACTCACTGTTTTCTTAGAATACTGTTCGATTTCATCTCTCTACTTTTTCTATAGACTCTGGGTTTTATATTATGAAGAAAGGTAATGATTCTGTGTTATTTATAGTAGAATTTGTTGGAAGTCTCCTGTTTATTATTGAGTCAAATGAAAAGGCATTGGTTTCCTCCTCTTGAAAAACAATCGATCACTAGCATCAGTTATTCGGTCATCAATCTATTACTGTCCTCAAGCATAAAGAACTCTACTCTGATGGTGATATTCTCCCAACACCCCCTGATAACTATCATTGCGAGCCATGCATACTCACCAAATCTACTCACTCTGTCCCTAAGTCTACAACATCTCATGCCTCCAATATTCTCAAACTCATTCACTCAGATTTCAGTAGTAAACTCCCCACACCCTCTTTTGGTGGAGCAAGCTACTTTATCACACTTATTGATAACTACTCTTGTGCTTTCTAAGTCTACTTCCTTAAATAGAAATTCAACTCAACTAAATCAATCCAAGACTTAATTACCTTGGTTGAAAAGCAAACATCACACCATGTTAAACGTTTTCGCACTAATAATAGTAGAGAGTATATTAACAAAGATCTCGAACAGTTCTTTAAGTCAAAAGGCATCATATATGAACTAATGCCTCCTTACTTATATGAATCTAATAGTATAGCTGAACGCTTCAACCGAACAATACAGAATATGATGAGGGCTATGTTGATGAATATAGACAAAAGATTCTAGGCTAAAGCATGCTCAACTTCGACCTACCCCCGAAATTGGTCACCTCATAGTACTGTCAAAGGGAAGACTCTCTATGAGGTCTTTTACAGCAATAAACCTACCATCTCTCACTTTCAACCCTTCGGTAAGGAATATTATATACATATACCTGAGGAATGATGACCTGCAGGTAGTAAACTCCTACTACGGGCTGAAAAAGGTATATTCATTGGTTATACTAAAAGCACAGCTATTTATAAGGTTCATGTACCTTCTAGAAAGTATACTTATACAGTTTGAGCACAAGATGTCATTTCGGACCGAGTACAACTCCAGAAGGGGTATCTCTACCTACATCTAACTCGACTAATCCATCACGGTCACCAACTACGAATACTGCTTCTTCTCCTGTTTCTCCACTTGAAGTAATCCTATACACAAGCTCAGAATTCCCAAATGAATATTTCTGGCAACAATGGTATATACGAAATCCAAAACAAGCAGAAGAATGGTATTTCAAGGGACACCCACTCGTTCATAAAGTATAGTTCCCTGATATGACTCTTTCCTATCCAACTGAAACAACATCAAACACAACTACTTCCTTACTACCTATTCCTCCAATATCAACTGCAATGTTATCTTCTCCTCTACCAGCACTTAGACCTATTTCCAAACCAACTCCACAAGTTTACTTACCTCCTCTACCTCAGAACCGAGATAAATACTCACCACTTACTTCACTTCCTCAAGACCTTCGACAATCTTTACCTGATGATTCCAACTATGGAAACTTCACCCAAATAGTTAGTGGAAAAATAGTCAGACCTACAACCATTACTAAGGCAGGTCAAGCTGTTTTTAAACCAATCAAATTCGGAACTGCATAAGCTCTTATCATCCCTATAATTGGTATAAAGATACAGTTTGATGGTTGTTCTAGATTAATTGAAGACCTATCTGAAGTCTTTGATGAGGATAACAAAGAAGATAAAGTATTGATCACTTTAGTCTTACAACATGGTGATGAACCTCAAACCTTGAAACAGACTGTAAATTCACCTGATGAAGAAAAATGAAGAAAGGGTATGAATGATCAGTAGGAAGCTATGAAGGATCAAGATGTTTGCAAAGTGGTTCCAACACTACAGAATAGGAATATTATTAGAAGCAAGTGGGTATTTAAGATTAAGCGAGATGCTAATGGGAATATCAATCAGTACAAGGCTGTAGCGACGGCTCTGGGGGCAAGGCGACCAAGGGGTACGCCAGGGCAAGGGCAAGGCTCGGATAACACACACGTAGGAATGCTACGTGTGTGACCAGGGGGAGGCTGAGACGGGGGCAAGGGCAAGAGGCAAGAGAGGCAGAGGGCAAGGGATACGAGATATGCGGAAGCAGTTGCCGTGTGTGTCAAGGGAGGCAGCTGGGCTGCAGAGACAAGGCGAGAAGGTGCACAAAGGAGATGCACCAACGTGGAGAGAAGCAAGGCCCTATATTGGATATACAAGACGTTGGATGGGGATCCAACGACAGTACGAGGGACAGGCTCTATATATACATAACTCAGTCAGAGCAATGGGGAAAATAAGCTTCCCTATCTCAGAAGCCAAGCAAGGTAATGATAACACAATAACCCATCACCTGTGATCGCAGGTGATGACAAAGACAACAATGGCAATGACCCATCACCTGCGATTGCAGGTGATGACAACTGAACACATGGTTGTTATACTATCCCCCTTTAGGCTGGAGTTCCAGCGACTAGGAGGACTGGGCACGATAACCGGCAAAATCAACACAGAAAACAACAACAACAAGAGTAAGGACAAGAACCCCAACTCCGAACAACA